>VMDO01000063.1:59980-136214 GCA_007922755.1 Pedetes capensis | reverse complement strand
ACCGGAAAATCAAGCGGGATTAGGAAGAGGACAGGGAACCAGGGACATCATTGCTGATGTCAGGTGGATATTAGCTGAAAGCAGAGAATATCAGAAAGAGGTCTATCTATGTTTTATTGACTACGCAAAAGCATTTGATTGTGTGGATCATGACAAATTATGGATAACACTTCGAAAATGGGAATACCAGAACACCTAATTGTGCTCATGAGGAATCTGTACATGAACCAGGAGGCAGTTGTTTGAATAGAACAATGAAACACTGAGTGGTTTAAAGTTGAGAAAGGTGTGCATCAGGGCTGTATACTTTCACCCTATCTCTTCAATTTATACGCTGAGCAAATAATCCGAGAAGCTGGACTTTATGAGGAAGAACGTGGCATCAAGATTGGAGGAAGACTCATTAACAACCTGCATTATGCAGATGACACCACTTTGCTTGCTGAAAGTGAAGAGGATTTAAAACATTTACTGATGAAGATCAAAGACTAAACATCAACAAAACAAAAATCTTTACAACTGGGTCAGCACACAACTTCACAATAAGTGGAGAAAAGATTGAGGTGGTACAAGATTTTGCTTTGCTTGGCTCTATAATCAACACCCATGGAAGCAGCAGTCAAGAAATCCAAAGACGCATTGCTCTAGGAAAAGCTGTGGCAAAAGATCTCTTTAGAGTATTGAAAAGCAAAGATGTCACATTGAAGACAAAGGTGCATCTGACTCATGACATGGTATTTTCAGTGGCATCATATGGTTGTGAAAGCTGGACATTGAACAAGAGAGACAGAAAAAGAATTGATGCTTTTGAATTGTGGTGCTGGAGACGTCTATTGAATATACCATGGACTGCCCAAAGAACCAACAAATCTGTCCTAGAAGAAGTACAACCACGGTGCTCCTTGGAAGCAAAAATGGCCAAACTGCGTCTTACATATTTTGGACATGTAGTCAGGAGAGATCAATCCCTGGAGAAGGACATCATGTTTGGAAGAGTGGCAGGTCAACGCAAAAGAGGAAAACCCTCCACCAGATGGATTGACAGTGTCTGCAACAATGGGCTTAAACATAAATAAGATCATTTGCCTGGCACAGAATCGGGAAGTGTTTCGATCTGCTGTACATGGGGTCGCTATGAGTCGGACTCAACTCCACAGCACCTAACAACAACAACAACATGTGAAAATGTCTCTTTCCTTTTTTTTTTTTTTTCTTCCAGTACTGGGAGGTTAAGCCTAGGGCCTCATGCATGCTAAGCTCTAATCCTGAGCTGCATCCTCAGCACATTTTTTTATTTTTCCACTTTGAGATAGGGTCTCACTAAATTGTACAGGCTGTCTCTGGCCTTGAACCAGCAACCCTCCTGCCTCAGCCTCCTGAGTTGTGGGGATTATAGGCATCCTATGGCACCTAGCAAAAGTGCTTCATTCTTGATTGAGAATTCAACTGGGTATAAAAATCTAGGTCAGAAATTATTTTCTTGCAGAAGAGAAGGTTTTGTTCTATTGTTTTCTAGGTTTTAGTGTTATCCTTGAGAGGACTGATGTTATTCTAATTTCTTACCTATAATGTTTGATTAGTTCTTTACCTTTTGCAAACATGTAGGGTTGTTTGTTTGTTTTCTTTTGCAGTACTGGGTTGTTCAGTCCAGGGCCTTGTACATATTAGGCAAGTGCCCTACTACTGAGCCACACTCCCAGCCCCTTTATTATTATTTTTGAGACAAGGGTATCACTAAGTTGTGCAGGCTGCTTCTGGCCTCAAACTTGCAATCCTTCTGCCTCGGCCACCTGAATAGCTGGGATCACAGGTATGTGCCATGGCATTTGGCCTGTAGTATGTTTTATTGTTCATGAACATCATGAAATTCAGGATGTTGTAAACTTTGTTATCTTCATTCAATTGTGCTACTACCAAATGAAGGGCCCTTTTATCTGAATTCTTATTGCTTTCACTTCAGGAAAATTTTCTCACAGTATTTCTGTGATTATTTCCTCCCCTCTGTGTGATATTCCCTTTCCTAAGAACATTCCAATAGTACTCTGGTTTTCATTCCAATTACCACACTAAAATTTGGTATCTATGAAACTAAATTCCTGGAAAGGAAGTACACGGCAATACCAACTTGATAGAGTTCCTCAAACAGGCCAGCTCGCCCCACTCAGCCCCAGGTGAGGATCCAGCTATTGCCCATCACTTACATAACAAGAAGAGCAAGAATTCTCTTTTCATTCTCTTTTTGCTTCTTTCTTCCTACTCTTCTTCCTTTTTATCCCTCTCTTTTCCTACTTTGTCTTCCTCATCTCCTTTTCTCTACTGACCATTTGTCCCCATTTCAGCTCCATGTCCTCTCACGTGTTCTCTCTATAGGCTCACCAGTCATATTAACTACAGCTATAGGCAGAGAATTCTGGAGCTGGAAGAATTCCATTTGCACGCAAGGAACGAGGCCCAGAGAGGGTGGACTGATTTGTTAGTGGCTGCATCTGGACTCTATTCTAGCTCTACTAACTCTGGATTCAACACTCTTCTTATTGCACAACAGTTGAAGAACCTCAAAGCTAGAGACACAGACTCTGAGCATTATGTCTAAACGTTGTTGTTGTTAGGTGCCTTCGAGTCAGTATTGGAATCATAGAGACCCTACGTACAACAGGGGAAACACTATTGTCAGTGCTTCTCTGCTATTCATAGGGTTTTCAACATTTTTTTGATTGATTTTGGGAGTCAGTTGCTGGGTCCGTCTCCCAAGCCTACAGCACCTGGTGTTCCCAGGCGGTCTCTCATCCAAGTACTAACCAGGCGCAACCCTGCTTAGCTTTTGAGATCTGATGGGATAGGATGCCACAGGGCTACGGCTGCAGGCCTATCTAAACATTATGTAGTGCAAATTTTACTGAAGAGGTAGATTTTTTTACATTGCATTTGAATTAACCAAGTCATTAAAAAGTAGTTCCAGTATTTTCCAAAGGCAAAGTAAAACAATTCAGAAAAGGTTTGTAATAATTGCTAGCCTTTACTGAACACTTAGTACCATATTGTCTCAAACCTAATCTGCACATTTTCAACAGTTTTAAGGGCTAAAAAATCAGATGCAGATGAGGATCATGTGCATATTAGATCTGGACAAGGAGCAGTTGAAGAAAAGAAGATTAGAATTTGCAAACTCTTTTCCATTTAAGGAATCACTAAAACCTGAGAGTGGATTAGATGCAGGTGCAAATTAGATCCATGTGCAGATTAGATTCAAGAATATACAGTATTTACCATTCATTTTGCATGGCATGTATTATCTTTAAGCTTTATAACAACAACTCTATGTGATAGATGCTTTTATAAGCCCTGATTTGGATATGATTAAATGTAGAGGAATTAACTTCTTGACTTGTGGAAATATAAGAACAGCCCACTCACAAGTGTGTCTGGTTCTCAAGTCCATGCTGTTAATTAATCTCTCATGATGTTTTCTTATGGATGTTATTTAAGGCATTTACAAGCTTGCTAGACATGGTCACATAGTCTAAGACCTTGCAGTATTTTAAAGTAGCCTTCAAATTTTCATACTCTCTGTGAGTTTATCAATACCTGAATCATCTACCTCTTTTCAAATCTCTAGATTCAGGACAGTTCTGCCCAATTCCCTCTATATCTTGAGGTCTCCTACCCTCATGGGTAAAGGAAATATGGGAAAAGTCAAGTTTTCTAGATGTTTCCAATCTAGCTCACCTCTTTTCAGATGAAAGAATTTAGTGAACTGCTCTTTCTGAGGCTATTATAATAATTATACCCAGAATGTTTCTTAAGGTTCATTTAAATGGAAGTGATTTTCATCAATCTAAGTTCATAGTCTGCTCCCCAGTTATCATGACTACTCTTTTGGGCTACAGACCTAGTTTGGCTAAGGGGGATAATAAGCAAAATGTCCTTGCTTTCTCCTCAGTGTAACTCAACTATTATATAGCACAGTACAAAATCTTGATTCTGACTTTAGGAATGTGTTGACCAGCTTGTCAGAATTTCAGTTGGCAATGTATATGAGAGTGGGTGGAGCTGCTACAATTTAGATGCAACTGAAGTTTTAAGAACTCTTTCAAAGTGACTTCAACTCCCTTATTCATTTTGAATTTGGGGAAATAATATCAGGTACACGATGGACTATGAGAGCTGCATTTTGGCAGGTACAATTTACAAATTCATTATCTTTCTGTGAAGGTAGTTCTTAAAAAGCTATTTTAATCATCTTTTAAACTGATGTGTTCTTGTTTGACCGCCATACCAATTTTATGGCTTATTTTTTACATCTTCCTGGTATTTTTCTATGGCTTTAAAGTATAATGAACCATATATCAGATATCACAAAACATGTTCTACTCTTCAAAGGAAGTTAAGTCTATTACCTGTTTCATAACAAGCAAGGAGCCCAGCAAATCCTCTGCTGTGATTTCCATAGTGAGGAATACTATTTCATAGTCAGTGCCTCCCAAGGTCTGTCTGAGACAGTTTGAAGACAAGGCTAAACAGGAGTTTGTTGCTTTTAGCGCTGTTGCCATCATGTGATTCTGGATGGTGGGTTTGGGCAGAGAAAGGGTCAGTAAGGTTGCTAACTCTACTAAGTTGAACAGTGCCCTTTCACCCCACAAATTCATGTCCACCTGGAATCTAATTATGGGACCCTCCTTGGAAACAGGATCTTTGAAGATATAGTTAGTTAGGTTATGATGAGGTCATACAGAATTATGGTGGGCCCTAAATCAGATTACTGGTGTCCTTACAAGAGGAAAGGCAGAGACACAGGGAAGAAAGCTTGTGATGGCAGATGTAGGGATCCAAGTAATATAGCTGCAAGGAATTCCTTAGCCAGCAAAACCAAAATGAAAAGGACTGCCATTTTGAACATTTGGAGGGAGCATGACCCTCTCACCCATTGAGTTTAGAGTTCTTGCCTCCAGGACACTGGGAAGATAAATTTGTATTGTTTTAAGCCACTCAGATTGGGGCAATTTGTTATAGCAGCCCTAGGGAGCTAATAAACTAAGTACCTCCTGAATGATATTACTAAAGAGGAGTGAGTACCATTGGGACTGTCTAAACTCTCAGGACTCCCACATAGAGGACTTGAAACAGCTAAGCAGTGGGCAATGGGTAAGACAAATGTCAGGGGACAAGAGTCCAGTGACCAGAGAAAGATTAGCTGACTTCAACCAAAAGTACAGCTACTAGAGTTATGAGGAAAATGGAAGCTTGATGTGAGCCTTGGAATATATGGTAAGAGCCACAAATTAAAGAATAGATCTCAGGAGTGAACTGGGAGGGAAGAACCTCAGTACCTTGTTACTCTCCTTAGTTATACCAGCGCACATAAGCATAGGACCTGAGCTCAGCCCAATAGTTTTGCAAATATTTCAACCACAGTAAATAAAAGGCTTTCAGTATGAATAATAGGAAAGTGTTCTTTGGGGGAAATTCAAGCTCAGCAGTTGAGCCAAGACTCTACTTTGCTTTGAGGAGCACCATTTTACCCTGGGAAGCACAAGGGCCTCGGCATCAATGAGACTCATTCACATCTTGGCTCCATTTCTTCCTGGTTGCTTCACTGTAATATTGTCACAAAAAGTTATGAACTGCAGTGCCTTCATTTTAAAATGGAGATTAAAATGCCACCTTAGGAAGTGGGATCAACGAAGATAACATGCAAAGCACCAGGCATACATTAAGTGCTATGAAATGCCCATTAAATGTTAGTTCTATCTCCTCTATCCCTGGTATCCAGGAAATTAAGTACTAATTTCTCTCTTCCTCTCTGTCACACTTGTATCCCTAAGAAACCAGGCAAGGTGTGATTTCTTAAGAAACAAAGAAGCTCTGTCTGGTCATTGTTATGGTTTGAATATAAAATGTGTCCCACAGGTTCAGGCGGGGCTGGGATTTGGCTCAGTGGGTAGAGCGCTGTGCTGCAGTCTCTGAGGTCCCGAGTTCAATTCCCACCACCGTAAAAATGGGAGAAGGGCCTGGCAATCCACTCCCAAGGCAATCCCGAAACAGTCAGCCATTGAAAACCCTATGAGGGTCGCTATGAGTCGGATACCGATTCGACGGCACCTAACAACAACAACAGACTCAGGCATTGAATGGTTGGTTTCCAGCTGGTGGTGTTATTTTGGGAGGTGGCTGAAACTTTAGGAGGTTCAGCCTCACTTGAGGAAGTAGGCTGTCACTGGAGGGCATGCATTTGAAAGTAACTATAATAGGGGAGAGGGAGAATGTAGAAGAAGCACTCTTTTTGGGTTGTGTATGGGTTCGCCAAGGCTGCCATAATAAAGTCCCACAGACTGGGTGACTTAAAAACAACAAAAATTTGGTTTCTGACAGTTCTGGAGTCTATAAGCCCAAGACTGAAGTGTGAGTAGGATGGGTTTCCTTTGAGGCATCTGGTTTGCTTAGAGACATGCTTCCTGCTGTGTCCTCACAGGGCCCTTTCTCTGCATGCACCTCCTTGGTGTCTTTTCCTATTCTTATAAGGACACCAGTTATTCTGGATTAGGGCCCACCCTAATGATCTCATTCCCTTAAACCACCTCTGTAAGGACCCTGTCACCAAAAGTCATGTTCTCAGGTACCTGTGGTTAGAACTGCATCGTATGAATTGTGGAATTACAAATTAGCCCATAACATGTTGCTTGACAAATAGCTCAACTTTCCTCTGCCTTCCAAAGCCTTTACATAATTTCTTCTTGTTTTTTGAGCAGTGAGAACCTGTAACTAAAGACTTCTCCGAGGTTAAACTGGCCCTGCAATTTGTTCAGCCATTTACTAAGAAGAAATTCTGTCTCAAAATTATAACAACGAAAAATCCTATTCAAAGGTCAGATCAAAATAAAGGGAGGGGGGGAGATAAGAATGGTGTCAATATAAATGGTCTAGAAAATGCATGTAATTGTTCTAACAAGATAAAAACAAAGACCACTACAGGAAAAGTTTCTATCTTAAACAGAACTGGAACCCAAGGACATATAGAAAAATATTACTAAGTAAAAGATAGAGAAGACTTAGATGGGGAGGGTGGGAGAGGAGGAAGCATAGGGGAGGGTAAGGGGGAACCTATATGAATAATGTACATCAAAATGCATATGTGGAAATGTCACAATGAAAAGCATGTCAGAATGAATCACATTAAGGTGTACATTAAAAATTTCCAATAAAAAATACAAAAAAAAAGAAGAAATTCTGTCCAAGATAATCGCTAACACATTGAGCACATACTCTGTGTCAGACACTGTCCTCACAACTACTCACTATTTTTATCTGTTACTAAGAAAAATGATGTTCATAGAAATTGAGAAACTTGCTTGAGGCCCTATAGTTAGTAGATTCAGCATTCAAACCAGCTCTGGGATTCTAAGCCCTGAGCCTTTAAGAATCAAGCCAGACTGCCATGCCTAAAATGGAGCAACCTCCTTTCTGAACTAAACTGCAGAGTTGGTTGTACCATCTTTGTCATGTTTTTCCTCCTGCCTTATTCCTTGCACTCAGAGCTCAGTGATGAAATGATAGAGAACTTGGGAAATTTTAATGGAGACTACCAAGCTATGAACATACTGATATATGTGTGTCCTAAGGAAATTGAAACAGCCTAATACATTACTTTTGTCTATTGTCCTCTGTAAAATGTGTCAGTCTGGCATATTGACATATATAGACCAGACCAGCATTTCTCAAACTTTAGCATGCCACATACATCAAGATCTTTAAAACACAGACTTCTGGGCCTAATTTCCAGAATGTGTGACTCAATAGGTCTGGGCTGGGACCCAAGAACTCACATTTCTAACAAATTTCCAGGTAGAGCTGATGTTGCTGGTCTGAGGAACTCACCTTGGGAATTCCAGTTATTGTATAGGTCCAGACACCTGTCAGGTAGAACCAGGTAACTAACTTATCTTGTTTTGCCTGGGACTTTTCTGGTTTAGAACTGCAAGTACCACATTCCAAGAGCTTGCCCAGTATGAGGCAGACTTATAGAGTTGGTCACACTATGTAGAGTTGGTCACCCTATATAGAACCAAAAATATTTCTAGTTTAAGCAGAAATTTTATCATTCTTAATATTTCTGAAAATTGTTTTCAAGGATGCTATAGTATGACTTCAGATTATCAGTGGGACTTTAAAACCACTGCATTTAATATACTACATATATCTAGTATCTATATTTCTAAAAATATGAATTGTTTCACAGTATCCTGTGATAACAGTAATCAGTACTTTCTGAGATCCTGAGCTCTGTGTGCCTGCAGCCCTACCACCCTGGCCTCTGATCTCATCAGATCTTGAAGGTTAAGCAGGGTCAACCTGTTAGTCTTTGGATGGGAGACCACTTGGGTAGTGTAGACTCGGGAAAAGGATGTGGCGACCCATTCCCAAAACAATCAGCTCTTGAAAACCCTATGAATAGCAGAGAAGAACTGATATAGTGCTGGGTATGGCACAGTGTCAGGGAGTGTTTTGTTCTATTGTACATAGTGTCCCTGAGGTGGACCTGACTTGAATGCACCTAACAACAACAAGCTCTGTATGGCACTGTTAGCATTTTGCATATATCATATCTTATTCCTACTACACTACAGCTTATTAGAAATTAGTTTTAGTATCAATAGGAAAAATAAGCTCACAGAGGTTGGGGGTGACACAGCAGATTACTCTATAGCTGGTACTTGAGGCCACATTCCTCTTGTTCCAAGACTCACATTCTGCCCTGCAGACCTGGGTGTATGCTTGCTACTCCTAGGGTTTAATAGTTATCATTTCTTAATAGGTACAGATACTGAATGCCAGCCTTGTGGAGGCTGATTAGTTATTTAAAGTTAACTAATTCTAAAAGTGGGCTGGGATTTAGCTCAGCGGGTAGAGCGCTGCACTGCAGTCTCTGAGGCCCCGAGTTCAATTCCCAGCACCGCATAAATGGGAGAAGGACCTGGCAATCCACTCCCAAGGCAATCCCGAAGCACTCAGCCATTGAAAACCCTATGAGGGTCGCTATGAGTCAGATACCGACTCGACGGCACCTAACAACAACAACAACAATTCCAAAAGTATAGTCTGTGCCATCAAGTAAATACAGGTATCTGCTACAAATAACTAATTAGGGTAAACTGGAAGAAACAGGAAAAGTTAACTTTTTTTTTTTCAGTACTTAGGTGTTGAACCCAGGCTCAGATATGCAAAGCAAATGCTCTATCATGAGCTGTACCCCTATACCATCTCCCTTTTTTTTCTTTTACTTTTTAAATTTTGAGATAAGATCTCTCACTAAAACACACAGGCTGTGTTTGGCCTTGAACACTGATCCTCCTGCCTCAATCTCCTGATTAAAGACATGCACTATGGCATTGGGCTTAACTATGCTTTCCAAAATAAGGTTATTAAAACAATTTCCTTTTTATATTAACTTATTTCACATGTATAAGGCACAATATAATATAGAATAAAGCTCAAAGGAATATGCTCAACCATAATGTGATCTATCACATTTCAATGATTATCAGGCATTCACTCATAACACATTACAAGAAAATCAAGTCTGTCTTCTTCCCCCTCCTTGAGGACTTTTGACTTATCATCTGCTCTTTCTGATCACAGGCAAGTCCCAGGTCTTTATCCTTCCTATGTCCCCTCTAGTAGGTGGAGACGAAATTCTCTCCACTGCTTCCTCTCTTACTGGAAAGCCATTGAAGGTTTCATTGTGTCACCTGCTCAGTCTCAGAAATAGTACATCTTTTCCTGAAGGAGAGCTATTTGCCCATCTTTTGAGAAGCTTCAGATTTTTCCCCTATTATATAATCTTCCTTGTGAAGATTAACTATAGAGAGAGAAAAAGAAAAAAGAAGAGCTGGTCAAAAACAACTCTTTTCTACTGGGTTGTTTTTGTTTGTTTGTTTTATTTTGTTTTGCTTTGTTTGGTACTAGGCTTGTGTAAGTGCTCTACTATTGAGCTGTGCTTTTTAAATTTTTTTATTTTGAGACAGGATCTCACTAAATTGCACAGGCTGCCTCTGGCCTCGAACATATGATCATCCTGTCTCCACCTCCCACAGTGTGCCATGCCCGGCAATATGTCTGTGCATCTCAGTTGCTGAGATTATAGGCAAGCACCACTACACCCAGACCTCCTGGGCTTCTTCTCACTAATAATTTCCTTCCAGTCAGGAAAGCTACTGTTCCAACTCATTAAACCCATTCAACAGATTGCTCCTAATTTTTAACAATGCCTTACAGAAAGCACAAAATCAACTTTTTGCTTAATATCAATTTGTTATTCAAAAAGAGCACTGTTCTTATTTTTGTTACTTTCATATATTTGAGGCTGCCAGAAATATTTGAGAGGACTTGCTTTCATTACTTCCCTGAAGGATGTTTTCTGCTCCTAGCTTCCCCTCCTGTGTAGATGAACATCACAGTCTATGGGCAATCCATAACATTTCATAGTAACTTTCTTTACTTTCCTGATTTCCATTTAACAGAAATACTGAAGTTGTTTAGTTTTGTTTCTAGTTATAAAAAAATTACAGATTATAAAAGCAAAACTCCAAAATTCCTAGCACCTGCATGGCTACTCTGTTCAGTGGCAGGGAACACTACAGCCCCCCATTTCTACCAGGATTGCTCACTTGAGGTGGGCCCCAACGTACCTGCTCATAGAGGGAAATCCAAAAGGAAGGCAACAAAGCATCCCTAACCCTGGAGCAGAGTCCCCAGGGTGCAACTAATCCCTCACATCATCCTCCAAGCCTGTGGGCTGCTGGATTCTGAGCTAAGATCTTCACTGCCTGGATTTGTGCCTTGGCCTGAAACATGGGTGTGTCTCTGGGATTGGCCTGCGTGATGTCCAGTAGCTCAAGATATGAACTAGTTATTGCATAGCTTTCATTTTAGCCCAAATCTTGGATAAAAGAAAGATGAAACAGTATACATAGTCATAATCTGATGCCCACAGTGAGGTCCATGTTGGTGAAATCTTTGAAAAATGAGGCTGGACAAGACCATAGGTGGCAGGTAAGGCAGTAGTACCAATGAGTTAAGCAAACATATAGCAGATTCCATTGTTACAAGCTCAGCAAATTGCAACCACATTCTTTTTTCATAGATCAATATTTAAAAGTCAAATAACTTGAACCAGACTCTAGACAAAGAGGAATTTGTTTTCTTTTCTTTTTCTTTATTTTTAAAATAGTCAAATAAGAATTATTAACAGAAAACAGATTGAGTATAAATGTCCAGCACCATAAAAAGATTTTCACTTAATATGTCTCAGAAACAAACTAGAAATGTCCTAACAACATTTAGCATTTCAAATTAAGATAATTATAGAAACTGTTAAGAAACCAACAGCTTTTTTATTTTAACGCAAAATGCTTTTTGCTGTTTTCTCATAAAATCAAATTGCACACCCCCCCCTTTTTTGGGCCCAGACAGGGGATGATATTTTAAACTCTGAACTGAACCAGATAAAAGTTTCTAAGTTTCTGGTGATTTCTTCCTCCTTGGGCATAAATCAGCCACACCCCTGCCAGGCCTTGGGGCTTCCCAAGGTCATTTCCTGACCACAAAGCAGGAATTGTGGTGGGACACAGGGTGACTTTGGCATCTTTGTTCTAGAGCTTCAAGGGCAAAGGCCTCCATGTGAGTTCCTGGTTGGCAAGTTCCAAGGTATATGACATGTTAGCCAATGACCCATCTCAATGTCATCCTACAGGATCGGAATACAGAATTAGCCAAACGGGTTTGCAAGTGGTATAAATTCTTCCCCACTCATCATCTGGAAGCACAGTTCTTTCCAGAAAGCAGTAATTAGTACTGGGAAATTGCTTATTTCATACATGTGAGCATGTGCAGATATAGTATTTGAACTAGGATGCCAGTTCAGCCATATTTGTTCAATCATCAACATACTTGCATTATATTTTCTGATTGAATAGCTGAAAGTTACTCAAAAAGATAGGGAAGGGGAGTTTGAACTGAAACACAGATTAGAGAATTAAACTGATTGTTTAATTTTCCAAATGCTGTTTAGAAAGTTTGTTGTTGCTGTTAGCTGCTGTTGAGTCAGTTTCTGACTCATAGCGACCCTCATAGGGTTTTCAATGGCTGACTGTTTTGGGATTGCCTTGGGAGTGGATTGCCAGGCCCTTCTCCCATTTTTGCGGTGCTGGGAATTGAACTCTGGTCCTCAGAGACTGCAGTGCAGCGCTCTACCAACTGAGCTAAATCCCAGCCCTTAGAAAGCTTAGGATTATTTAATTTGGCTTAGGCTGAAGTTTGTCTTTCACTATCTAGGCAAAAACGTTTTTCTAAGCAAAATAAGAATATAATAAAATTATATAGTATGGTTTAACCTACTGAAAAAATAAAGTATAACTTTTCTCTTTTATGCTTTATTTCTATAGATCTTGAATGAGTAAAGGAGAATATACTGTCTTATTTAACAGCAAAGACTTGATTTTTTTTATGAACATATAATCATTGACATAACTTTCTCACATGATAGCAAGAGGGTGAAAGTGTCCATTTAGAGACTCACAACTGACTGCCACAATTTCTTGTTTTAGCATCTCACTTCTCAATCTAGCCTTTTTAGTTCTATATTTTTAAATTAATTTTTGTTATATTCAATCAGTGCTGATGTAATCATATTATGATTGTGGGTAATTTGATGAAAAAAGTGTCAAATCTAATATGACTAAGAATGACTTTATTAGGACATACTATATCCTTGAATCATCAGTACTAAGTTAAACTACTTTTTCTCTGTATTAAAAACTTTCTTCTTCTCACAGTCTAGCTGATATAATTTCCTTTTTTGGAGAGCCAAAAGGCAAAATAGAATTGTTTCTCAGACTAGGCCTCAGGACAGTTCATATTTAAGGCTCACGGTGTGAGGCACAGCCAGGTGGGCTGAGCCAGGAGCTTGGGAACAGGAAGGAGCCAAGCGGCTCAACAAACAAGATACCAACAAGTCATGGTGTCTGGAAGAAGTAGCCAAGCTGGCCTCCACTATTATGACTAGGGAAGGATTTTCTTGTATCTCACCCAGCAAATACTGGTTAAGTAATGGATAACCACACAATCTAGCATTCAAATTGGTACATTTTTGAGAATGAAAGAGAATACCATTAATAATTATGCTAAGATGTTGTTATTGTTGTTGTTGTTGTTGTTGTTGTTAGGTGCCGCGGAATCGGTGTTCGACTCATAGCGACCCTACATACAACAGGCGAAACATTATTGTCAGTGCTTCTCTGCTATTTATAGGGTTTTCAATGGCTGATTGTTTTTTGGGGGTGGGTTGCCGGGTCCTTCTCCCAAGCCTACAGCACCTGGTGTTCCCAGGTGGTCTCCCATACAAGTACTAATCAGGGGTGACCCTGTTTAGCTTCCATGATCTGACGGGATCAGATATCACAGTGGTATGACTGTAGGCATGCTAAGATAAAAAGTATAAAATAAGCCTATTCCAAGGGAACACAGGATTGACAGCTACCCAGTTAGGAGCCAGAGAGAGCTGCACAGTTTCCATATCAGAAAAACTTAGAGAAGAAGGAAATATCTGCCAGCATCTTCAGTTTACAGATCAGGCAGCTAAGGTGTAGAGCTATAATGGGAACTTTCTCCAAGCACAACAACAAGTTACTGACAGAATTAAGACTAGGACTAGAATTTCCTGGTCCCATCTCAGTGTTTTTCTAATGTGTCACATATTTGTATAGCATTTTATTCTCTTCAAGGCATGATTACAACCTCATGTAGCCTCAAATTTCCCAGGCCACATCATCTGGGAATATAAACTAAAGTCACAACAACAATAACAAATGGCATTTTCTTGGTTCTTTCTCTACCTGTGATTTCAGAAATTGCAGTTTTACTTTATAATCTCATCAAACAATTCCCAGGAGTCTCCTGGGGTTAGCTCGTGTTTGCTCCTCCTTCATGCTAGGGCAGCATAAATACCATGAGCTGGTGATCTGAGTCAGAGCTGGGCTCTGGTACCTTGCCAGTGCCCTGACTTTGAACACAATAATTAACCTCTCTAGGCCTAAAATGGGGCTGGGGTTTAGCTCAGTTGGGAGAGTGCTTCCCTGCACTCTTTGAGGGCCCAGATTCAATCCCCAGAATTGAAGAAATGGGAAAAGGACGTGGCATTTCACTCCTGAAACAATCCCGGAAACAATCAGCCACTGAAAACCCTATGGGTCAGACCCGTATCAACGACACCTAACAACAACAAGGCCTAAAATGCCTCAACATCTACATTTTTGTAAAATGGGCCTTTCTAGAATTACTTTATGGATCTGTGATTATTAAATGAAATAATGCACATCCAGTTCTCATTGTTTACAGTAGTTCTGTTCCATATAATCTCCCCAAACACTGTATTATCCAATAGTGAACCACTAGTTCTTGTAGAAATACCAGGTTTGCTTCCTGTGAGCCTTTGATGACAACATTTTTGTCAACCAATCAATACATTATTTTGTTATGTGTGCTTCTGTTAAAAATATCTAATATATACTGTTGGCTCGTTAACATTAAACTCATGGCCAAGAGCACTGTAACTCATCTCCTGAAGGAAACTTCTTTGATACATGTATTGTTCTCTAAGGCACATTACAGCATTAGAGAACATGAGACAGCATTTGAGTACTACATTTCAGGATTATTTTTAAGTGTGAGATCACCAATGAAAACATAAATGCAATAAATAAATAAATAAAATGGCTGAACAGACCACCAAAACTACCCATTTATTACAGCAGAGCTGAAAGAAGGCAGAATGTCACCTTGTTCTCCTCAGCTGGAAACATGCATATGCTTCAGGTGACACAAATTTTGCTGTTCTGTGCTCACCCATGTGTCACCACCAACATGCTCCAAAGTATTGACTTGAGGGTCACAAATAAATTTTAACAAGAAGATAAATACAAAATATACAAATAATGAGAAGAGACTCTACATAAAGAGCTTAGCATAGTACGTGTTGGAACTCTCCCAATGAATGTTAACCATTGTTGTTCTGGTGTGGTTTATAAAACAAAAGCCTCTGGCCAAGGCCTAAAATATAAGAAGGGCACTTCTCCAAGCATTGGGAACCCCTGTGCTACCTCTGAGGTCAGCCACAGGAGGTGTTTCCTTCTCCAAGACAAACAGTAGCCTGGTGTAGCCCATTGACCAAGTCTCACATCCCAAATAGGAAGTGTGCTGTGAACCTTTCCCATAGTCCAGTAGGTAATTGACTCCTAGTCAACAGGACCCTCAAAGTTCTCTAGGGTCAAACACTATTGAATCTCTGAGCAAACATCATGTGGCTCTAACACAGCCATCCCTTCCCCTTCCTGGGCCCCACTTTCTACATTTGACCCTCACTAGGTGATTCTGTTACACATGCCAAGGCATGGCACAACAGAATGAATTAATGACCCATCATCAAACAAATTCCATGCACACCTGAATGCTTCCCAATTTATTACACAAAAGTACACTTTGATTTTCATTCTTGTTTGTTTCTGTTTTGTTTCTCCTTTAGCTCTTTCTGTGGTCTTCCATAGTCTCCTTTCCTTGAAGCAGATTATTGAGATGGATTTAATCCCACCTTTGACTGCCCTTGGAGTTATCTTCCCTTCTCCTCTCTGACTCCTTAATTTCTGACTTATTCCTTGTCTCATGTTCCAATTCCCTCCTCCTCTCAGATCCCCTTCCTGCAGATCTTTCTATAATTGAGTTTGTTGTTCTCTGGCTGTCATAGCTTCCCAGCTTGGCTTCCTCCCTTCGCCCTTTCCTCCCCTGCAGCCCTAGGTCCTCCTTGTTTTCTCTGGGGAGGACCAGCCTGTCTCCTTTCCACAGCAGGGAGGTGTCTTCATCCTGCTGTTTTCTTCCTGTGCTTTTTGTTTATCTGCTTTCTTAGTTTCCCACTTCCCCTTCCTTGCTTATCTCCATCTGACATCCATCACCCTTGACTCCTCTGAGTTGTAGATTTAGATTTTGCAAAAATAGGACTGTATTAAAATAGGTTGTACTTGAACACTCAGCACGTCATTACATGAATTTGGAACCACTGCAGTCACATCCTGTCCTCTAAATTGCAACTCCACACAGCCCATTGTGATTGCCTATGAGGTGTGCTATAGATTTGACTTCCCAGGCCACCATTATAAAGACTTCATGCAGTTAATTCTAGTGCTGGAGTTTTAAATATCATGCTCAAATATTAATTTGCTCTCTGATTTAGGCACTATGGTCCTTGCTGCTTCCACATCCTCTACCTTGTCCCCTTACTCCCGCCCCCACTACTCTTTTGTAAGTGCTCTTAGAAGGTTGCTAAGGTCTTCCTGAAGCATTAATCCATTATCTTGATTTGGTCCCGTTTTTTGTGCCTTGATTTTGTCCCATTTTGTGAAGCCATTGGATCTTTTCTCTCTACTAAGCACTGTTCTAGGTGCTTAGGCTAAATTAATAAAACAAAGCTCTGCCTTCGTGAAGGCTCTCTGTGATGAGTATAGAGACAGACATCAAACAATATGCATAATAAATTGTATAAATTATTATCAAGCGATTACTAATTAACTGTGTTCAAGTAAATTACCTAGAATTAATATAGGTGCTGTCAATAAAAGTCCCCACATGTCTGTTAACTTGTTATGCTGTGGAGGCTTGTGTGCTGCTGTGAGGCTGAAAACTATGCTGCCGGTATTTCAGATACCTGTCTATGATGGACAGATTTCAGCTGAGCTTCCAGACTAAGACAGACTAATTAGAAGGACCTAGCAGCCCATTCCTGAAAAAATTAGCCATTGAAAACCCTGTAAATACGCCAGGCATGGTGATGCATGCCTATAATCCCAGTGACTCGGGAGGCAGAGGCAGGAGGATCACAACATCAAGACCAGCAGCAGTCTGCATAATTTAGCAAGAACCTGTCTCAAAAAGTAAAAAAATAGGCTGAGGGTGCAGCTCAGTGGTACAGCCCTTGCAAAGCATACAAACACGAGGCCCTGGGAACAAAAAACAAACAAACAAAAACAAAAACAAAAAAACCCCTATAAATAGCAAAGAAACACTGTCGAATATAATGCTGGAAATGAGCCCCTTAGGTGGGACAGCATTCAAAGACAACTGGGGAAGAGTTACCTCCTCAAACTAGAGTCAACCTTAATAGAAGGAGTAAACCTCCTGAGACTTCCTCTTGCTGATGTGGCATAATTCAAAATGGAAGAAACATAGTGACTGCAACACTGGGCTCAAACATAAAAAGACTGTGTGCCTGGTACAGTGTTGGGTAGTGTTTCATTCTGTTGTACGTAGGGTCCCTGTGGGTCGGATCTGATTCAACATCACCCAATGACAGCAAAAAACCTCTATATTATTTATTGATGTCTTCCTGATGAGCCCAAGAAACAAGGAAGTAATTTTATTTTATACTAGAGCCATTTGAAAACTTATAACAAAGGGCAATTCAAAGGTATATACTATTGGACAAAGTAAAAGTAGTTTGGTAACAATCTACAGGATAGGGTGTGGGATGCAAGTGCTTCTTTTGTGCCAGGAAATTCTGGTCATGCCTTTGCTCAGTCTTCTCTTATATTTGATCATTATTTAGACGCTGAATCTGTAGCTAGTACCTGGCACTACAATTCAGTAGTTTATCACAGATTCACTCAGAAAAGAATTCAAGGAATGTGTGAAATTTCTGGAAGCAATATATTAGAAATAACCTATCTACTCTCCAACCTGGGAAGACTGTATGATTTACGAGTCCATGTAACTCATAACCAATTTTCCTTGTCACAGTTTTTAAATGGAAGTCCATCCTTAACCTTTTCCCCACTGGGACACGGGGTCCTTTATTTACTTTTTTTCTAGGTATTGCTATTTCCAATGGCACTTCTTTTTCAATAACAAGATCTAAGTTATCGCCTTCCATGCATCTCTCTCCCTCTGTCCCTCCCTTCTTTCTCCTTCAACCTAAGAAAGTCTGCAGTTAGATCCAGAACAACACTTAGACATACTTGCTCCCTCTTGACAAGAGAGTGCTATTTCTCCCTCTTAAGGGTACCAGCCTTCCTGACGGATGCAATGGACTCTCCTTTCCTCTTTGCACAACCGTCTACTCTTCTTCCTTTGTGGAGGAAGAAGGCAGGCTTCAGGGAGGGGTTGTACCAATGCATGCAACACAAACTCTGACTCTGATGTTGGTTTAGATTCAAATCCAGCACCAGAACACAATGATGTCAACAATAAGGTCCTATTCCAAGGGCTGATGACAGTAGATAGAGCAGGAATGATCCCTGGCCCTGTCAGAACAATCTATGCCTTCTCCAGAGATTGGCCACTTACACACCTGAGGGTCTACAAGATCTTAACATTGGGGCTAAGAAGCTGGAGGATGATGACAGTTCTGAGGCCCTAATGGAGATGGAAAAAGGGTGAGATGGAAGGAGAGAAGAAGGTGTGAATGGAAGTAAGGTCAGAAAGTTTCTTCCCTTCCTAGGGAGTTGGCCACCAAAGGACCACTGATTGTTGCTGATGGTCACAAAGGCTTTTCACAGCTCACTGGCCTGTCTAACCTTTCATCTATCAGTGAGACCAGGAACTAACAGTGTTATTGACCATGCTAAATCATGCTTAAAGTACTTAGGCTTACTGCAAAAGGCCAGAACAGGTGTGTGAAGCATCTATATTGAATTAGGGACTATAAGTTGCAATTTCTTAATAAAATTTTGTTAGGGCTCTGATGCTGAATCCTGGCACCACCAGCTGGCTATGTCTGATTTGTAATAGCTCTAAGTGCTCCTCTCATATCTTAGTCTGAGGTCTGAGAGGCTTCTTGGTTCAGGGAATTCCTTCAAAGTTTCACAATCTACACCTTGAACCTCATACACATGGGTTCTACCCAACTTCTTCCTAGTATGTTTTACAACTTGACATTCTTTTCTTGTGCTATCCCATTTAGGGTTAGCAATTAGGTTCTGAACAGTTTCCTGGCCCATGATTTCTGAAGACAATTGACTTGTAAAATTTTCTGCAGGCTCCATGTACTGCTTTCCTGAGTAGAAGGGGCTCAAGACACCAACAGAGAATGTGGACAGACAATATGCTTCCTAAGTATAATGGGCCCCTATATTTCTGTCAGCTTGTCATGCTGTGGCGTCTTGTGTGTTGCTGTAATGCTGAAAGCTATGCCACACGTATTTCATATACCAGCAGGACTACCTGTGGTATAACTGGTTTAACTGACCTTCCAAACTATGACAGACTAGGGAGAAGGACCTGGCAACCTACTCTCGAAAGCCATTGAAAACCCTATGAATAGTAGAGAAGCACTATCAAATACAGTACTAGAAAATGAGCCCTCCAGGCTGGAAGGCATTCAAAAGACAACTGGGGAAGAGTTGCCTCCTCAAAGTAGAGTCGACCTTAATGACAGGAATGGAGTAAAGCCCTTGGGACCTCCTTTTGCTGATGTAGCATGACTCAAAATGGAAGAAACATAGTGGTTGCAACAATGGGCTCAAACATAAAGAGAGTGTGTATGCGGCACAGTGATGGGTAGTATTTCATTCTGCTGTACTTAGGGTCACTATGAGTTGGACCAAACTTTACAGAACCTAACAATAACAACTAAGTATAATGGGATCCAGCAATTGGCTGTGGGGTGGGAAAGTGCGCTCAGTGAGGAGAAGCTTATATGTTGCTCTGGTTTGCATTTGAAATGTCCCCCAAGACCTACATGTTAAAGGTTTTGTCCTCAGATTGGCACTGTTGTGAGGTGGTGAAACCTTTAATAAGTGGGGATGAGTGGGAGGATTTAGGGCATGCCCTCAAAGGGGGACTCCCATCCTTTCCTCTCTTGCCCTTTCATCCCAGCCATGAAGTGATCCATTTCCTCCCCCCCCCCCCCCATTGCTCCTGCCATGTTAAAATTTACAGGTTCAGATTCAGTTTGGGTTTGGGTTTAAAATTTTAATCCTATGTATAGATGATGTTGTTTAGATGATTTTTTTTTCAATTTTTAAACAGCTAATAATACAAAAAAATTAAAAGCTGAACCCAAACCCAGTTTTTCACTGAGATCATGTTCAGGTTCAGATGCAGAAAATGCTTTTTTGAATGTTAACTCATACATGCAATAGAAACTCATCTAAACCCAAGCGTACATACTTGATAGGGGCAAAGCTTTGAGAATGCACGGTTTAACTATCCTTCGTTGGCCTGATATGTAGCTACTGTTAATTGAAATTAGGCAAACCACATTAGCAATCTGATTAGCAAATTCTAATTAATGTATTCAGTAAAATAATGTAATTTAAATGAGCAACATCTATATGTTTCATTGTAGACCTCATAAAGTTATCTGGTCAATTTGGTCAACTTTTAAAAATTCACAGTGCATGGAAACTTATCCTGGAAAGATACATTTTGATCTCCTGTTTCCATCTCTGCCACCTGGTGTCCTGGGTTATTTACCTTGTGTCACACTTCACTGACTAGTTAGCCTTTTAATTATGCTCACCTTGGGGAAAAGGAGGTTGATGGGAAGAGTTCAAAGGAAAGTTTCTGGAAATGGTGTAAAACTTTAACATAATTCTCTGAATCATCCTTTCATTTATTGCTGACCTGGACTGGAAGTTCAAGTGCATAGATGTGCTTAGGAAGCTGTTCATGGTTTGAATCTAAAATATCTCCCAAAGGTCATGTCTTTGAACAGTTGGTCCCCAGCTGGTGGTGTTGTCCTAGGAGGTTGTGAACTTTGGGATGTGGGACCCAGCTGGCAGAAGAAGGTCACTGGTGGTGAGCCTTTGGAGTTTTTACCCAGACCCCTGGTTCTGGTTGTTCTCTGTGCTCCAGATCCACCATGCCATGAGGTTCTCTGCCATAGGCCTACCATGCCTGTCCTGTTGTCCTGCCTTCCCACCTCTGTGGACTAAAATCCTCTAATTGTGAGATCCCCCAAAATCTTTCCACCCCATAAATTTGCCTCAGTTGGTTTTTCTGCCACAGCGGCAACGAGCTGACTATTCTAGAAGCCAACCATGTCAGGTGCCCCCAGGGCCTTGGAGAGGGAAGTGAGATTGCACCCAACTCCCACAGAGCCAAGTCTGCTTTCACTGCCCAAATAATGGCAAGAAAACTCTCTTTTCACATAAAAGAAAAAAATGAAAACAACCGTCTTATGTACAGTATTATCCCTGGCAAGCATAGGAAATCAAGTCTGAGTCACTCATTTAAATCCAGAGTACTATTTTTAGTTGACAGTGTCAGCTGTTATTTGACACTCACCCTCACGTCTGGGCCTCCTGGCCAGAGTTCCAGTCATTTGCTGATCATTAATGGAGTGGGTGAGACATGACTTATTAACAAGGTTCAGTTTGAGACCGTGAATCAATGTCTTAATGATCTTGCCCCTTCTCTGCACAATGATCAAAGTGCAGTAGCTAAGAGCCTGTGACCAAACACGGCACCCACTCGTATCTTTCCCATCTCTACCCTTCCAGAAACAGGCAGAGTTTTATCAAAGAGTCAATGTAATTTGGAATACATAGCATTTTGAAAACCAAAACACTTTTTAAAGGGGGCTTTTGTTAAAAGTATTAAGCTGGACTTCCCCTAGGGACATGTTTATATTCATAGATTGCACAAGCTTCCTGTGGCCCATATTCCCAGAAGTTTTGGTGAAACTATCGAAGAGGAAGTTTCTGTTTTCAGGACTGCATTTGTCCTCAGGATATTCTGCAAGATCCTAGAACCTAGAAACCAAGGAGTGACCAGGAAGGGGTCAGGCACAGGCCCCTTGGGAGATGAGGCTAGAGGCGCTCTTTCAGCCTCTCTCCCTGAGGTTAGGCTTAATATGCTAGGCTGGCTTCCCTTTATGCATCCACAGTGCCTGTGTTTATTTGGTGGATTAAAACATCCTTTTGTTGGTCCTCATGTTTCTAAATCCCAGCACAACATACCTGCTGACTGCCAGGCAGTGTTTTTCACCCCAGAATGACTAGTCAGGACAGTAACCACAGTCTGGGAATCCGACTGGGGAAATCCAACTGTAAGTCTGAAGCAATTCTATTTTTCTTTATATATTTTCACAATCAGTGGAAAATATGGAGACCAGATCTGTATTGCTTACAAAATTCAAAATGTGGACAAAAACAATCACCTCTGATTCTTACTCAAATGTGTCAGATGATTACTTCAGGTTTTCTGGTTTTTTATGTTATATAAATGTGCTTCATCCAAAGCCCAATGCTTATGTTCTTTCAGTGCTTCATACTATTAAACATTTGAGTTACCAGGAAAGTAATGTGGCAATATGTATCCAAACCCATAAAAACATGCCTATTTTTATGCAAGAGGTTCCATTTCCTGACATTTTAAAAATGTATCTTCAGGAAATAACCATTGTACAAAAAATTTAGATAACTGAACAATCATCTTGAAAGGGACCAAATGTCTAACAAGAGAAGGTTTAGGGTAAGTAATAGTTAATACCTCTCACAGAATATGACACAGCCATTTAAAAACTCTTATCTCTGAAGCACCCCACATGGCTGTCAGCTTGTACTGTGGGGTCTTACATGCTGCTGTGATGCTGAAAGTTATGCCACTGGTATCTCAGATACCAACAGGGACATCCATTATGGACAGGTTTCAGCTGAGCTTCCAGTCTAAGACAGACTAGGGAGAAGAACCCAGGAAGCCACTCCCCAAAAAATTAGCCCTTGAAAACCCTATGAATAGTGGAGAAGCACTGCCAAATAGAGTGCCAGAAAATGATCCCCCAACCCCCAGGCTGAAAGACATTGAAGAAACAACTAGGAAGAGTGCCATGCTCAAATTAGAGTCAGCCTTAATGATGGGAATGGAGTAAAGCCCCTGGGATATCCTTTTGCAGATGTGGCATGACTCAAAATGAGAAGAAACAGTGGCTACAACATGGGGCTCTAACATAAAAAGATCATGTGCATGGCACAGTGTTGGTTGGTACTTCGTTCTGTTGCACATAGGGTGGCTATGATTCAGATCCAACTTGACGGCACCTAACAACAATAAAATAGCTTGCTGTTGTTAGGTGCTGTCAAGTGGTGTCCAACTCATAGGGATCCTCATAGGATTTTCAATGGCAGGTGGTTTTGGGATTGTTTTCAGGAACGGACTACCACATCCTTCTCCCATTTTCACAGTGCTGGGGATGAAACTTGGGTCCCCAGAAAGTATGGAGCAGTGCTCTACCAGTTGAGCTAAACCCTAGCCCAATAAAATAACTAGTGACACAAAAAAATGAAAAATAAAAAAACCTTACAAGCTAAACCTGAACTCAATTTTTTGCTGGCTTTAGGTTCAGATTCAGATACAGAAAAAGAAAAACAACAACAACAACAACAACAACAACAACAACAAAAACATTTTAAGTGCTTGATCAGGAATGGGTTCAGGGATAAGGTTCAGGTTCTGTTTGAAGCCCTGTTATCTACACATAAGATTTAAACTCAAACTCTAGCTAATCATGAACCCTCTAAATTTTAACATATTGAACTTGCACCTCAACCCAAATGCAATGTTCATGGGTTTCATGGGTTTGAAGCAGTTAATTGCATGGGAAATATGTCATATGACAATAAGAAAAAAGGGGGGAAAGGGAGAATGAGTGATGTGGGGGCCTGGGGGAAGGACAAGATTGGAAGATGGAAGAGAAGAATTCGAATAGCAGTATTTTTGACATTGAGATCAAGGTGTGGGCTACCACCTGGAGTGTCAAGGTGAGATCAGATAGACTTTCCTGCAGACTCTCTGAAGACTTGCCTGCTTGCTCACATGCTCAACTGATTGGCGCTGGTAAGCTATTTTAGAGAATTATAAGGTACTGAGGAGCAGTGCTCTATAAGCAAATGGAGACTACATGCCCTCTGCTCAGAGCCAGGAAAATCTCACTACTTTACCACATCCTATATAGATAAGCATAGATAAGCATTCCTAACATGCTTGATAAAACTCTTCCTTAATTAAAACAATACTAATGAAACTTCCTTTATCTCAAGGCTTTCTTATAACCATAGCAACATCTTCTTCCTTTTCAGTCATACTTCTTAAGGAAATAGAAGTAGAGTCAACTTTCTGACAATGTGTTCACTTCTCAGTCCACTGACATCAGGTTTTGACTTGCACTGCATCATTGAGTTTTGGTTGGTAAAGGTCACCATGTGGCTTCTTACATGCCAAATCAAATAGACACCGTCATGTTTTCATCTGCTCAGACCTGTTATAAAATTTAGCAGCATTTAACAATCCCTGTCTGAAATTCTCTAAAACTCTTCAAAGACATCATTCTCACCTGGCTCTCCTTTTTTGACTCTTACCATTCCTTTTTTCATCTTCTATGAGGTCTGGCCATTTCCATAGAGCTCCTAAAAAATGCAACATTATCTTTCAAGACTTAGCTCAAAGTTTGATGCCATTGTGAAGTCTTTGTTCGTCCACTCAAGTAACCTCCTTCCTCTCAAGAGGTGGAATTTCATGGAAGTTTAAGAGCTTACGCATGAAAGCTCTTCATTTTCTTTTTTTTTTTTTCTTAGAAATTTTTAACGTACATCATAATGTGATTCATTTTGACATGCTTTTCATTGTGACAATTTTCATATATGCAATTTGATAAACATTATTCATATAGGTTACCCCTTACCCTCCTCTATGTTTCCCCCCCTCCCCCGCTTCCCATCTAAGTTTCTCATCCAAGTCTTCTCTATCTTTTACTATGTAGTATTTTTCTATATGTCCTTGGGTTCCATTTCTGTTTAAGATAGAAACTTTTCCTCTTCATTTTCAAAGGCTCCTTCTGAGACCTTGGGTCTCATGTGTTCATGAGGACATAGGCATTTGTAAAACTTGCACATGTGATCTGTTTTAATTGTGATTGGTTGTACATGTTAATCAGCCCCTACTCCACTTTGCATGTGTCTCTTGGTGCTAATCTGGGTAGCTTGGAGTGGTTGAGAATTTTTTTTTTTTTTAGCAGTACTGGGGATTGAACCCAGGGCCTTGTGCTTGCATGTTTTGCAAATGCTGGACCACTGGGCTGCACCCTCAGCCCCTTTTCTTACTTTTATGAGACAGGGTCTCATTAAATTACGCAGACTGCCTCTGGTCTCAAACTTGTGATTCTCCTGCCTCTGCCTCCCAAGTCACTGGGATTACAGGGATGCGCCACCATACCTGGCATGGTTGAAAATTTTTAAGGGAGCCAGCTCGAGGAGAATTGAGTTAGAACACTTAGGTTTCACAGGATATATTTACATGGTTTATTATCACTTCAATGTATTAGGTGACACTAGTTGTAAGGTGTAGAAATGGCTTCCAGGAATACTCCTACTGCCCAGAAGGCTGAATTGCCCAACCTGTAACACCCAAAGGCCAAAAGCTGCTCATAGTAAGAACAGTCTATTATGCCTGGCAGTGGGATTATGAGGGAAGTTAGGTGAAACAAGTTGGAATATACTGAACTTCTTTCAAATCTATGAATATACAAGATTGTGAATGGCATGTCCTTCAATCATACCTAGTCAAAATGGTCAGAAATAAAAAGAAAAAAGCAACAAAGTTCAATGAGCTGTTCTAGAGGAAAGATTGGATTACATTTCTAATCTTTCTATAAAAAATGATATCTAAAAGTCATTATTATATGAAAACATGATCAAAGAATACATGGCCAATATATATGGGGAAAAATGTAATAGAAGTCTTTTAGGCAGTTAGTTAATGTAAGTACTATGTTGTTTTCACCCCCTTGAATTTTTTAATGTTTGGGGTATTTGCCAGATTTTTAAATTTTGAAATTTATTGTAATTTTCTTACAATAAATAAAATTCTTCTTTCATATTTATATTTGTAGCCTTGAAATATTTTTTCTGAAAATAAAGCCTCACAGTCACCTGAATGTCAGGCTTGACACACGTAGATGGCCTCTCACCTCCCCTACTAGCCCCTACTAGCAGCCTCCATCTTCTTCTTGTTTCCTTAATGCCAGCCTCAAGCTCACAGGCACAGAGCATGCTCAATAAATGTTTATTGAGCAGTTTATCAACCCTAAAATCTTATGACACCACACTATGTATTTACTGTATCTTAATGCAATCAGAAGGTGAGAATTAAAGGCATGAGACCATCCTACAAAACCAATCCCCATTCAGAGGGCTGGTGTTCAGCTGATATGCTCCTTTGTGAACTTAGTGCTTCTACATATCTCTCCTTTACAATATCCCCAGATCCAAACAACTAGGACACAAAGCACAGGAGAAAAATGCAGGCCTTCCTGTATTAGGCCACTCAGAGCATGGAATGCAGCATAATAAAGAAATTAAAGAATAATAATGAGAATTATTTCCTTAGTACCCACTGAAACAGTTCCCTTCTCTGCAGAGACAATCTAGCAGTTAGGATCAGAGGCAGGGCTCTACATCTCATCTTCAAGCATCATCCACTCTTTCACTTTGTCTTGGAGGCCTTGCTATTTTAGATGATGAACTCTGCCCAGAAGTAGAAGAACTCAGCTCCTTGCTGTGTCTGTAGAGAACATACCCATGTCCAGCTTTTTCCAATCTCAAACTCTTTCTTGCTCCTGTTCCAGAGATATGCTCTTCAGAGGGACTTCAGATACACTCCCTTTATATAGGTCTAAGAGTAATTCCTTTTTGAATCAGTTGTACCTAATTTGCCACTTCTTTGGGGGTTTAAGACCAGAGCTTTATGACCCACCTCACTCTCGACCTCAATTCTCACTTAGGTTCTTTATTTCTTTGATAATCAGTCTTTTCACCTCTAGGTCTTCATAACCATGGAGCTAGAGTCCCATTCTTTTATCCTTTGTAGGTGTTTGTCTAGTATTATCATTGGGCCCTTTACTTTGCCAGCATCCCACTCTATAGACATTACAAGAAAATTTCCTGGAAATAATTCACATTTCTCTGCATATTATTCATGTGGCTCAATCTGCTTGTCTGCTATCATGACTGTCCAGTGGCCATGGTGTCAGGAAATGAAGAAGAGAAAGAAGAAAGAAAGATTACTCTGCACACCAAGAGTTAGTGTCAGAGAGGCCAAAGTGGCTCAGTGGCTCCCATGAATACTGCATCCCCGAGCGACCCTCTTATGCTGTTTTTCTTTGGTTCTTATCATAACATTAAGCATTCTTGAGTCAGGGGAAGGCTAGGGTTAAAGTCACTTTAAAAATCAACAAAGGTCTTGTGGGCAGGAAAGAGTGTCAGCATGTTCTGCTGGTTGCACGTAATATATATGTAGACAGAGACTGCACGTAGGCAGAGAGATAACAGAAGGGGGCTTTTAGGCTTGGAGAACTTCCAAAGGCTGGAGTCTTCCACAGCCAGCAGCTAGAGCCTTCCCTGGCCACTTTTCCTTAGATTTTCTCCAGCCATCCACCCATACCTTCCATTACAGTCACCAATCTTCTGATCCTGTCAATCAACTTCTAAATATAAAACTAGCATCCTCAAACCCATGTCTACAGGCAACTTAACTCTATCCTTCCTTGTTATGATAGGGGGAGAAAAAGAGAGAGAGAGAGAGAGAGAGAGAGAGGCAAAACCCAAGATTCGTAAGTCAAGGAGAAGGACTGGATAACCCAATTTTGGAATTCAATGAAAGGAAACATATGATGGTCAAGATAAATAAAAGAAAATGGACAGGGAGAAACTAGCCACAAATAGAGAGATTTATCATTCAATATTCTTGATAAAATTAAAATGAAGATTTGGACAATGAAGTTGTGAATGATCTTTTAGAGAAAACTGGAAAATAAATCTAAAGCCTTAAAGCACAGAACAGATACTTGAAACAATAGGCAAAAAAAAATTGAATATAAAGTTTATTTTCCAGTGGCAAGAGAAATATTCCCCTCTTTCCTAGAAGACCAACTAAACAGAGAATGAAACTTCTGCACCATAGGGGTCTATATTGGGACATAATTAAGAAGAAAATCCCATCACCAAGACAGCATGTTTTGTAGGCAGATTCCCTACCAGTGAAATACTAGCTTTTCTTTATGTGCTGGATTTTGAAATCTAATATTTAAAAGAATAGTTAGATTAAAATAGAATTGCATTAGCACAAGAAAGGCATAAAGTTAAAAAGGGAATACTTAATAATAAATTCATTTATATAAGAATTACTTGGAGGTAGATTCAAAGTATATTCAAGTTTGAAGATATAGGAACTATACATTTCAAAGGCAGTAATATTTGCTTCTTATTATGAGTAAATTTGGTATGACTCCAAGAACCAAGTACTCATAATTACAAGCCTTTCAGAATCATTAATTCAAAGCTAATTAACAATAGCCTCAACATGGATTTCTTTCCAGTTCCCTTGAAAAATTGCTTGAGGGTGTTTCCTGAAAGGGAGATATAACACGTTTGTGTTCTGCCTTTCAGCGGGTCTGACATTCTGCAACCATTACATAAGGAAGCAAATAGGTTTTTCTACTAATGCTGGTGTAATTTGTGCTTAAAGAATAGAACATCCCAGGGGATTGCCAACCCATGAGAAAAGCAAAGATTGGAAATGGAAATCTGTATCATCTATTCTTGGCCAAATTCAGGGGATGGCATTTTTATACACACTAAGAGTATCCAGTTGTGATTAGAAAGCATTCTTTATTCAATGTCCAGAACAAATATATGCATCTTTGATAAATGAAATATTCCCTTTAGGAAAATATGCATTGCAGGATTTTACACCTCCAAAGTCATGTTGTTGTTGTTGTTAGGTGTCGTCTAGTCGGTATCCGACTCATAGCGACCCTCACAGGGTTTTCAATGGCTGAGTGCTTCAGGATTGCCTTGGGAGTGGATTGCAAGGCCCTTCTCCCATTTTTGCAGTGCTGGGAATTGAACTCAGGGCCTCAGAGACTGCAGTGCAGCGCTCTACCCACTGAGCTAAATCCCAGCCCTCCAAAGTCATATAAATCATGATATCTTGGAGTACACAAAGGCCAGGGACAATATCCACACTATTTTTTGTCCCCCTTCCCATTCACTCACTAGAACTACAGAGTTTCCAGGGACTGGATCAATTAGGGTGATCAGCACTGTTTTCTATCAATTCATGAGGATGCCCCAAATGTAGTCTTAATGATACAAGAATAGCAAAAAGAGTAAAGCAAAACAATTCTTTCTCTTCTGTTATATCCTAGACCACCCTGGGCTCTGAGAAAAGCTTACTCAAATTCTTGTATGGCATTGCATGGTACACGAATATAGACTATAGTAGGAAGGCACGTTAAACTTTTCTGGTTGTTATAAAGAAATATACTCCTGTTCTCTGCCACTCTCTGGCCCCACTGTTACATCTGTGGGGCACTCCCAACTTTGGCATACTTTCCTGGCAGAGGAGACAAAAATTGTACAGTCTCTAAAGTCTTGTTCCAGGAGGAGATTCAGCCTTATAAAAAGAGTTGTGTTTCCTAGGGAGGCATTGAATAGCCTGACTGTTTTCTCAGGAAGGCACTTAGGGGCTCATTTTGTGCTTAATCAACCACATTCCCAAATAACTCAAGCAAAGAGGCACCATAAAGTGTTCACATTTGAATTGTTGTGGACAATTTTTTTTGCAAGAATAGAAGTATTCCAGATTAAGATCCAATTCTCACACTATAGGAATGGATATCACTTGGCTGACAAGTCTTTTAACAAGCTCAGCTCTTACATCTTTAGCTGTAGTGAGATGTGGTATGGCTATGAAGCCAATTTCAGCTGAGTACTACAATCAGAGCTCCCTGATTCTATGACAGCTGGTCAACACATTTCCTAAGGTATTTACACATTTTAGGTATTGTTTCATTGAAGAATTGAAGCCAGACTACTTAAATCCAAGAGAGATGTCCAATAAAAAACTGAACTATTTCCCATGGTCTCACAAAATTGATAATATTTCAATTCAATGTACCAGTGAAACTTCATTTATGTGGGCAAGATTCAAGATTCGGATTACTATCATTTAAAAAATTTAGCACCCAAATTCTTTGACACTTCTCTAGAGAGACAGGTCTGTGATCCCTCCCCAAATGTCTACATTTTATGACTGCTTGACTAAACAAATTCAGAGAAATTGATATCATGCTACTTTTCTAATTCACATTTTGAGATACTGGGTTCTCACTTCCTGCCTCTCAAGATGCTCAGACTTGGGACCCAAAAGCAATGTTGTGAGGAAGGCTAAGCAGCATATGGAGACTCACATGGAAAGGAAGTGAGGTTCCCAGCTCACAGACTTATTGACTTCTCAGATAATACTTAGCACCAACTTTCCACCAACATGAAAGTGGATCCACCAGCCCCAAATCAAGCTACCCCCCCATGTTTAATAGATGAGTTCACCTTAGTGAACAACCCAACAATACTTCAGATTCATGAACAAAATGAATTATTTGTTGTTCCAAGTGTCTAAATTTTAGGCTGGATTATGGTGCAGCTTCATATAATTGGTAGTCAATTTGCACAAAATATTTTTAGGTAATCCACAGATTAAAAGTGATTACTCTGCCAGGTGCAGTGGCACACAAATGTAATCCCAGTGATTCGGGAAGCAGAGGCAGGAGAATCACAAGTTCAAAGCCAGAGGCAACCTGTGTAACTTAGTGAGACCTTATCTCAAGATAAAAAAAAAAAAATTAGAATGGGCTGGAGAAGCAGTCCAGTTGTAGAATACTTACAAAGTATGTCTGAGGTCCTCAATTCATTCCCCAAGTACCATAAGAAAAGTGATTACTTACTCCTTAATCCAGTATCAATTTTGAAATCTAAGAGAGCAGATTTAGTTTAAAAGAAGCAGTAGTTTGCAGCAAACATTAATTTGAATTTGTGTTTTACAACATGCTCAAATCAATATCCTGCAGGCTTAAAATTAAAAATGATATTAATAACAAAAACAGAGCACTGATGGCCAATTCAAATGATAACGTTCTCACTAACATGAGAGTTGTTATTGTTGTTACCTTTGCTATGTTTGCCTTCAATTGCATCTCTCATCATCACAGGCTGTTTTTATGGTTTAAATTCTCTGGGACATTACATTACCTGGAGAGAATTGTGAATACATAATCATAAAGATGTTCAGTATGGGCCAGAATGCATCTATACAAAACTTCATGAGTAAATGAAACACTAGGGGACCTGATAAATTTCCTATAGCACATTCTAAGCACTTACAAAAAAGATACAATCATTTATTTATCCATTCACTCATCAAACATGCAATGAACTTTAATTATGTGCCCAGGATCTGCTAGTAGCTAAACAAAAAGATAAAATAATAAGGCACTGTGGATAACAATGAATAACAAAGACTCTCTTCTTCATCCATTTTGAGCTGCTATAAAATAATGCCTGAGAATTGATAAATCATAAGGAAAAGAAATTTATTTCTCACAGTTCTAGAGGCTGGGAAGTCCTAGATCAATGCACGAGCAAGTTCGACTATTTGGTGAAGACTTCAGTCTCCAGCGAAGAGGATACTGTGTTTTTACCCAGCAAAAGGGTGAACTACCTGAATGCAGCAGGAAATCTCTTTTTAAGAAGTGCCCTAACCTCATTTAATTATTGCCATCCTTTGGTATAATTGGCATTATTATTATTATTTCCTGAACTATTAAATTTAGGCTGTTTACTTTGAGGTTGACCTCTCTCATTCCTCCTTCCTCATTGGCCCTCCTCCCCCTCCTGTCTTCTCCCATCATGGCTTCCTTTTACTAGATCCCTCCCTCCTTTTTCCACTCCTTAAATTGTTCCTTCTCCACCAAGTTTACATGAGCTTTTTATTCTGTTCCAATTTATGTAAAGGATTTTTTCCTTCTTTTAAGTTTGATTTAGTTCCCACATATGTGCGAGAACACGTGGTATTTCTCTTTTTGGGCTTGTGTTCATTCACTTACGATAATTTTCTCCAATTCCATCCATTTTGCTGCAAATGACATTACTATTATTATTATTATTATTTTATTTCTGAGTAGTATTCCATTGTCTATATGTCCCATAATTTTTTTATTCATTCTTTTGTTGATGGGCACTTTGGTTGATTCCATACCCTTATTATTGTGAAAAGTGAAAAGTGCTGCATTCAACATGCTGAAAATATAAATAGAGCACTATAGAAAAAAGTTTGGACTTAAATCAAAATCAGGATGCATGTATATAGATAAATATTCTCAGAAAAAGACATACAAGTAGAAAGGAGGCCATTGGTGGGGGGTGGGAGATGGGGGAGGAGGGGCACAAGAGGGCACAAGAGGGCACAAGAGGGGAAGTTATGTGAGCAATGTACAATGAAACACATATATGGAAATGTCACAATGAAATACATGTCAGAATGAAACACATTAAGTTGCACATTAAAAATTTCCAATTAAAAAAACAAAAGAAATTTTTAAAGAAATTTAAAAAAAGAAGTGCCCTAATCTTATTTAACAAAGAAGGAGCCCTCCTGGCCCATTATGTCTTAAAGCCTCCCCTCTTAATACTGTCACATTAGCAACACCTGAATGTTGAGGGGAACACATCAAACCACAGAAACTTCTGCAAAGGAAATCCTTGTTCCTTTTCCATGTATTCTGACTTGCATTTTGATCTGTTCACCTGCCAACTGGACTCACGGACCTCACACCACTTTCCACCCATTTCCACTGGCAGAAATTGCCTATGGAGGCCCACATGCTCCTATGGGGTGAAAAGAATGCTGAAAAGCCATTGGATTGGCCCCGTATTTATGTGTCAACCAACTTGGTGGCACTTGTTTTTTTGAGCCTGCTTGGCATGCACTATTACATCTACTAACAACACCTTGATTTTCCTTGCAGGAACTACAACCAGGGTACATATTTGCAGTTGCCCAGGCCAGCCAGGGTGGCAACTTCCACGCTGGCCTTCTTAGCTACAACAATAGGTTTGGAGATGGGGAAGAGACACGAGTCAGGAAAATGTGAACATTTCTTGTAGCACCAGGAGTGAGAGCCTATTGTTCACCTAAGGTTGCAAAGCTAGGGCAAGGCTGGAGGTTGTAGGGCAATCATGAAGGGAAAGTCTGGCCCTGAGTGAATCTAATGCAGAGAGATGCTGAACAGAGACATGGAGAGATTCATTAGGTGGTAGAAGTGGGATACCTGAGCTCTGCCTGTCTTATCGCAGAAGCTCATTTGAATGGAGTTTTTGTCACTTGTAATCAAAAATAGCTAATCTACCAGAGGATTTGGATCCAAGAAAAGATATATAGAAAAGTATTATTTGAAAGAGGAAGTTAAGAAGTGCCCAGAGTCTGGGGTCTCCTCAGTGGAGATATTCTAGATGTTCTAGGCAGTGTTAGACAAATATAAGGGCCCTGAAGATGGCCTTGGTTTGGCACCAGAGAGCTGGTAACCAAAAGCATTGGATGACTCCCAGAAATACTCTTCACTTGTGCCTGTGCACTCCACACTTTGCAACTGAGCATAAACTAGAATTTTTAGGAAGATCTATAACATGATTTAAGGTTTGTAACTAGCACTCACACCACCCACTTCAACCTCACAACCACCCTATGAGGTTCATCATCTAGCCCTATAGGGATGATGTGAGGGAAGCCCAGAGGTTGAAGAAACACATATTTGGCCCCAACTTATCTGATTACAGATTTAGTGTTCACTCCATTATTCTACCTCTGTGAGAGAAAAAGTGGGTAATCTTTCTTATAAGCCCACATATAAGACATTTTTTGGGGGGGAGAATAAAGGAAATATCAAATATCTGATATTGAAATGTTTTAGAAATTTGCATCAAATGAAGATGTAGAAATTAAAAATTGGCATCCCCATCTAAAAAGGAAAATGTCTTTTTATTTTATTAGGATAATAAAGCAATGTTTTAAAACTGTTACTAGAGTGTTCCTCTTTCTAAATAGATGGTCATCTCCCTTCTTCAGGTCAGACTAGGTAGATGGGAAATTAGGTGAGAGAGGAGATTGGAACCATCTGAAGAGTTAGAGGAAAACTTACAAGTTACCACTGCTATTCCAGTTAGGAAGTTACAATAGGACAATAAGCTAGAGAGGCTAGTATTGTCAAAGAGAAAGGATGTGCTACATTAACTTTGCCCCATTTAATCAAGAAGCTGGACAGGAGGATAAAACCATGGTTTTGTGTAAGAAGAAGTGTAGGAAGCAGAGCAGAAAATCAAAGAAAATGTACAAGGTATTGCAGAGGACGGACAGGTGCAGGGCTATAGGAGGGAGACTGTGGGACATGGCAGGACCCCTCATTCTAGGAATTAGTGCAGAGCTGCACAAGTCAGGTCCCTGGACAGGCTGAAAGTAATGTCTGGGCCGAGGGTCTCCTGCCTGCCTATTCTCTGCAGGCTGAAGCCCAGCACAGTTAGAAGAGCAGAGAGTACAGCCAAACATGAAAAGGGTTTCTGTGTCATTTCTAAATCTCCTTCAGTTTCTATGTAGCAGGTAGGGCCTGAAATGATTGGGCCAGGATAGGGACCAGCACAATCCTTCAGAAGCTCTTGGTGCAGGGGCATGTGGCAGAGATAGGAAGACCCAGGGCAATTTCATTATGAGGGAAACCCAAGGAGTTGGCAGAGAAGTCCTGGGCCAGTACAAGGCAAGGAAGAAAAATCATGAGGCCACAGACACCAACAGCAAAACAGGCCCAGCTACCACCAGCAGATAACAGTCAGCCTCACTGAAGGTGAGCCTAAGCAAATACCTTAAAGAATTGATTTAACCCTAAGAAGACCATTTAAATATCAGATCATATTGTACTGAAATTAGTCAGAAGGCAGAGAGTTACCCCCCAATAAATTAGATCCTACTAGGATCTTGTACCCCACTATCCAAAGTCTATACTAAAGGCCTACCTAACCAGGTATGGTGGCTCACACCTGTATTCCCAGCAACTCAGGGGGCAGAGGCAAGAGGATTGCAAGTTCGAAGCCAGAGGCTTCCCATTAACTTTCCCATTAAGAAATGGGCTGGGGGTACAACCCAATGGTAAAGCTCTTGCAAAGTATCTGTGAGGTCCTGGGTTCAACCTCCAAGTACAAAAATCAAAAACAAAATAAAACAAAAAACCATAAATCCCTACCTAGGCCTTTATTGTTTTTTAATTCTTTCTATCGCAGAGTGATTTGATTCCTTTCTTTGAAACACTGTGCACTAGGCTTTCCTGGTCATAAGAATCACTTGGAAAATTTATTAAAAATATAGATTCTTTCATTTTATATACACAACCACCAGGTCTACTGAATTAAAAACTCTAAGGGAGTTCCTGAGAATCTGCACTTTTCCTAAGCACTCCCAGTGACTCCAAGGATCCATCTGACAAATGCAGCTCTAGATTTTAGATTAGCTTCAACATGTTAAATACAGTCTCATAAGACCTCTATATTGTGCCACCCAGCACACTGACTCTGGCTCTGTTTGCAACTACCATGATTTTACTCTTCTAGAACAAAGATTCTTCCTGATTGTATCTCTTTTCTTAAACATTTAGGAGCCCAGGTGCCATCATGTCATGATCATACTCATACAAAGCCAAATTAAATTCTATTGATTCAGCTAAAGATGTTAACTAAGCCCTTGTTCTAAGTCATGCAGAAAATTTGACATGACTACATTGGATGGCTACATTCCACACTTGGACTTGGCTGTTAGGATTGGTTGGAGGTTGGTGGCACCAGTCAGAGAAAAGCGGATGATTTGTTTTCTCTAGTGAGGCAAAGTGTGTACTTTTTCCACACCAGATGTGAACAGGGAAATATGTATCTGTGTTTGCCAGGGTATTAACCACAATCTTGGGGGGATCCCCACAAATCAGCATGTTTAACCAGCTCACTCAGAAAATTAATCAGTCATGACACAAGACAAAGCAAGAACCTATGCTCATGTCAGATACAATCTGGACTCCAGAGGAAATAAAGGCATAGTACCAAGAACTGTGGTAATTTCCAGTAAAGTCAGAAGATGGCAACAAAAAGTATGTGGCTCCAAGCCAAGTGAAGAAGAATCTATGGCTCAGACAGCAAAAGCCTTTCTCTTCTAGGGCACTGAGTAATCAGGTGAGGCTGGGAGGGTAGTGGGGACTGGGGTTGGTGCATGGTCCAAAGGAGATCAGCCTATACGTAGCAGCATCTCTGGACACAAGCCCTGGAAAGGTGGGGGACAGAGGATGGGTAAGCCATACTTCCTTTTCTTGTGTTGTTTGTGTTGTTTATTTTGTTTCAGGGTTTTTGTTTCATTTTGTTTTGTTTTGTTATATTTTACCATGTTCCAAAAAGGATTTGAAGCTACTTTTAGTTGGGATGTTCCAGGCGGGAAAGTGTTTTGAGGACAGAGAAGACAGCAGCAACTAAGGCACACAATGGAAATGTGAGGAGAAAGGGGTAGAATGGGACCATGTGGCAGGTGGCAAGGATGCTGGCAGGAGGTAATCCCACTTGGGAGGTAATCCCACAAAGGGAAAGGCAATAAGGACCTGGATGCTGGCAGGGTCAGTGGCCACAAAAAGTGAACACCACATAGAGATACTTTAAAGCAAAATCTTTAAGAATGGCCCCAAATGAGATGGGATGGCTTAAAAAAAAAAAAAAGATGGAATCATTGAAGATTACTCAGAAGTTTCTAAGTTTTGGTGCAGACTGGTTGGAAGCACTATTAGCCAAGTTAGAAAACACTAGATAACTGGAGCAAAGAAGTCACTGAAAACCAGTCTGCTCAAAACTAGAAAAATCTAGGTCACAGAGGACCACCATCTCCAGAACAGCTAGCCATCAGGGATAGGAACTTCAGCTCCAAACTGAGGAAGGAACAGAACAAGGTTAACACAGGAGAACAATCACTTCAAAACTTAGATGAAAATAGCATGGGAGCTCAATTGGCATGACTGTTAACACCTAGGGACTGCTTTTCCATTACACAACTGCATCGTTTCCACCTACGTTTCCTGGAGTTGTGGTGTAGAAATTGTTTTGTTTTCAATTAGCAGAAAATGCTGTGAAAAATGATAGGGTGTCTGTGGGGCAGAGGACAGCAGTACTAGCCTTGCAGTCTTCCTCCAGAAAAAGGTAGGAAAGGAGGACTGGGCAGCACCATCTCAAAGTAAGGCACAAAAATAGTGAGCAAGCCTCAGCTTCAATGCTGAGCATATAAACTGCTTTTGAGTAAACAGCAGCCTTTTGCATAGGTAAGCCCTGTGGTGGTGGTATTAATAATGCATGAGAGAATCAGTTCATGTTTTGCTTCACCAAGACCCAGCCTCTCCAAAGACTAATAATGAATTATACATTGTGAAGGCCCCTAATAGTGGAAAATTTTTTCTGCTTTGTTCTCCCACTGTCATTTGAACTTGCTGGTAAAATTTCAGCAGAAAATAATGAAATGGTCAAGCAAACTGTTAACACTTACTGATTTTAGCTAGGCCTGTGAATTTACTTAGAGGTCACAACTCCAGCCTTGGCAGAGGGGACACAGTGGCAAAGTGGCAACAACTGGAGCAAGACATGTCATCAAAAGAGACTCCCCTTCCTAAAAGAGAGGGGGCATCTCTGGTTGAGAGCCTTCTTGCCTGTTGATAATTGAGTTGTGAGTTGAATCTGTAGGACTCAAACACTTCACCATCTTTGTTATTTATACATCCAAGAAATTGCAGCCTAGAGCAGAATACACCCACTTGTCTGTCAGCTTGCTATACTGTCATTATACCAAAAAGAATTGGTGGGTGATCAACCATTTCAAGAGTTTGCATATGATCAGAAATCAGTGGTACTGAAGGAAGATATGGAAGCTGCCTTGAAGGAATTGGTAAAACACAAGATTCTGGGAATTGATGGAATATCAATTGATATGTTTCAACAAATCGATGCAGCACTGGAGGTGCTAACTTGTTTATGCCAAGAAATTTGTAGAACAGCTACCTGGCCAAATGACTAGAAGAGATCCATATTTATGTCTATTCCTAAGAAAGGGGATCCAACTGAATGCAGAAATTATTGAATGATATCACTAATATCACACACAAGTACAATTTTGCTAAAGAGCATTCAAAAATGACTGCAGCAGTATATTGATAGAGAACTGCTAGGAAGCCAAGCCAGACTCAGAAGAGGGCATGGAACCAGGCACATTATTGTTGAAGTAAGATGGATAGAAGCCAAAGGTGGAAAATACCAGAAAGATGCCTATCTATGTTTTATTAACTATGCTAAGGCATTTGACTGTGTGGATCACAAGAAATTGTGGATAACATTGCAAAGAACAGAAATACCAGAGCATTTTATTGTACTCATGACAAATCTGTACATGGACCAGAAGGTAGTCATTCAAACAGAACAAGGAAACAGTGCTTGGTTTAAAGTCAGGAAAGGTGTGTTGGGAAATAATCTCAGAAACTAGACTTTGTGAAGAAGAATGTGGCATCAGGATTGGAGGAAGACTCATTAACAATTTGCATTATGCAGATGACACCACTTTCCTTGCTAAAAGTGAAGAGTTTGAAAGATTTACTAACGAGGATCAAAGAACACAGCCTTCAGTGTGGATTGCACTTCAACATTCAGAAAACAAAAATCCTTGTAACTGGATCAGAAAGAAAATTCATGATAAATGGAGAAAAGATTGAAGGTTTCAAAGATTTTGCTTTGCTTGATTCTACAATCAATACCCACAGAAGCAGCAGTCAAGAAATCAAAAGACATATTGCATTGGGAAAAGGTTTTGCAAAAGATCTCTCTAAAGTGTTGAAAAGTAGTGGTATCACATTGAAGACAAAGATGCACCTGACCCATGCCATGCTATTTTCAGTTGAATCATATGGTTGTAAAAACTGGATATTGAATAAGGGACACAGGGGAAGAACTGATGCTTTTGAATTATGGTGCTGGAGCCAATTATTGAATATACTGTGGACTGCCAAAAAAAACAACAGATCTGTCCTAGAAGAAGTACAACCAGAGTGTTCCTTGGAAGCAAGGATGACCAGACTGCATTGTACATATTTTGGACATGTTGTCAGGAAGTACTAATCCCTGGAGAAGGACCTCATGTTTGGGAGAGTGGTGGGTCAACAAAAAAGGGGAAGACCTCCAAACAGATGGATTGACACAGTGATTGCAACAATGGGTATAAACATAACAAAAGATTGTGTACATGGCACACTATTGGGGAATGTTTCATTCTGTTGTACATAGTGTTGCCATGAGTCAGACTCAACTTGACAGCACGTAACTGCAACAAAAACAAGAGTCGAATATTGAATGTACAAAAATAAGAAAGAATTCAGAAAAAATATTAATGGCAGAATGAGAGATAGCTTTTCAGGATGAGAAACATTATAAAGACAAAGGATGTTAACCCAGGTTTTCTGTGATCATGGAGCATCAACTTCAGATTACAGCATCAATCCCCAAAGAGTAGCTCAGTTGGGGAAGAGTTGGGTGAAGTCTTGATCAAATGGGTTTCCATTTTCCCTTTCACCATCTGTTATGGTTTGAATATGTAATGTCCCCTACAGGCTCATATGAATGCTTGGTCTTCAGCTGGTGCTATTTTGGTAGGTTTTGGAATTTTGGGGAGGTGGGACCTAGATGGAAGAGGCAGGTCAATGGGGAGGGTCTAGGCAGGGAACAATAAGAGGACAATCTAGGAAATGACAGTAGGGATAGAGCTGATGGGGTGGATGTGAAGCACATTATGAAGTATAATTAACAGCCCATGGTATGTGATTTGGAAGCACATGTCATGCGGGGTCAGCATCAAGAATATTGGCAAAGCTGTAAGCCTTTCTTCCAGGGAGAATAGTGGTGCCCTCAACAGAAACAAGTAATTTAGAGAAGATCCAAGGTGGGGTTAGTGGGCAAGGGGAGAAGAAAGAATTCAACAAAAAAACGCATTTGAGTTTCGTGGTTTTCATGAGGAAAACCAAATACCAGGAACCATGGGACCAGAGTTTCTGAGAGAAGTAAGAGATGGAGATACTGAATTAGCTTAAACAGCCTCAAATTTTCACTGAGCATAAAGACACAGAGCTCATCAGCTGCTTAAGGTACTGTACTTACATAGGCAGACTGGGATCCTGCTTGTCACATTCATTTGCTCACTTCCAAGGCTTTGTGGCCTTCTTGTCCCTTAGAAAAAGGTAATTGCGAGTCACGAAACACTGTGTCCCTGGGCCATGTAACTGAGCTGGGGTAAGCAAAATTGATGGCCAGGTGCAGAAGTATCTGCACCCAGAGCTCTCCTCAGCCACCAGAGAATTGCATTTAAAAAAATTTTTTAAGTGAAGTCAGTAGAGATAGAATACAGAACAAGAAAATTTTTTACATGAATAGCATACTCTTATCTATCTCTAGGAAACAAGAGATTGTTCAGAGAAGTTTCAGTCTGGCCCAAGAAATACAGTAATACTAAGAAAATAAAAGGGTTTTTCACAAAAAAAAAGTACACAAGATAGTATTGATCCAAGATTGACATTGTCATTGTGATTGATAATCACACAAAGCTCATCAAGTAGAATGCTTCTGTGTTCTCCTTTTAGAATACAGAACAAGAAAATTTTTTACATGAATAGCATACTCTTATCTATCTCTAGGAAACAAGAGATTGTTCAGAGAAGTTTCAGTCTGGCCCAAGAAATACAGTAATACTAAGAAAATAAAAGGGTTTTTCACACACACAAAAAAAGTACACAAGATAGTATTGATCCAAGATTGACATTGTCATTGTGATTGATAATCAGACAAAGCTCATCAAGTAGAATGCTTCTGTGTTCTCCTTTTATTGGGTTTATTTATTAGTAAATTTATCTATCTTTGCCAAGTATTAATGCATGATTTCCTCTTTCCAAAAGGGATCTTTAATTTTTTATTATTCTTTAAAATTTATTCTAGGCAACTTCTGGATTGGCATTTGGAAAAACAAAGAGTTCCAATACTCCTGTCCCCAAATTAAAAACAGCCTGTGTAAGAATATACTTCCCCATTTCATCATTTCACATCATCAAAGATAACTATACTATTTTTATTTGGATACTTCCCTTCTCTCCTGAATTTACTTATATTTCAAGTCAAAAAGAAAAATAAAGTGCAGTGATAATGTTCTGGACTCAGACGACCTTCACTTGAATCCTAGGGCCCTGTATTAGTTTCCTGAAAGATGCCCTAACAAACTACCAAAAACTAGGTGGCTTGAAACAACCCAACATATTCTCTCATGGTTCTGGAGGATACACATCCTAAATGAAGATAATGGCAGAGCTTCTTCTTGTCTCTGCCTAGCTCCTGGGGCCCCCTGACATTTTTAGGCTTTTGATAGCATTACTCCATCTTCCCATGGTCTCCTTCCCTCTGTTTGTCTATATGTCCATTTCCATTTCTTACAAGGACACTCACAGTAGATTTAGGGCACTATCTAATCCAGTCTAAGCTCATCTCAAAATCCTCAACTTGATTACATGCAAAGACCCTTTACCAAAGAAGCTCACATTCTTAAGTACCAGGAGTTAGGACTTGGATATATCTTTTTTTGGGGGAATGGGGTGTGTGTGAAAATTCAAAACTAGAGGTCCCCATTACCAGCAATGTGACCTTGGGCAACTCCACCTCTCTATGTCTTTGGCTCCTCACATATAACATGGCAATGGTAAAGTAGTCAATAATTATATAAATAAATAATGCATGCAAATCACTTAGCACAGTGCTTAAAACACAAAAATTAGTTATTGTATTTACTTGCTATAGTGCAAGAAACAAACAAAACAAATGAAAAGGCCAAGTTATATCACTCTTCTTTTACCATACATTACACACTTCTATGCATGCAGCTGTAGCCCTGTGGCATCCAATCCCTTCAGATCTCGGAAACTAAGCAGGACCTGGTTAGTACTTGGATGGGAGACTGCCTGGGAACACCAGGTGCTGTAGGCTTGGGAGACAGATCCAGCAACCCACTCCCCAAAATCAATCCGCCATTGAAAACCCTATGAACAGCAGAGAAGCACTGACAATAGTGTTTTACCTGTTGTACATGGGGTCGCTATGAGTCGGATACCTACTTGACGGCACCTAACAACAATAACAACATACACTTCTATTTTCTATTTCAAGTTTTATACAATATTTACTTTGTGGAATTTAGCTCAGTTGGTAGAGTGCCCCTTTGCAGTCTCTGAGGTCCTGAGTTCTATTCTCAGCACCTCAAAAACAGAAGAAGGACATGGTAATCCACTCCCAAGGCAATCCCAGAACAATCAGCCATTGAAAACCCTATGAGGGTCACTATGAGTTGAACACAACTCAATGGCACCTAACAACAACAACAACATTTGGGGCTAGGGTTTAGCTCACTTGGTAGAGTGCTACTCTATAGTCTGTGAGGTCCCAAATTCAATCCCCAGTACTGCAAAAATGGGAGAAGGATGTGGCAATCCACTCCCAAGGCAATCTTGAAACAATCAGCCACTGAAAACCCTGCAAGGGTTGCTGTGAGTCCAACATGACTTCACAGCACATAACAACAACAACAACAACAACAACAACAACAGTTATCTCATTCCAGCCTTACCACATCCTTGTAAAAGAGAGATTTTAAAATATCATGTTATACCCATTTTCCAACTGAGTAAATGGAGGCACTGTGTGGGTAAGTCCTTTGTAGAAGTTAATAGGCTATAATTTGAACACTGGTGGCCTGACTACAAATGTACCACTCCTTTAACTCCAAGAATTTACCCAGGCAAGTTATTTTATGGTTTTTGACAAACCATCCTTCTACATCCAGCATTTTATGTAAAGAAGAAATTGTGATAAATACCTTGATATAAATATACCTACGATAGATTATCTGACACAAAGGAGTAAGATGAGTTAGAAATGAGGGAGAAGAAATATTTGGGCTGTGATTAAAAGGTAGGTTTTATTTTTAATTTCCTTTTCTTTCAAGTTTCATACTTAACATTTCAGTATGTTTGACCCCAAACAGGTTACCAGACAACTTCTTTAGGCAGAGCATTTCAAATTTTCTCTGTGTTTCCCTCTGACTGTGGTGGGTTAGAACCACAGATGTCTACAGGAGACTGTTGTTCACTGGCCCCCTTTCCAATCTTATTCAGTAGTAGCAAAGTCATAGCTTGTGTTAGCCACTTTCCTGTTGCTGTGACAAATTACTTAAGAAAGTCAATTAAGGGAGAATTATTTATTTAGGTTTATGGCTTGAGAGTTCAGCCCATGGTAGCTGGGCCCCATCACTGTAGGCCTGTACTGAGGCAGAACATCATGGTGGAAAGGCATGGTGGAACAAAGCTGCCCACGTCAGGGCAGCCAGGAAGCAGGGGGTGGGGGGGGGCAGAGGGAGAGAGAGAGTGTGAGAGAGAGAGAGAGAGAAAGTGTTCTAGGAAGGGCCCTAGGACAAGATATACCCTCCAAAGTCATTTCCCCAGTAACTTACTTTCTCCAACCAGGCCCTACCCCCTAACAGTCCATTCAGCTATGAATTCATCAAGGAATTAATCCATTGATGAAATTAGAGTTCTCATGATCCTATTACCTCCCAGAATCCCATCCATTGGCAAGCAATCCTTTAACACACAAGCCTTCTGGAACATTTTTGGATTCAAACCATAACATAGACTAATGTCCAACACCTTAGGGAAGAAGGGAGCAGAAACAGGTAAGAAATAGGCAACGAAAGAGCAATACAAAGAAATATTTAAACTTTTACCAACTTTAGTGAGGACAAAACTACTCAATTTGGTTCAAAATAGGAAATGAGAAAACAAGGAAATGAAACATGAAGTCCTAAGTATGGAAAAATTTGGCTATGTGTTGGAGGGAAAGCACATGGAAAAGGGATTCTGGTGTTTTCATCTAGATCACTCAGCCTCTGGTTCCTCAATTCCCCTAAGAGCTCCTGCTACAGATGAGAATCTCTTTATAGACAAGAAAGAAAAATGGAAGAGGAAGTAATGGGAAAAAGGGTGGGATAACTAGGGGGCATATCATGGTTTGAGTATAAAGTGTCCCCTAAAGGTTATGAATGGGAGAAGGATGTGGCAATCCACTCTTGGAGCAATCCTGAAACAATCAACCATTGAAAACCCTAGGAGGGTCACTATGAGTCAGATATGGCACCTACCAACAACAACAAAGGTCATGTGATTTAACATTTGGTCCCCAGCTGGTGGCATTGTTTGTAGAGGTCATGGAACTTGGGAGGTAGGTCTTAGCTTTGCAGAAGTGATATCACTGGATATGTGCCTTTGCAGGTTTTTACCCCAGACCTGTGGCCCACCTTTCTCTTGGCTTCCTGCTTGAGAAGATGTAAAGTTATTTACCCTGGTCCCTGCTGCCTGCCACTGTCATTGACATGCCTGCCCAGACAACATCATGGACTGATTTCTCTAACCATGAGCTCCCAATAAGCCTCTTTCTCTATAAATTTGTTTGGGTTGGTTTTTCTGCTATAGTGATGACAGGTGACTGACACCAGGGAGCACAAATTCTTCTCAATTTTATCTCCAAAATATGGAGCATAAATAATTATATACAGGAGTGAAATAAGAGTGATATGAGTACTGCAACCTCCTTTTAAAATTGGATTCATGCTGTGTAAGGTCATTTTAATAATCTTGTGGCTTTTTCTATAATACCTTTTCTAAATTGCTCTAGAAAGCCTGGAGGCACACATACAATGAAATCATTCAGCAAAGTTCTTTAGACAATTGATAATAGTAATGAACTGTAACCCACATTGAGATAATTCTTTTCCCTTCTAAGGTGTTTGCCTTGATGAGACTGACCTTTGGGTAAGAAGTAATCAAATCCCACAACAGGAATGAAGGGCAAAATTCCAGATGAATACAATTAAAGGCTGTTCTAAAGTACATATTTATTCATGGATTGAGTTACACCTGGGTCAGATTATGCCCTTGTGTCCATGAGAAGACAGAATATATCTTTTACTCTGTAACCATGAATGCTTAGAACACAAGGTTCTCCTTTGTCCAGGAAAATTGATTGACTAACTCAGACATTTCGCTTTCCTTCATCTATCCCTTGCTGCCTGACAGCTTCTAGGTTCCAGGTGATGTCCAACTAATTCTACATTTAAAGCATTTCAGAATTTGACAAAAGGACCCAGTAATTAATTTCCCAACCCTGATGGTGTCTCATTTCTCTAGTCTTTCTGTTTTCAATCAAAGACCTGAATGAAATGTCCCATTTGCTGCAGGAACTGCTTGAACTGAGCATTGAGATTGGCCTTTCTTTCTGCCTTCAGGCCAGGATTTTATTTAGCTATATTTTTGGAGACTTTATTCTTTTAAAGATATAATTACTCTTTCAATGTATCTTGAGGTCTGCAGGACATATGTCCTTTAGGAACTGAACCCAAAGCTCAAATTAGGAAATGGCCAAAGAACCATCAGATTATATTATTAGGGATTTGAGCCACCACCGTTCTCTATTACATTTGAACAGGAACTTTAAAATGGAATATAGTCTATGTAGGTAACTCTTTGCCTCCTTTTCAGTCACCGTTCAGGTCTTTATGTCTCATTTCCTCTTTGCCAAGTTGGATCTGACCCCTAAACTTGCCCAACAAACTCTATTAACATCATCTGCCATGTATGGAATATGCTTCTCAAGATCATGACAATACCTAAGAATGACCCTGCCCAGCTTGTATGAAAGGCATGACAATGTGCCAGTCAGGAACAGAAATCATGTAGATCACTTGTTCCCACTTGTCTTCAAATCAGCTCCAACTGACCCAACTAAATCTGAAGAAATTTTGAAAGAGGTCTTCTGGAAGCCAGAAGCTTGAGGGGATGTTTTCGATTTGAAAATTTCACGTGGGCAAGAGACTAGCTCTGTGAAAAAAGGGCATGCTAAGATCAGGAAAACCTCATCTCAATGACATAAGCACAAGGAAGGGAGTTGCAAACCTTTAATAATTTGCTTGGCTGAAAGAGATGTAAATCCAAAATTCTGCTTTACCAAAGGCTCTCCAGGAAGTTCAAAAACAAGTATATCCTTGAAAGATGAATTTTTATTGTCACATTTAGTGTCACATATCACAGATCCTCAGGCATCTCTTCTGACTCAAATGATAAAATGATAGATATTTCCAAATTGTTAACCTTTAAAGAAGCCCTCCATACAATTGTGGCATAGGATTTCATCGGATCTCAGAAGCTAAGCAGGGTCAGGCCTGGTTAGTACTTGGATGGGAAACCATCTGGAAATACCAGGTGCTGTAGGCTTGGGAGAAGAACCCAGCAACCCACTCCCAAAAAACAATCAGCCACAGAAAACTCTATGACTAGTAGAGAAACACTAACAATACTATGTTGCCTGTTGTATGTAGGGTTGCTCTGAATCGAACACCAACTCCACGGTACCTAACAACAACAACCTTTAAAGAATAATGGTTTGCTAAGTGTCCTATCACTCATATATTAAAGGAACCACAGAAATGACTTGGTAGAAGTTTGTGAGCAAGCAAAGAGCTTACTACAGAGATGATACCTGAAGATGACACTATCCACAAGAACATATCAGGTCAGAAAATAATCCCAGCAATGGCATCCAAAGATCAGATACAAGAACACTGCAGCCACAGCAGCTACTACAAAACTTAAATTCCTATTTCTGGGATGACAGCTCCAGGTAGCCCTGGAACCAGTATTTTTATCACCAGAGCTTGAATTTATTCCTCCCGGGAAGCCTCCCAAACTTTCCAGGCAAATGTTCAGTGGGAACCCTTGTTCATCATTCAGTATTTAAAGTAATCTCTTCTGAACCACAACAAGCTCTGAAGAGCACAGCAAGGATGAGATCAAACTCTAAGTGGAGCTAGAATTTCCTCTCCTCTGACTGCTATTTACGTCACCACAATCCTGCTGTTCAGGGATTTCCAAACTAGTAGAGCAGAAAGCCCCAGGATTGTACCCAAGGAGCCTCCTTTGCCAGGATCTGGTCCACCCTAGACCTTATCTCATTACCAGCCCCACAGGGAGCTCAAGGGCTTTGCCACAGATCTTGGTCTCAGATCTCCTTGTTTCTTTTCCAGGGCATAGAAAAAAAGGTGTGTACTTCCTGTTAGAGTGTGGTCTTGTGGCCCATCTTCACTCTGACACAAAGCAAGAGAGCAACACCAAAGTAATTCACTTTTTCATTGAGTCAATAAATGCATTGTAGTCTTATTCTACACAAGAAATTGCTAGTTTTATAGATTTTGGGCTGGGAGGGCAGCTGAGTCAGCCTTGTGATGGATACCAGGAAATGCCTCTGCTTCCTGCCATGGTCTGAGTGTTCATTGGTTAGCATGTGAAGATGGGAAGGGCCAGAACTCAATGATCTAGGGGCCAAGAGAAGTCAGTTTCAAGACATTTTTATATCATTTCCCTAGCAGTCCTCCTCCTCCTAACTTCAGATATGTCATGCTCCAGGTGACAGTCTCATAGCTCAGCATTGAGAGTGGAGTTCTCCCTGGGCATGCCCACTGCCCCCAGCTCCCCATATGCAGATACTTTCTTTGCCTACTGAGATGGTCACTCACACTGTTGAATAAATAGATAAAGTAGGTAAGAATAATGGTCTTTTTATCTAAGAGTATGAATAAGCAGAGAGGAGAAATCAGAAAAGTTTAAAAAGCAGAAGATATGTTTATTCTTGTCTTTTATTTTTTCAAAAAAAATAAAAAATAAAAAGGGGAGGATGCACCATTCTTTCCATTTTCCAAGAAAATGTAAACCAAAACTGGTGAATAAAGGATGTGCTTTCTTAGGACAGTGCTAAATAAGAATAGAACCCAGATTGCCTTTGAAATTTTGATTTGCATGAATTCCTCATCTTCATCTTAAGAAAAGTTTACTTTTCCATCTAAGCCCCAGAGTAATACACACGTGAGCTCTGATTTCTGCATAGTATCTGGTCCTAAATAAGAATGGCCACTAGAGTTTAGAGGGAAAAAGCAAAACCAGTTATGTTCAGGGACACAAAGCTTACCTGTGTAAAAAAAGAAAAGCCACCAAATCTTTCTCTCTCACACACATGCACATCAAGATGTTCGATATTGGCAATGTTTGTACATCTTCTGAAGAGACAGAAATGAATAAATGTAACATAAGTCATTTTCAGGGGACAACAGATGGTTTTAATATGCTTCATGAGTGAGAGGAATTCCTGAAAAGAAGAAAAACTAATTGACAATGCAAATTAATGGCTGCTAGTTGCTGGCTTTTTTTTTTTTTTCCACAGAAGATAATTAAGATGACATCAAGAGAAACTGCTTTGACTCTTCTCAGAAATAAGTCCTAACAAATCATCAGGTCTTTCCCATGGAAAACCAGTGTTATTCCCTCTCTCCTCGCAATTCTCTCTTCCTTCCCTTCTTCCAACAGCCATTCCTGCTGGATAATGCTGAGATTTTTAGTGAGTCAGCCTGCTATATCTTTCATTTGGCAGGCTTCTGACAGGCAGAGCTGATAGACATCTGAGATTCATTTCCATCCATCAGCCTGACAGATGACTCAGAGCTAGACATCAGTACCTGTAACAGCATTTCCCCAGGACCCCATGGCATACCAGCCAAGCTAATATCAAAGGGAAATGATACAGCAATTTGCCCGGCATTGCCTTGCATCCATAGGCACTCACTTGCCAGGTAAACAGGGAATGTTCCAGGCTTCCCATTGTGATCTAGAGGATGCTAACCTCAGCTTAGTTTATGTCTGCGGTTGTGTGTGCACACATGCATGGCATGCATTCACATATAGACACACATAGACATGTGCACATGAGGTAGGCTAAAAAACAAGTTATTTTACATATTTTTCTCTTTTTTTAATTCTTCATCAGAAAATGAAGGATGCTATTATCCTTAAATGGAATTTTCTATGGGATCTGACACGCTTTCCTCCTTCACCTGCCAGTACAGAAATGAAATCTTTCCTGTAGGTTCAGACTCTCAGCACAAGATGAAAGGCAATTACATAAAAGCTATCAGGAGAATTTAAGGGGAAAATAATCTTTTTTTTTCCCTAGCTTAACTTTGTGAATAGGAAGAAACACAGCAAATGTGGGTTAACAAGTCTTACCTGCTAGACTGTGAAATTGCCTCCCTCGCCTGCTCTGGGTTTCAGATTTTTATTCCTATGAAAATGTTCCAGTCAAACTGCTTAGAAATGGGAAGAACAATATTAAGGTACAATTAAAATTTCAGTGGCTTGCTGAAAGGATTCATATTTGGTAAACTTGTTTTTGTGGAGGAGGATTTTAAGCTTGTTTTTACTCCAATTCCATGAGATAGAAAATGAACTAATCCCTAGTGTTTATTGCCGGGGGGAAAAATTACCACTTACTAAAGAGCTTGTTGAAAAAAAAAGTGCCATTTGCACTGCCCAGATGTTAACCACTGGAAGCAAAGTCCACTACCTGACCCTTAGCTGCCCTGTTATTTTAAGAACAAAGATTCCTAGTGCTTTTCTATAGGAAAGTGAACACATCTACCAGCTGAATGTAGTTATCAGATCCAGAGGTCCCTTGGTGGTAAGAATTGCCCCTGTATTTGTTAAATGTACAGATTACCAGTGCTTGTCAGTGACATCTCCCATTCAAATGGTGTATATGTGGAGCCCCATGCACATAACTTTTTAACAACCTTTTCAGGTGAAGTAACTTGCTTAGCACCATATTGCTGGCTAACAGTAAACCTAGGGCTAGAACCAGGTTTTTTTGACTTTTAGAACAATAATATTGACAACTCTGTGCTGCATCCAATTTTATTGGGGAAAAATAACAGTCATCAGGCAAAGTACAAGCAGGTATATTTTTAAGGCTGCTGTGTTTACATGAAGCTTAGAGGCCAAGGAACTTGAGAGCATTACTGAATCACCATTTACGGCTCCAGTTTGAAAGATCATATGCTATCCTTCTAATGTTAGTACTTATTTTCAGGTTTGCAAGTTTTTGATGAAACAAGGCTATCTCTCTACATAATTTAGGGTACAAAGTGCAAAATGCAATGGTTAAGACTTCACGGTCCAGTAATAATAAGTTCAGAAACCCAGCACATCCTGCTTCAGACCTCCAATTTCTTGTTTGTTCTATGTTCTGAAATCTCTGAGGAGTTATAGGTATGCTAATGGAGGGAGCATATAGGCATTGGGGCTGGGACCCATTGGATTAAAGTCCCTGTGATTTCCCTGTTAAGCTCTAGCTGCCCCAGCAATGGGGTTGGTACAGGGTCTGGATGGAGTTGGATAGCAGAGCCTGAGCTCTAAGATATCCTATAGTGAAATGTATTTTGAAAACATCTCAGAAAGAGGAACATTTTGATAAATATATTTTCAAATTTTGGTTCTAGCATTTTCCTTAAATTCTATTTCCTTCTAGTTTTCCTTTTAGGGAGGTCTGGTTCATTTATTTATTTCACAAAACAGATTTTTATGATGGTCCAATTGGTTATAGCGACAGGGAAAAGTATTCAGTCATGCCCTCAAGAACCTCATGGTCCAATTGGAGAAATGAAAAATAATTGACTCAAAGAAGAAATAAAGTTTCCATGGAAGATGAAATAATAATGAGGAGGCACTTGTAAGGAGTCACTTATGTCTGGCAGATGAACAGGGAGACCTCACAGAGAGAGAAATGATGAACTAAGGTTTGCAAGAGTTGGTTAGATAGAAAGAGGGGAACAAAGCCAAGGTGAGGAAAGCAACAAAGCCTTATTCTCAAGCCCTGGGCCACAACTGTGGGAATGTGATAAGCCCCGCCTGGGGGTAGAGAGGGACCCAGCATCTATAATCACTCCTATGCAGGGTCTTACAAGAAAATGATGGGCATCTCTTGGTAGCCTTCACAGAAGGGAGATCCTCTTAGCCCAGAAAGGTAGCTGCTAAACAGTCTTTTGTCTAGGAATGGTTGGATTGGTATCTGTAGGCAGGGCTCCTTCTCTCTATACATTGTTGTTGTTAGTAGCCATCAAGTCGGGTCTGTCTCATAGTGATCCTACATAAAAGAGAACAAAACACTCTCCAACACTGTGCCATGCCTAGCAGTATATTAGTGCTTCTCTGCTATTCATAGGGTTTGCCAAGGCTGATTGTTAGGGGATTGCTTCAGGTGTGGGATGCCATGTCCCTCTCCCATTTTTGCAGTGCAGGGGATCAAACCCATGGCCTCAGAGAGCACACAGCAACACCTTACCAACTGAGCCAAACCCCAGTCCTACAGTATACATTAGTTTGTATATTCTTGAACTTCATACAAATCTTCTTCCAGCATGTACTATTTCACAGCTGCCTTCTTTCATTCAGTATAATGTTTTTGAGATTCATCCTCATCATTGGTAAATATATCAGTAACCTGTTCCTTTTTATTGCTACATAGAATTCCACTGTAGGACTTACTGTGATTTACTTATTTATCCTTTTGTTGGTGGGCATGAGTTATTTTCAGAAGTGTTTTAGGCTGCTGTAAAATAAAGCTGCTGTAAAAAATAGAGTTGTGGAATTCTTTTGGTGAACATATTTTTCTTTTATTTCTCTTGGGTATATTCAAAGAAATAGAATTATTTTGTCATGGACAGGTATGCATACACTATAAGAAACTTCTAATGAGTGTTCTAAAGTACTTATTTCATTTTATAAGTCCAACAGCAGTGTATAAGAGAGTTCCAGTTGTTTTACATTGTTGCCTAAGTGTTGTCATACTTTCTAATTTTGACCATTCTCGTGGATATGAAATGGTACCTCATTGTGGTTTTAATTTGCAATTCTCATATGAAAATTGATATTGAGCACAATCCAAACTTCTTGGCCACTCTCTTTTTGATTTTTTAGTTGTTTGAGTTAAGAAAGTTTGCCTTTATTCCAGATATTTTTGGTTCACCTTTGTCTCAATTTCAGGTCAAGGAATCTGATTACCATAAGAATAGAAGATATTATGTTATTTCCACTCTTCTTATTTCCTCCTTACTGTTGCTTTCCTAGTCAAATTTGTGTTTGGAAGGTAGAGGGAGAATTGCTGAACTAATTCTGCTCATCAAGGATTCTTTGGATCTCAGTGGTCTTTGCTTTTGTTGTTAGGTGCTGTCCAGTCAAGTCTGACTCATGGTGACCCTCGTAGGGTTTTCAATGGCTGATTGTTTCAAGACTGTTTGTTAGCTATATAGAAAAGTATGATTTAAAATTTGGGGTAGATGTTAATTTTTGTTCCCCTGAGAATAAAGGGCTTTCATGTCTTTTCTATATTCTAGATGTAAGGAAAAGTGTTTTGTTTTTTCTTTTTTCTTTGACTTTTTAAAATTAATTGACAACAATAACATTATAAAAACCAAGTTGTTGTTGTTGTTAGGTGCCGTCCAGTCAAGTCCAACTCATAGCCACCCTATGTACAGCAGATCGAAACACTCCCTGATTCTGTGCCAGGCAAACGATCTTATTTATGTTTAAGCCCATTGTTGCAGACACTGTGTCAATCCATCTGGTGGAGGGTTTTCCTCTTTTGCGTTGACCTGCCACTCTTCCAAACATCATGTCCTTCTCCAGGGATTGTTCTCTCCTGATTACATGTCCGAAATATGTAAGATGCAGTTTGGCCATTTTTGCTTCCAAGGAGCACTCTGGTTGTACTTCTTCTAGGACAGATTTGTTGGTTCTTTTGGCAGTCCATGGTATATTCAATAGACGTCTCCAGCACCACAATTCAAAAGCATCAATTCTTTTTCTGTCTCTATTGTTCAATGTCCAGCTTTCTCATACCATGGTATTTTCAGTGGCATCATATGGTTATAAAAACCTAGAGTTATGCAGATTTCTAGCTTCTTATGAAAGTAGGTTCTCATGAAGTAAGGCTGCATGCCTACATGTGAGGATTAGTGGGAGCTAAGCAGGGCTACCTCTTTACTCCAGGTGTGCACACTGACTTCAACTCAGTCCTCTCCACACCCATCACCCAGTTCAACTCATAATACCTTCATTCCTGGTCTTTTGAATAATCATCATTACATCTATCCATGGGGGCAGAAGTAGAGACCTGCAACAGGTTTTCAGTAGGTTTTTGTTGTTGTTGTTTATTTGCTTGTTTTTGTTTTTACCCTTCAATTTTTTTAAACCAGATTTATGGATACAGAATTTACGTACCATAGTTTATCCATCGGGGCTGGGATTTGGCTCAGTGGGTAGAGCGCTGTGGTCTCTAAGGTCCCGAGTTCAATTCCCAGCACCACAAAAATGGGAGAAGGGCCTGGCAATCCACTCCCAAGGCAATCCAGAAGCACTCAGCCATTGAAAACCCTCTGAGGGTTGCTATGAGTCGGATACCGACTCGACGGCACCTAACAACAACAACAACAAGTTTATCCATTTAAAGTATATTTTAATATATTCACAGATTACATGTAACCATCACACAATTTTAGAACATTGTCATCACCTTGGAAAGAACCCTATACCCTTTAGCTTTCATCCTCCATCCTCCATCCTCCCAAGCAACCCTAAGCATTGATCTACTTTCTATCTCTACAGCTTTACCTATTCTGCACATTTCATATAAATGGAATATACAAATGTGTTCATTGTGACTGATTTCTTTCACTTAATGTCAAGTCTTCAAGGTTCATCTTTTCTGGGACATGTATTAGTAATTCACTCCTTTTCATGATTAAATAATATTTTATTATAAGTATATACCATATTTTTCTTATCCATGTATAAGTTGCTAGACATTTGGATTGTTAGAATCTGACTTTTTGGCTATGATAAATAATACTGTTATCTACATATATGTAAAATTTTTGTGTAGACATGTTTTATTTGGGGGGAGCATATACCTATGAGTAGAATTGCTGGATTATATGGTAATTATCTACTAAAACTATCTCCCAAAGTGGCTATATCCTTTTACATTCCTGTCAGCAGCATATGAAGGTTATAATTTCTCCATATTCTTAATAAGTACCTGTTACAATCTGAGTTTTTATTCTAGCCATTTTAATTGGTTTAAAGCAGTAATTCATTGAGGCCTTGGTTTGCATTTCCCTGATAATGGATGATGCAAAGCATTGCTTTCTGTGTTTCTTGGCCAATTGTGTGTGTGTGTGTGTGTGTGTGTGTGTGTGTGTGTGTGTGTGTGTGTAATTTTTTTTTTTAAGGTGCTAGGAATCAAACTCAGGCCCTCATGCATGTTAGGTAAGCACTCTACCACTGTGGTAGCCCTGATTGTATGTATTTATTGAAGAAATGTCTATTCATATGCTTCATCTGTTTTTCCCAAGTTTTTATTATGGTAAAATGCATATAACATGAAATTTATCATTTTAAATCATTTATCATCAGTTCAATTGTACTAAATAGTTTAATAATATTGTACAACCATCACCATCATCCAACTCCATAACTCTGTTCATCCCTTGGGCCTTAAACTCTATGCAAACACAACACTAGCTCTCACTCTTTCAAACCCAGCATCTGGAAATCACCATTCTACTGCTCTATGATTGTGAGTACTCTGAGTACCTCATTTAAGTGCAATCATACAGCATTTTTTGTTTGTTTTGTTTTGGTGGGTGTGTTTTTATGACTAGCTTATTTCATTTAGCATAAATGTCCTTAAGGCACAGCCATATTGTACTGAAGAAGTTCCTTCCTAAGGCTGAATAATATTCCATTGTATATATTAAATACATTTAGAGTATCGCTTCCACATTTTGGCTACCATGAATAATCCTGAACATGGGTGAACAAATGTCTCTTCAAGACTTTGCTTTTAATTCTTTTTAGTATAAATCAAGAAGGGGAATAGCTGGATTACATGGTAATTCTATTTGTAACTTTTTAAGGAGCTACCATACTTTTTTCCACTGCAGTTATACCATTTTACATTCCCATTGACAGTGCACAGGTTCTGGTTTCTTTACATCCTTGAAAACATTTTTGTGTATTATAGAAGCCACCCTAGTAGGTATAAGGTAGTATCTCATTGTAGCATTGATTTGCATTTCCCTAATGTTTAGTGGGGGCTGGGATTTAGCTCAATTGGTAGAGCACTGCTCTGCAGTCTCTGAGGTCCCGAGTTCTATTCCCAGCACCACAAAAATAGGAGAAGGATGTGGCAACCCACTCCCAAGGCAATCCTGAAACAGTCAGCTATTGAAAACCCTATGAGTGTCGCTATGAGTCAGATACCGATTCGATGGCACCTAACAACAACAACAACAATGTTTAGTGATGCTGACTATCTTTTCATATACTTACTTTCCACTTGTATGTATTCTTTGGAGAAATGTCTATTCAAGTCCTTTGCCCATTTTTGAATTAAATTGTTTGTTTGTTGTTGAGTTAGGGGATTTCTTTATACATTTTGAATATTAATCCCTTATCACATATATGATTTGCAAATGTTCCCTCCCATTCTGTGTATTTCCTTTTTACTCTGTTGATAGTCTCTTTTGATGCATAAAATGTTTTAATTTTCATGAAATCCAATTTGTCTATTTTTATTCTTCTGTTGCCTGTGCCTTTGGTGTCATATTCAAGAAATAATGGTCTCTGGGCACTGTGATAGACACACTTGTAATTCCAGCTACTGAGGAGGCTAAGGCAGGAAGAGCTCAGGTTCAAGGCCAGAAGCAGCCTGCAAGACTTAGTAAGACCTTGTCTCAAAATAAAAAATAAAAAAGGCATGGAGGTGCAGTTCAGTGGTGGAGCACTTGCCTAATATGTGTGAGATCCTGGGTTCAACCCTCAGTACTAAAAGAAAAAAAATAGAAATAATTGTTAAGAAGACTGGAAGTTTGGCTGAGTGATAGAGCACTTCCCTAGCCTGTGTGGGGCCCTGGGGTCAGTCTCTAGCACCACCAACAAAAAAGAAAAAAAGGGAAAAAAAGTTAAATATAATGTGGTAGAAGTTCTGCCCTGTGTTTATTTCTAAGAGTCTTGTTAGGTCTCACATTTAGGTCTTTGACTCATTTTGGGTGAATTTTTGCATATGACTTCAGAGTCCAACTTTATGCTTTTACATTTGTATATCTAGTTTTCCTAACACCACTTTTTGAAAAGACTGTTCTTTCTCCATTGGATGATCTTGGCCTCCTTGTCAAAAATATTTTGACCATATATGCAAGAGTTTATTTCTGGGCTCTCTATTCTATTCCATTATATTTATAACTATATTTCTTTTACACAAGTATCATATTGTTTTGATTACTACAGCAGGTTTTGAAATTAGGAGTTGCAAATTTTCCAGCTTTGTTCTTTTATAAGATTGTTTTGGCTTTTTAGGGGGTCCTTAAGATTCCATATGCAGCAGAATTTTTAACCAAATTATGATTCATTTAAACCTATGGGCAATAAAACTTAGCTCAAAAACATCTTGAGCAGCTGACAGTCTGTTATTGTTCAAGTCTCTGATCCCATTTGGGACACCATATCGAGAGTAACTGAAAGTTGTTATCTCTTGATATGGAATAGAATTTCCCTACCCTAGGAGGAAATAGAAACTCAGGCTAGAGAAGCTGCCCCTCAATTTCCATGCTTTGAGCTGTTAGCCTTGAATTATTGTCTGATGATAGACATATGGCAATTAAAAATATCCAACATTATCTTGCCTATAACTGTAACCACTGTGGCCTCTGATCCCATCTGATCTCAGAAGCTAAGCAGGGTCAGGCCTGGTCAGTACTTAGATGGAAGACCACCTGGGAATACCAGGTTCTTGGGAGAAGGAGCCAGCAATCCACTCCCAAAAAACAATCAGCCACTGAAAACCCTACAAATAGCAGAGAAACACTAACAACATTGTTTCCCCTGTTGTATGTAGGGTTGCTATGAGTTGGACACTAACTCAACGGCACCTAACAACAACAAAATATTATCTTTGTACTCGTTTTTCAACATAACATCAGTATGTCTCTTAGTACTTTCTCAAACTTAGTTTGGAATTCACCATAATAGGAGCTTGTTGCTATAAAAGTACTTACTTCTAGAACTTCTAATCAGTATCAATTTCATGCAGGAAGTCTCTGCCTTTTCGTACATATTCTTCTCATCTTCTGAACTATGCCCATGTTTGGTACATTTAAATGAAGACAAGAAAGATGAACTCCCCAAAAATTCTTTTATCCAAAATAGCAGTTAGCTTCATATTGGAAGGTCACCAGTAAAGACTATCAAGAAAACAGAATTTAAAACTTATAGTTAGGACTTAAATGATATGCTTTGGACAGTACTAAAATTCATTCCTGTAACTAAACTATTATTTTGTATGACTGTTCTGAAACCAATCATGAACTTTTGGAGACAGAGACTGCCTTATTCATTATGTGTCCTCAGCACTTAGCCCACTGACAAGCATATGGTACAAGTTCAATAAAGATAATAATCAATGAAAAGATCATGAAAAGTCATCTGTCCCAGTCCACTTTCTGTTGCTATAACAGAATACCTGAGACAAGGTAATTTATAAGAAAAGAAGTTTATTTTGACTCACAGTTCTGGAGACTGGAAAGTCCAAGGGCATGCTATGAACATCTACTGAGCTACTGATGATCATGGTAGAAAGTGGAAGGGCAAGTGAGTGTGTACAGAAGAGGCAAAACTTACGGAGCAGTCTCACTTCCTAATAACCTGTTCTCACTGTAGCTAATTCAGCCAGAACTTACTCACTGGAAAAAGGCATTAATCCATTTATGAGGGCTCTACCCCATGACCCAAATACCTCTTATTGTCCTCACCTCCTAACAATGCTGCACTGAGGACCAAGCTTTAACATGAGCTGTGGCAGGGATAAACCAGATTCAAACCATAGCATCATCTTTTCTGAATTCTGCTGGATGTAGGTTCAGAAAATTCAAAGAGTTCAAAAGCACACACTATTTCTGTCCTATGAAAGTAATGGATTAAACTATGAGGAAATCATATGCATGTCATATTGGATTTAAAACACCCTAGGATACATTAAGGTGCGGGAACAGGAGGAAGTGGGAGAACTCCACAGAAGGCACTTTCTTGTTCTTTGCTAACTCTAAACTTCATAGCTCTTTAGGAAGTAGCCCTCCTTTGGTGAAACTCCCTGTGATGTAGGGTTCACTTAGAGGGCATTCACTAACCAGCCCATGTTCTCTAGGGAAAAATATCAGGCAAAATAATGCTGAGCCAGTAGGTCTATTAGGCCTGCCAAATTCAAAGCTCTAACAGGCAGTTGACTAGGTGGTTCAACAGCAGCAGAAGCTGTGGGAAACAGTGAAATGGATGAAATTAGTGTATTTGAGAGACACCAGTTTACATTTCTTAGTGACATTTTACAGTGCGTTCTTTGCCTGAGTTAGAGGCACATCCAATTTATAATGGCCCATTATTATAGTAGCTCCTCTGCTTCTTACTCCTAAATACTAAACACCTTGGCAAGGTTGGCACATTCTTTATCAGTGCTACCCAGAGTTCTTTCCACTGGAGAGTTTGATATTTCTTAAGTAATGCCTACAAATTATCTTGGAATGATACCTCTCTTCTATATCTATGCAAAGCTTATTTCTATTTGACTATTAAGAGAAAATAATGACAAAAAATAAAGAAGAAAACTAGGAAGGCTGATAGTTAAACTCTCACATGATACCATATTATAAATGGACAGAAAATTAGGCTTGAAGGTAGACCTTGAGTAAGTTACTTAGTCTCTTCCTTCAGCTGTATCGTTTGTCAAAGAGTAAGAGGGGACACATGACTATGTTGTCACTTTAGAATTGTCACTGAGGAAAGGAAATTTCCTACCAGGCTTAATTATTTTAAATTTACTTTTTTAAATTAAATTTCAATTAAGGCTCAACATATATAAAGAAAAGCATACTTTGTGATCATCATGATGATGATATTTATGAATTATTACAACATGAATGCAACTGTCTAAGAACCACCTTGACAGACTCAGACATGACTAACAAACCTAGCCCTTCTCCTATGAGGCCCACCTAATCACTAACCCCTCAGTCCTTCTCAAATCTCACCACTATCCTTACTTCTAACATCACAGATAAGTCTGCATTTGAACATTTAAAAAAGACAATTAAGCCATATATGTTTTTTATGTTTGTAAATCATATATTAGTACTAATCAAGAGTCAGTTTTATTAACATAAATACCCAAAGTATTGGACATTTTTGCCTGTCTTTATATTATTCATAGTTATTTATGGCAGGTCACAGAGGAAGCAACTCTATGCACTTTGAATGGGAAGATATTTAGTATAGCAAATGAGTTTCACATAACCATTGGAAGACCTGAGAGAATAAAAGTCAAGAATGCCACCATATGAGACCTGGAGGCACAGGGATCACAGGGAAACCACTGCCTATGGCCTCAACTGCCTGTCCATAGGAACCCGCAGTGAAAGGAAGCCATCAACAGAGATCTCAGATCCCCACCCAATGTTGTGGCAAGAGAAAAATACTTTTTCTCTTCTGCCTTCCAAATCTCTTAAGTTGTTATTGTTAGGTGTCATCGAGTCGGTATCCAACTCATAGTGAACCTGCGTACAACAGCTGAAACACTATTGTCAGTGCCTCTCTGCTATTCATAGGGTTTTCAATGGCAGATTGATTATTGGGAGTGGGTTGCCAGGTATTTCTCCCAAGCATACAGTATCTGGTGTTCCCTAGGCAGTCTCCCATCCAAGTACTAACCAGGCCTGACCCTGCTTAGCTTCTGAGTTTTGATGGGATCAGACACTACAGTGCTATGGCCACAGGCTCAAATCTCTTATAAGTTCCTCTAACTGGCAGATTTAACCCAGAATTCTACTGGAAAGGGATTCAAGGAGATGTTCTTCTGGATTTCTTTTCTGTGATCTAGGGAATAATACAGAAAAGAGCCATGATGACTCTGTGCTAAAAGTAGGTAATGCAGCCTTAGAAAGTTTTCTTAGCTGGGGGAAGAGAATAGACCTGTCTACGTCTCTGATCTTCTAGTCTCTCCTACCCTCAGATCCATTTCCAACATAAATCCTATATTGCCCTTCTTAATGATATCGGACAATCCGCTTTGTTTTACTTCTTTTACAACCAGTGAATTAGAATGCCCTCTGCTCTTATGTTGCAAATTATACAAGGCAGCTTTTGCAGATAAGCAATCCCAAGTAGAATCTTCCAAGGGCCCTAAGACTAGGGCAACATGAAACTCATCATATTGAATGGGGTCATTTCCCACTGATCATATCTCTCAGATATTGAGACCATCTCTTGAGAGAGGACATAGCTGAAAATAATTACTATTCATCATCCTCTGCTAATAGACACTATTTTTCCACTCAGCTACTTTTCCAATTTTGGGAGCTGCCCAATCCTCACAGAGGGATTATCAGGAAGGTGGGAGCTTTGTTTATTTGCTTTTCTGTGCATCTAAACATCCTGACAATTTAATCTCCAGAGAGTCCTAGTAACCAGGCAACACAAGTCATGCTCCAATTGTGAAGTCCTCAATTCACTTTGATTGTGAAATTCTACTTCAAAATGAGAATACAAAAGGCAGAGGTGCAGAAACTGGATTTGTATTACTACCAGCAGATAACAAGGCCCATTCCTTCTTATTATAACTCATTAGAAATTCTGACGTAAGTGCTTTAAGAAAGTAGAAAAACATATTTTACCTAAGAATAATATCAAAGCCAGCAACTTGGATTTTTTTGTTTATTTGTTTGTTTAATAAAAAAAGGAAATGTATGGAGATAGCTTTTTGTCTGGTGACAGTTTACTTTAGGCTTGATGCTTTCTCCATTTCTAATTTATTCCTACTTGTGTTTTTAGGAATATTGCCAAGTCGGATGGGTTTCTTGAGTAGGGGCTTATTGTACAAGGTTAAACACAGCTGTTCTGGTGCCTGAAACCATTAAGACTCCAGCAGGACCTGAGTTAGTAAAATAAACTCAGAAAGGGCTGTCTGGACCAGTGTTTCTAGAGAAAAAAATGAGCATAAATTAGCATAAAGTCAACAGGCTTCCCAGGCCAAGGTCAGAGACAGCCTGGGGACATGGGCTTTGGAGGAGCTCTGTCTACAGTACATCTGCTATGAGACAGCACAGAGTTGGACATTCTGGTCTTTAATCATCAAGGAAAAGTGATCTTTATTAGTACCGTCTGTGTCAGCACTTTTCGTAATAAGTGCTTCACTTACTAGGAATTTGGCTATTAGATCATCGATGATAAAAACCATACTCAAGCACAAGGTCACCCTCTAACACATATACACTCTTCTTTTAGCTAAAACACATAGTACTAATTATCCAGATGAAAAGAGTAATTGTTTTCCTAATAGTGTCTTATTCTCTAGTGATTTACAAAGTACTTTTATGCAGGTCATCTCATCACGGTGGTGTATATTCTCTTGGTACACAGACTGGTTAGACTGTAAATAGTTTTATTTGTCAGTTTGAAATGCTTTCCTTTACCCTCTGTCTGTATTAGTTTCTGTGTGGCTTGATAGACATATTGTCATTTTCCGGGCTCATAATACCTCTAGAGAAGTCAATAGATCATAACTTCTTCTTTCTTTTTTTGAGAGGTAGGGTTAGAGATAATCAAAGTCTTGCTATGTAGCTCAGGCTGGCCTCGAACTTATAATCATCCTGCCTCCACCTCCTGAGTTCTAGGATTATAGGCATGCACCATGATGCCTAGCTTCAAACAATCTCAGTTCGAACACCTTAGGCCAGAAGCCCTCAATCTTCTTGGGTTTCAGCTTCTTCAAATGTATGCTGTAAGTCTGCTGTCATAATTGTAGTAATTCTCACCAACTAATAAGAAATTATTGAAAATAAGATTGTGTGGTTAAGAGACTTTTATACACAGTGGTAGCAATATAAATGAGTGTAACATTTCACTGGCATTATGTAATATAATTGAAAACATATATAGTGAAATAGTTACATAAATATTCAAAGATACACAAAGATATCCAACAAAATTAGAAACAACCAAATGTCTATCGTGTGGAAATAGTTAAAAAAGATATGAGGTAGTAATACAAGAGAATCTATGCATCCAGTAAAAAACCCAAAACATCATGTAGATTTGCATTTGTTGATTTGAGAGGAAGCTTCATGACATGATTTGAAACAAAATGAATTACAAAGCAATATGGTTCATATAATCTCATTTATGTGTAAATCAAATAAATCCCAGAGCCCACCATGGTCTAACCTCACCAGCATCACGTTCATAGAGACAGCCCAGCAACCAAGGTAGTATAAAGTAATTTCATTCTTTCCTCTTAATTTTCTGAAAACATTAGAGAATGAATGATTCCTAAACCACACCATCACATCTTAAAATATTCTCTCTTTTCCTCCTTTTTTCATCTTGTTCTCTGACCCTCACATTGTAATAGCTTTATCTCTCCAACACCTTTAACCATTCTCTGCCAAAAACTTCATCACAATAATGATACCCAAATGGATCAGCCATTTCTCCATCCCCTTTCCTTCTTCCTTTCATTCTTTCTTCACTGATTGCCAAAATCTGAATAATAAAGTAAAGAAAAAAGAAAATGCTAGGTGGACAAACATTTATTCCCAGGGAGTAAAAAGAAAAGAAGTTGTCTACATATGTCTTATCTTGTAACATGTACAAAATTATTAGACTTATCTCTACTGTATAGATACATACAAGCATCTAAAAGAATTTTGACAAAATTCTTAACAATAATTATCTCAGTTGTAATTTCCCTGTGAATTTTGCTTTTAACTTTATATCTTTCCTTATAATTTTGAATTATTCATGATGAACATGTTTTGTTTGAACCAGAAATAAGAAAATAAACTCATCATGTAAAAAAGAGAGGCTGAAATGTCACAGGAAACAATGAATGTCAAAAAAAACAACTTGAGCAATGAAACTCTCTCTTCCTGTTTTCAAAATTAGCAAATCTCACTATTCTGGAATTGTTTTAATTCCTCCTACATGTTAGAATTGGTCAGTTTCTTAAAAACAGTGTAACACTTCCCTATGTTGCTTAATTTATATAACTACCAATCAAGTCTGCTTAATTTGTGAATTCACTTGATGTGACTTGGACTGTATCTAATAGGTTACAAGAAATGTTAAAACATTTCAAACTAGTTGTGATCCTTGTCATTGATTTGTCCTGGAAGCCATCATTTTTAGGGGATTCTTCTGTGAAAGGGGAGTTATATTTGTATCCATTTGTATCCATTTCAATTTCTCCACACCCACACATCCTTATACCTCTTCCTCAATACACAGCATATATTTATTTCTATGATTTGTGAGTGTGGCAGCAGTGGTGGGAGGGTCTGTAGCTGACGACCTCACAGCATGGTGGACCAAGAACAGAGAGGGACGTGGGCTGTGGTTTTGGGGAAAAAACTCCCAAAGGCCGGCTTCCAGGGAGCTACTTCTACCAAGCAAATCTACCTCCCAAAGTTCCATAACTTGCCAGGAACCATCAGCACCACCAGCTTGTGGCCCAAGGTTAAACTATATGACCTTTGAGGAATATTTTATATTTAAAACATGACAATGATTGTTCTTTGATGTAATCTTACTTTGTCTCTCTCTATCACTGTCTTATCAAATTAATGGCTTTACATTCACATTACGTATGTATTCTTTGTTTAGTATCTCAATCCTACTCTAGACTTTAAGCCACATTATGGAAAGGACCAAAGGACCAAGAGTTTCTTTGTTCACCGTTATATTCTTAATGCTTCACAAAGGTCTGACCCTATTAGCACTCAATAAACATACTACTTGTTGAAAAGATGAATGAGTGAGTGAATGAATGAATGAGGTGAGTAGATATCTTCACAATAGTATCCATAAACATCCAAGGGCAGAGAATAACAAAATTTGTAGAAAATAAAGTTATAACAAAGGTAGAAAGAGATAGGAGGACGTAGACTCATCCTGGGTTTGAGTTAGACACAGAAAATGGGATATTTGTTTAATTTCTCTGATGTGATAGACATTAGAACTGGTCTTGACTCCTTCCTGGGAAGGCTTATCCCTCCCAGGGTACATAATGAAAGAAAGAATCTCTATTAACAGTAATGACAAGATCCTCAGACTTAATTATGATTGGAAGCTCTTTCAGCTGAGCCATGTACAGGAAATGACCTTCACTCATAGACAAGTATGATGGCACACACTTGTAATCCCTGTGACTTGGGAGGCAATGGCAGAAGGATCACTCAAGGTCAAGGCTGGAAGCAACCTGTATAATTTAAGAAGATCATGTCTCAAAATTTAAAAAATGAAAATAAAAATGGGGCTGGAGGTGGAATTCAGTGCTACAGTGCTTATAAAGTGTGTGTAAGGTCCTAGGTTCAACCTCCAAGTATGGCGCAAAAAAGAGGAAGTGACCTTCAATTTAAAGGATTATGGCAGTCAAGAAAGGATTCTGTCAAAGCAGAGTTCCACACAGTCCCACTGCTGTGTTCCTGAACAGCATGAACTATTTGCCAACATGAGTTGGCCACAATCTGGAGTCAATATATACATGGTGCTTACCCTTGCTGCCTGTCTCTTCTTCTGCTGTAAAAGTCTAACAAGTTTCTGGTCACTTCACCTCAATGATGTGCTTCAATCCAGTGGCTGGAAATCCATTAGGTTCTCATACTCCTTCCAATCCCACAGCAATTTTTACCTGAACCACCCTAGGGGAGACTAGCACCAGTTACCAGATAAAGAAATTGACATTCTTATAACTCAAAGGATCCTGGTCAGTTGCCTGGAAGCCAGTGCCACTTACTACAACTCAGACTATCCTCAAATGACAACTTCCAGATTATACCTTGCTACCCATGACTGCCTTAGCAAAAAGGAGCTCCCAGCAAGACAAATTTCTACCAGAATCTTTCTTTTCATTGCCACCACTGTCCACATATATGACTTAGATCCAGACTGAATTTCCCCCTTGCCAACTTAACTTTTGCCAAGATACAAGATGAGAATGAAAATATAGCTGAAAGAAAAGACAGAATGTCTGAACTGTGTTTTTACAGCTATGGAAGGACTTGGGTGCCACAGCTTAGGAATTCCCAGGGCAAGTTATTTCTACCCAAAACTCGGTAGAGGAAAATCTTGTTATATGAACAGAGATCAAATAATAACTAATCCATTAAAGCTCTTGCTAGTACCTCTTGCTAGTACAATCTACAGTATTCAATCCTATGTTACCTTCCCAAAATATAGATGTATATTGAATTTTATCACCCTTCAGGTTAAAAATATCCATGTGATTCTCATTATCTACAGGACCAAATATGAACTCTCTTCACACTATTGGCTCACGCGCCATCAAACATCCTTGAATTTATGTTAACCAATTTTTAAACACTTTTTCCTTAGATGTGTTAAGTAAAAAATAATTACTACTTGGAATTTTAAACAACATAAATGTGGAGATTGGGATGGCAGAATGGCTTTAGAGGCTCTGAGAAAACACGGCTAGGTGAATGCATTGGGTGACAGCCCTGGAAAAATGTGTCCAGTCCTCTTTGCCTTCTTAACCTGAATCCATCTGATTTCTATTTTCTCCTCTGCCTGTGTGAACAATCATTCATACATGCTTTGCTTAAGCTCCTCCTCCACCTGCATATAATGGGCAAGATATATCAAAGTAGGTAACTTATAACCCAGCTGTGTCCCTCAAGAACTTGTTGAGCCATATGGTATACATCTACCTCGACCCTCCCAAATTTCTTTCCTTTGCTTGATGTGTGAATTTCCCCCCAATAAAAGGAAACAATGAGAGATGTCTGCATAGCAGTGCATCTGAAGGTAGTGTGCCTGAATGCATTGATCCCCATGGTTCTCAACACTAATTCTTGGTGTAAGTTCTTTCAACCATTAATCCAGTGCTTCTGGGTAGACTTGGCACATAAACACTACAAAGAAAAAATATTATGTTCCCCTATTCTATATCTACCTCCTTCCCATCAGAAGTAAACTATTAATGTGTGGCCCTTCACAACTCTTTGATTATAAATATTTATGTATTGAAGTCCCTCACTTGTCTGTCAGTTTGCCCTACTGTGGGGGCTTGCATGTTGCTATGATGCTGAAAGTTATGCCACTGGTATTAGCTACTAGCAGGGGCACCCAAGGTTGAAAAGTTTCAGCTGAGTTTCCAGACTAAGTCTAGGGAGAAGGACATGGTAGCCCACTCCCAAAACAATTGTTGCTGTTCAGTCAGGTCGACTCATGGCAATCCGATGTACAGCAGAACAGTGGCACACCAAGACACTGTGCCACACCCAGACACTGTGCCACACCCAGAACTATGTCAGTGCTTCTCTACTATTGATAGAGTTTCCAATGGCTGATTGTTTTCAGGATTGTTTCAGGAGTGGGCTGCTTGATCCTTCTCCCATTTTTGCAGTGCTGAGGATCAGACCCAGGACCTCAGAACATGCACAGCAAGCACTCTACCAAATGAGCTAAACCCCAGCCCATCCCCAAACAGCTATTGAAAACTCTGTGACTAGCAGAGAAATACTGTCAGATACAGTGGCAGAAAATAAGTGCTTGGAAGGCACTCAAAAGACAGCCAGGAAAGAGTTGCCTCCTCAAAGTAGAGTCTACACTAATGAGAAGAATCGAGTCAAGCCTCAAGGACCTCCATTTGCTGATGTGGCATGACTCAAAATGAGAACGAATAACTGTAAACATCCATTAATAATTGGAAAGTGGAATGTATGTAGTATGAATCTAGGAAAATTAGAAATCCTCAAAAGTGAAATGGAACACATAACCATCAACATTCTATGGATACTGAGCTAAAATGCACTGGTAAACATATAGTCCACTATTCTGGGAATGACATCTTAAAGAGAAATGGGGTTGTATTTATCATCAAAAAAGACGTCTCACCATCTCTCTTAAAGTACAGTGCTACCAGTGATAGAATAATATCCATATGCCTACAAGGAAAGCCAGTTAATATGACTATTATTCAAATTTACACACATTGACATGAAGAAAGGGAAGATTTTTACCAGCTTCTGCGGTCTGAAATTGATCAAATATGCAATCAAGATGCACTGATAATTACTGGTGACTGGAATGCAAAAGTTGGAAACAAAGAAGAAGGCTTAGTAGTTGGAAAATATGGCCTTGGTGACAAAAATAATGCTGGAGATGGCATGATAGAATTTTGTCAGATAAGGGGAGATCAAGCTAAGATGGTGGACAGATAACACATGCCATGAGTTGTGGAGAGATAGAAGAACCTAAATAATGGCTTAGAACTCATATTGATCAATCAGAAAGGGAAATAAGTTAGATAAGAGCTGGGGGTATACATTTTTAAAATATCTGCAAGGATAGGTAAAGCGTGCAAGATCTGCGGGGGAGCCACGTGTCTTGGAGGAGAGGTGGGGCACATGTCACTTTTCTGCTAGTGTGGCATAGGTGAAGTACCCCATAGGGCAGGTTGCTTGAAATCTGGGCTAGCTTGAAAAACTGACATAGACTTTCTGCCATCATCCCTTGCTGGAGGGTTGCTGCCCAGGAACCCTGACCCCCAGACCTGCTAGTTTTCAATGTGGGAGCGGGGCAGAGAGGTGAAAGAAATGTGCCCGAGTCCCAACACCACCCAACCCCAAAAACTCATCAGAGGGAGATTCTTCATATTCCAAGGAGGAGGAACCGAACTCCTAGAACAAACAATGGGCAAGCCTCAACAAAAGAATACAAAAAACATGAAAGCAAATGCTAAATACAAAGATCCCACAGAACAAAGCCTCTCAAAAGAAAATATCAAACAATCCCAATTTCTAGAGATGTCAGAATCAGAATTCAGAATCATTATTTTATTTATTTATTTATTTATTTATTTATTTATTTATTTATTTGCAGTACTGGGGATTGGACCCAGGGCCTCGCGCTTGCATGCTCTGCAAGTGCTGGACCACTGAGCTGCACCCCCAGCCCTTTTTTTTTTTTTTTTTTTTTTTTTTTTTTTTTTGCTTTTTGAGACTGGGTCTCACTAAGTTACACAGACTGCCTCTGGTCTCGAACTTGTGATCCTCCTGCCTCAGCCTCCCAAGCCGCTGGGATTACAGGCATGTGCCACAGTGCCCAGCTAGAATTCTAATTATTAATATGTTAAGAGACATCAAATCAAACACTACCAGCACCCTTGAAATTCTAGAGAAAAAGTATCTCATCTGGAGTCAGTACTCTCCTCACAGCTAGAAACAGTTAGAAAAAAACAGCTGCAATCCTTGAGATGCAAGGCAAGCTGAATGAATTAAATTCTGCAACAGAATCCTCATAATTGAGACTGGATGAGGCTGAATTAGTGAATTTCAGACTCAGAAGAGGGAATACAAGATATTAAATACATGCAAGCTCAGATAGAAAAAAATGATAAAATAATACCAGCTCGATTTCTAAGAAGCCTTAGACAAAATGAAAAAATGAAATTTAAGAATTCATGGTGTCCCTAAAGGAGCATAAAGGAACACAAGAAGATTAGGAAATTTATTCTACAACATTCTGAGGAAAATTTTCCAGAGATAATCCAAGATCTGGATACTTACACAACTGAATCATTCAGAACCTCACCCAGAGCAGACCACAACAGATCCTCCCACAACATATTATTGTACGAATGCTTATGTTAGACACCAAAGAAACAGTTTTGAAAGAGACTAGGGAAAGCCCTCAACTAATGTTTAAAGGCAAACCCATTAAAATAACTGCAGACTTCTCCACATTAACATTGAAAGCTAGAAAGTCCTGGACACATATAATCCATGTTCTGAAAAAGAACAAATTCCAACCAAGAATACAATACCCAGCAAAGTTATCATTGAAAATAAATGAGGAGTATAAGACATTCCATCATACTGACACATTCAAATAATTTTGAACCCACCAAACGAGTATTACAGAGGATCCCCAATCAATTACCAACACACAGGTGAGATAAGACAACCCTAGACAGAAGATCAAAGAAATGAATAATTAACATGAGAGGAAGTCAAGAAAGAAATAAAGTAAGCATGAATCAAAAATCAGTAACAAGTAATGACTGAATACATAATAATAGACACTTCTCAATAATTATTCTTAATGTGAATGGTCTTAACTCACCAATTAAGAGACATGGACTGGACAATTGGATGAAAAAACATAAACCCTCAATACGTGCCATTCAAGAGACTCACCTAACCAAAAAGACTACAATAGGTTGAGAATTAAGGGCTGGAAAACAATATACCAAGCAGGGGTGGGGGAGCAGGAGTCACAATACTAATATCAGAGAGATTAAGCTTCAATCCAAAACTAATTAGAGGAGATGAAGAAGGGCACTACATATTACTAAAAGGAACAATCAACCAGAAACAAATAATGCTACTTAATATATACTCTCCAAATGCAGGGGCACAAAGCTTCATAAAACAAACTTCATGGGAAATAAAGGACTACACTGGTCTAGACACAATAATTATGGGAGACTTCAACATCCCACTTTCGCCAAGAGACAGGTCATCAAAACAGCAAATCAGCAGAGAAACGACAATCTTAATCTGTACCTTAGACCAACTGGAACTCATATATATCTACAGAATATTCCATCCATATGATGAGGAATACACATTCTTCTCAGAACCACATGGAACTTTCTCCAAGATAGGCCATATTTTAGTATGCAAAAATACTCTCAATAAATACAAAAAATTAGAAATTATCCCCTGTACCTTGTCAGACCACAAAGGAAAAAAATTAGAACTCAAAAGCAAGAAAAAACCAGAAATTTTACAAATCTATGGAGACTAAATAATACACTGCTGAGTTATCAATGAGTTACTGAGGAAATTAAAGCATAAATTAAAAAATTCCTGCAATCAAATGAAGATAAAAACACATCCTACCAAAACATATGGGATACAACAAAGGCAGATCTAAGAGGGAAGTTTATATCATGGAGTGCCTTCATCAGTAAGGTAGGAAAGAGCCAAATAAATGGCTTAATGACACATTCCAAGACATTAGAAAGTCAACAACAAATCAATCCCCAAAGGAGCACGCAGAAAGACATTATCAAGATGAAGGCAGAGGTATCTCAATTAGAATCTGAAAAGATAACTTAAGGAATTAATGAGACTAAGAACTGGTTCTTTGAAAAGATTAATAAAATGGATGCTCCCCGGGCCAATATCATCAAAAAGAAAAAGGAAAGCGCCAAAATCATGGAAACTAGATATGAAAAAGGGATCATAACCACTGACTACAATGAAATACAGAAAATCATCAGGGAATACTTTGAGAAATTATAGTCCCCAAAATATGAAATACAGAAGAAATGGATGAATTTATTAACACATATTATTTACCAAAATTAACCCTGGAAGCTATAAGTGACCTAAATAAACCCATTATATATGCTGAAATAGAAAAGATAATAAAAAATCTGCTAACAAACAAGAGCCCAGGACCTGATGAGTTCACAGCAGAATTCTACCAAACTTTCAAAGAAGAATTAATACCAGTTTTCCTCAAATTATTTCAAAAAGTACAAAAGGAGGGAGCACTCTCAAACTCATTCTATGAAGCTACCATCACCTTAATTCTTAAACCAGGAAAGGATACACCTAAGACAGAGAATTATAAACCCATTTTCCTTATGAATATAGATGCAAAACTTCTTAACAAAATCCTGGCAAACCAAATTCAGCAATACATTAAAAAGATTGTTCACCATGACCAAGTGGGTTTTATTACACAGATGCAAGGATAGTTCAACATATGAAAATCAATTAATGTAATCCAGCACATCAAAAGGATTGCAAACAAAAATCACATGATCATCTAAATTGATGCTGAAAAGGCCTTCAACAAAGTGCAATACCTTTTCATGATAAAAACCCTGGAGAAGATGTGCATAACAGGAAAATACCTTAACATCATAAAGGCCATCTATGACAGACCTGTAGCAAATATCATATTAAATGGAGAAATGTTGAAACCATTTCCTCTAATCTGGAACAAGAGAAGGATGTCTACCCTCTCCTATATTATTTAACATTTTGATTGAAGTCCTAGCCAGGGCAATCAGACTAGAGAAGGAAATTAAAGGGATATAGATAGTCAAAGAAGAGGTCAAATTATCCTTATTTGTGGATGACATGATACTTTACCTAAAGAACCCCAAAATCTCCTCTAGAAAACTTTAGACCTAATTAACTCCTTTAGCCTACAGCTGTAGCTCTGTGGCATCCGATCCCATCAGATCTCGGAAGCTAAGCAGGGTCAGGCCTGGTTAGTACCTGGATGGGAGACCGCCTGGGAATACCAGAAGCTGTAGGCTTGGGAGAAGGACCTGGCAACCCCCTCCCAAAGTCAATCTGCCCTTGAAAACCCGATGATCAGCAGAGAAACACTGACAATAGTGTTTCCCCTGTGGTACAGAGGGTCGCTATGAGTCGGATACCAACTCGACGGCACCTAACAACAACAACAATTAACTCCTTTAGCAAAGTGGAGAGATACAAAATTAACACTCAAAAATCAGTAGCCTTACTTTACACCAACTGTGAGCAGGCAGAGAAGGAAATTACAGCTATAATCCCTTTCATGATAGCCTGTCAGAAAATTAAATAACTTGGAATCAATCTAACCAAAGATTTTGCAGATCTCTACAAGGAAAATTTCAAAACATTAAAGAAAGAAATTGCAGAGGATACTGAAAGGTGGAGGGACCTCTCCTGCTCATGGATTGGGAGAATCAATATTGTAAAAATGGCTATCCTACCAAAAGCAATCTACACATTTAATGCAATCCCCATTAAAATTCCCATGACAGACTTTACAGAAAAAGAAAAATGATCCAAAAATTCATATGGAGACACAAAAGACCATGTATAGCCTAAACAATCTTAAGCTACAAAATCAGTGCAGGCAGAATCACAATTCCTGACTTTAAACTATACTACAAGGCTATAGTAGTAAAAACAGCTTGGTACTGGTGCAAAAGTAGGCCTGAAAACCAGCGGAACAGAACTGAAGATCCAGAGATACACCCAGGTAGCTATAGCCACCTGATCTTTGACAAAGGAGAAAAGCAGGTAAGTTGGAGAAAGGATAGCCTTTTCAATAAATGGTGCTGGGAAACATAGATATCTACTTGCAGAAAAATGAAAACAGACCTGCACCTCTCAATATGCACAAGAGTTAACTGAAAATGGATAAAATACCTCAACATAAAACCAGAAACTTTAAAATTACTAGAAAAAAATAGGCAATACACTCCAACATATAGGCATAGGAAAGCATTTCCTTAATAAATTTCCAATTGCCCAAGAAATCACAACAAGAATAGATAAATGGGATTACGTGAAATTAGAAAGCTTGTGTACAGCAAAGGAAATAATCAGCAGAGTCAAGGAAGTCCCCACAGAATGGGAAAAAATCTTCACATCCTTTACATCAGACAGAGGACTAATTTTCATATATTATAAAGAATTCCAGAAAGCAATTTCCAAGAAAACAAATAACCCAATACACAATTGGGCAAAGGAACTGAACAGAGAGTTCTCAAATGAAGAAGCTCATAAGGCCATGAAACACATGAAAAAATGCTCAGTATCCCTAGCCATTTGGGAAATGCAAATAAAAACAACTCTGAGATTACACCTTACTCCAGTAAGAATGGCCAAGATCTATAAAACAAATAACAACAAATGCTAGTGTGATTGCAGAGAAAAGAGAACCCTCTTACACTACTGGGGGAGTTGTAAATTGGTTCAATCACTTTGGAAATCAATATGGAGGTACCTCAAAAAAACTTAAAATAGATCTACCATATGATCCAGTTATACCACTATTGGGAAAATACCCAAAGGGAGATGAGTCACATACCACAGAGATGCTTGCATCTCCATGTTCAATGCAGCACTTTTCACAATAGCAAGGATATGGAATCAACCAAAATGCCCATCAGTACAAGAATGGATAGAAATAATTATGGTATATATATACAATGGAATACTACTCAGCAATTTAAAAAAATGAAATATCAATTGCAACAAAATGGATGGAATTGGAGAAAACTATCTTAAATGAATGAATACAAGCCCCAAAAGAGAAATACCATATGTTCTGTCATATGTGGGAACTAAATCAAACTTAAAAGAAGGAAAAAATCCTATACACACATTGGAACATAATAAAAAAAAAGTTCATGTAAATAGTATAGAAGGGACAATTTGAGGAGTGGAAAGAAGGAAGGAGGGATCTACCAAAAGGAAGTGATGATGGGAGAAGACTGGAGAGGGAGGACAGCCAAAAAGGAGGGAAGAAGGGGGGAGAGGTCAACCTCCATGTAAACAGCTCAACTTTATTAGTGGGAAATAATAATAATACCAATAATACCAAAGGAGGGCAATAATGCAAATGGACTAGATTACTCATGTAATACTGCTGAAAATGTAAAAAGAAAGATCACTATAGAAAAAGGTTTGGACTTAAATCAAAATTGATATGCATGTGTATGGATAAATATTCTCACAAAAAGACATACAAGTAGAAGGAGGTCATTGGTGGGAGGAATGTGAATGGAGGAGGAGGGACATGAGAGGATAAGGGGGTAAGTTATGTGGGCAATGTACAATGAAATGCATATATGAAAATGTCACAATGAAATACATGTCAGAACGAAACCCATTATATTATACATTAAAAATTTCCAATTAAAAAAAAATTTTTGTCAGATAAGATGGAAGGGTAATAGCCACTCTTCATCAGGGAAGAAAATAGGGAAAATCATGAAATTGTCTGCTAAAAACAAAAAAGGAGTGGAATGCATCTTTAATTTTCAAGAAAAGTAGGATGTCATGAGGACAACTGACCAAACAGTGGAGATAAAAATGAAGAAGAGGATGAAATAGCAGAGTAATTCTCCATAATCCTTCTCCCCAGAGAAGACAGCAGTGGAGGGCCTTGGAGGATATGGAGCACTTTGGGAGGCACATAGCTGAAGACAGGTGCAGTGAACCCATTTGTGATGGCACATGGCTGGCAAGAGGTACTGTGGAGCCCCTGGCAAGGGTGCACAGCTGAAGAGAAGTGTGGCAATGCCCTCCCTGATGGCATGTAGCTGGTAGGAGGCAAAGTGGACTCCTCCAGGAGGGTCCATGGATGTCTAGAGGTACTGAGGGAAAAAAGGCAGAGGTCTGCATGCCTCTTCTAGGAAGAGGCCAGAAAACACAGCCCAGGTTCCAGACCTGGGGACTGTGTTTTCTTTTTCTTTTCTTTTTTTTTTTTTGTGGGGGAGAAAAGGTCACTTCCCTCACTTCTGGAGCCACTGGAACCATGAGCTAAGGGGAAACAAATGGAAAGGTGGCAAGTTCAGCAAATGGAGAAGAGCAACTGGTGCTGCTGGATCCCTGAGACTAAGAAAGCTTCTTCAGAATAAGGTGTGTTTGGGGCCTGAGAGTGCTTGTGACATCGAGAAGTAGTGCCACAGGTCCAGGAAGCCTATGACACCTAGTTTAGGCTATAGTGTGATTGGGGGCTGAGAATAAAAGGAACAGGGAGAAACTGAGAAGGAAGAGCTGAATGCAGAGGCTGCAGTGGGAGCTACGCCCTGGACACTGTGGCTGCAAACTACACAGGTGGAAGAAGGGGAGAGAAGCACCAGAGCCTTGTCATCACTCAAACTCATGGGAACTTCCAGGAAGAACCTCTTTTCACTTGGAGTAGGTAAGGCCTATCATCCAGACCAAGCAATGGGCGAGCCTCAGCAGAAACACACATGAAACATGAAAGGTCAATCTGGATAGAAAGATCCTATATACCAAAGCCCCTCAACAGATAATTGCAGGATAATCATATTCTTGGGATGCCTGAGAGAGAATTTAGACCCCTGCTTATAAATATGCTGAAAGACCTTAAAGACACTACCATGAGGGCAATTGATTCAATGGACAAAAAGGTACCTAATTTGGAAGAAAAATTTTCCAGAGAAATTTGAGATCCTGAAAAAGAATCAAGCAGACGTCCTTGAGTTACAAGACAAAATTAATCACTTCACTATTATGGTAAAATCTTCAGGGTCCAGACTAGATGAAGCAGAAAATAGGATAGCTGAAGCTCAGGGAAAAGGAGAGGAACTCATTTCCTCAGAAGCCAAGACAGAAAGAAAGATGAAGCAGTATGAGCAAGATTTTCAAGAAGTATTTGATAAAATGAAGAAACAAAGCCTATGAATTCAAGGGGTTCACAAAGGAGCTGAAAACAACGTGAAAGGATTAGGAAAGTTATTCAAAGAGATATTAGATGAGAACTTCCCAAACCTAAGGCAAGAGCTGGATACCTATACAACTGAAACATTCAGAACTCCAAATAGAGTAGATCAGAACAGATCCTCCCCACAACACATTATAATTGGAATGCTAAGTCTAGAGAGCAAAGAAGCTATTCTAAAAGCCACAAGCAAGAAATGCCAACTCACAAAGGCAATCCCATCAGAGTAACAGCAGGCTTTTCAAAAACAACATTAAAGGTAAGGAAAACTTGGTCAGACATCATCTAAATCCTGAAAAAGAATAACTGTCAACCAAGATTACATTACCCTGCAAAGATACCTTTTAAAATAGATGATGAGTTCAAGACACTCCATGATATGGACTTATTTAATTGATTCACAGCCACCAAGCCAGCAATGCAGAGGATCCTCAATGAAATACTGAATATGCAAGAGCTAAGACAACACCAAATACAAGATCAAAGGAATAAATAGTAAACATGAGGAGAGCTTAAGAAAAAATAGGCCAAATATGAGTAAAAAAACAAAGTAAGTACCAAATTGATGCAGAATAATGAGCACTTCTCAACAATTACTTTCAATGTAAATGTTCTTAACTCACCACTCAAGAGATGTGGGCTGGCCAACTGGATTAAAAAACATAAACCCTCAATATGTGGCATTTGAGAGACTCACCTCATTCATAAAGACCACAAAAGTCTGAAAATTAAAGACTGGAAAACACCATACCAAGCATGTGGGAAACAAAAAAAAAAAAAAAAAAAAAAAAAAAAAAAAAAAAAAAAAAAAAAAAAAAAAAAAAAAAAAAAAAAAAAAAAAAAAAAAAAAAAAAAAAAAAAAAAAAAAAAAAAAAAAAAAAAAAAAAAAAAAAAAAAAAAAAAAAAAAA
>VMDO01000063.1:41897-59880 GCA_007922755.1 Pedetes capensis | reverse complement strand
AAACTAATCAGAAGAGACAAAGAAGGATCCCACATATTTTTAGTAAAAGGAATAGCCAACAAAGAACTCATAATGATACTTAATATTTACTTGCCAAATACAGGGGAACCTAGCTTCATAAAACAAACTTTATTGGAGATAAAGGTACACAATGGGCCAGACACAATAATTACAGGAGATTGCAATAGCCTACTTTCACCAAGAGACAGGTCATCAAAGCAAAAGGTCAACAGAGTAATGAAAGACTTGAATAGCAGCATAGACCAACTGAAACTTATAGATGTCTACAGAATATTCCATCTATCAGATGTGGAATACACATTCTTCTCAGCACCGCATAAGGTAGACCACATTTTAGTTCACAAAAATGGCCTCTACAAAAACAAAAACAAACAAACAAAAAAATGGAAATCATCTCCTGTACCTTCTCAGACCACAAAAGAATAAAACTAGAACTCAAAAACAAGAACAATTTCAGAAATATTACAAACTCATGAAGACTGAATAATACATTGGTGAATGATCAATGGGTCATTATTGAAATAAGAGGAAATTTAAATGTTTCTGCAATTAAACTTGATGAAAATACAGCCTATCAAAATTCATGGGAGACAGCAAAGGCAGTTCTAAGAGGGAAGTTCATAGCTGTGAGCACCTTCATTATTAAGTTAGGGAAGGCCCAACTAAATAACTTAATGACACATCTTAAGGCACTAAAAAGCCAACGATAACCCACCCCCAAAGGAGAACTCAGATAGATGTCATCAAGATCAAGGCAGAGATATCCCAATCAGAATCCAAAAAGATAATTCCAAGAATTAATCCGACTAAGAGCTGCTTCTTTGAAAAGATTAATAAAATAGATGCTCCCTAGGCCATACCACAAAAAAAAAAAAAAAAGAAAAGAAAAGAAAAGAAAGAAAAGAAAAGAAAACCCCAAATTTAAAAATTAGAGATGAGAACGGGGCCATAACCATTAATACCAACAAAATTCTGAAGATCATCAGGGAATACTTTAAGAAATTGTATTCTCCCAAAAATTAAAGTTCAGAAGAAATGGATAACTTCCTTAACCATATAAATTAACAAAATTAAGCCCAAAGGACATAAACAATTTAAATAGACCCATTACATTCACTGAAATAGAGACAGTAATAAAAAGTTTCCTAGCAGAGAAAAGCTCAGGTCCTGATGGATTCACAGCAGAATTCTATCAAACCATCACAGAAGAATTAATACCTATTCTTGTCAAACTATTTTATAAAGTAGGAAAGGAAGTAACACTTACAAGCTCATTCTATGAAGCCAGTATTAATTTGATACCAAAACTGGGCAAGAATACTTCAAAGAAAGAGAACTATAAAGCAATTTCCCTGATGAACATAGACACAAAAATCCTCAACAAACTTTCAAATAAACTCAGCAACACATAAAAAAGATCATACACCATGGTCAAATGGGATTAATTCCACAGATGCAAGGCTAGTTCAATATATGAAAATCAATTAATGTAACGCAATATATCAAGAATCTTGCAGACAGAAATCACATGATCATCTCAATTGATGCTGAGAAGGCCTTTGACAAAGTATAACATCCTTTCATGATAAAAGCCCTGAAGAAGATGGGCATAATATAGAAACAACTCAACATCATAAAGTCCATCTATTACAAACCTATAGCCAATATCATATTAAGTGGGGAACAATTGAAACCATTTCCTCTAAGATCAGGAAAAACCAAGGATGTCCATTCTCTCCTCTCTTACTCAATATTGTGATCAAACTCTTAGCCAGAGCAATCAGACAAGAAAAATGAATCAAAGGGATACAAATAGGCAAAGAAGAGGTCAAATTATCCTTATTCATGGACAACTTGGTCCTTTACCTAAAGGACTCCAAAATTCCTCTAGAAAAACTCTTAGACCTAATTAATTGCTTCAGAAATGTAGCAGCATACAAAATTAACAGACAAAAATCACTAGCCTTCCTTTACACCACACCAATAGTGAACATGAAGAGAAGGAAATTAAGGTGACAATCCCATTTACAATAGACCACCAAAAAATTAAATATTTAGGTATCAATCTCACCAAACACCCTTTAGATATCTATAGGTAAAACTTCAAAACACTAAAGAAGGGAATTGCAGAGGATACTAGAAGATGGAAGGACCTTCCTTGCTCATGAATTGGGAGAATGAATATTGTATAAATTGCTATATTACCAAAAGCAATTTACAGATTTAATGCAATCCCCATTAAAATTCCAATGATAGACATTGCAGAAATAGAAAAAAAGTGCTAAAATTCACATGGAAACACAAAGGCCTGTATATAGCCAAAATAATATTAAGCTGCAGAAACAGCACAGGTGGGATCATAATACCTGACTTTATACTACAGAGCTATTGTGGCAAAAACAGCTTGATACTGGCACAAAAACAGGATTGAAGACGAATGGAACAGAATGGAAGACCAGAGATATACCCACACAACTACAGCCACCTGATTTTTGACAAAGGGGCTAAGGACATTTCATGGATAATAGATAGCCTCTTCAACATATGGTGCTGGGAAAATTGGATATCCGTTAGCAGAAAATTGAAAATAGACCCATATATCTCAATTTAAATGAGAGTCAACTCAAAATGGATAAGAGACCTCAACATAAAATTGGAAACTTTAAAACTACTAAAAGAGAAGATCGGAAACATGCTCCAACAGTTAGGCATAGGAAAGTATTTTCTTAACAAGACTGCAATTGCATAGGAAATGGCAACAAGAATTAACAAATGGGATTACATGGAATTCAAAAGTTGCTGTACAGCAAAGGAAACAATCAGCAGAGTTTAGGGACAGCCTACGGAATGTGAAAGAGAAAATCTTTGCACCCAAACATCAGATACAGAACTAATTTTAAGAATAGACAAAGAAATTAAGAAAGCAAATACCAAAATACCAAATAACCCAATATATCAGTGACCAAAATCAATGAACAGACATTTCTCAAAGGAAGGATTTTGAAAGACCAAGAAACACATGAAAAAATGCTCAATATCCCTATCCATTAGGGAGATGCAAATTAAAACACTGAGATTCCATCTCACCCCAGTAAAAATGGCTAAGATCAACAACACAAATTTTTAAAATGCTGATGAAGATGAGGAGAAATAAGAACACTTTTACACCATTGGTGAGTTTGTAAAGTAGTTCAACCACTTTGGAAATCAATATGGAGATACCTTAGAAAATTAAAAATAGTATTGCCATATAATTTAGCTATATCCTGGGAATATACCCAAAGGATGATAAGTCATCATACCACAGGGACACCTGCATTTCCATATTCAATGCAGGATTCTTCACAATCACAAGGGTATTGAATAAACCAAGATGTCTATCAACAGAGGAATGGATAAAAAACAGTTGTGGTATATATACACAACAGAATATTACTGAGCAATGGAAAAGAATGAAATAATGTCATTTGCAGCAAAATGGATAGACCTGGAGAATACCATCCTAAGTGAAAAAACCCAGGCCCCAAAAGAGAAATACCATATGTTCTCATTCACACCTGGGAGCTAAAGCTAACTTAAAGGAAGAAAAAAACTACAAATACATATATATTTAAAAAAAGAACAATCAGGCTTATCTAAGAAGGGAAAATATAAGTAGAGTAAAATGAATGGGGTAGAGGTCTAGCAGAAGGGAGAAAAGTTTGTAGAAGGGGGATGGAGGTAGAAATAATACAGATGATTAAAAAGGGGAGAGGACAATCTCAAGTTACATGATGCAACTACATAAATATATGGGAAAAAGCAAGGGAATATCACCCATAATTGCATATGATTTTTACCACATATTAATCAAAGGGTTTTATAAATTATGTAAGTTGATGTAAGTGTAACCAAAAATGATGTAATAGGTACACAGTGAAAATAGCAAAAGCCTTACTACTGTGAACTCCACTGACATTTATTCATGAAAAAAGTATTTTGTCAGACCTACAATGTTTTCTTGGGGCTGGGATTTAGCTCAGTTGGTAGAGCACCACTGTGCAGTCTCTGAGGTCCCGAGTTCGATTTCCAGCACCACAAAAATGGGAGAAGGACATGGCAACCCACTCCCGAGGCAATCCTGAAACAATCAGCCATTGAAAACCCTATAAGGGTCGCTTTGAGTCGGACACTACTCAATGGCACCTAACAACAACAACAACAACGTTTTCATTATAAATATATTTTTCACCAACATAAACAGTGACCATACACAATAAATTCACCAGATGACACATACAAGAACCAAACTGACCACATTTGTGGAAAAAGATGATGGAAAAGCTCAATATCAAAATTCAGAGCAAGACCAGGTGCTGATTGTGGATCAGACCATCAACCACTCATATGCAGGTTCAAATTAAAACTGAAGAAAATTACAACAAGTGTACGAGAGCCAGGGTATGACCTTTAGTATATGTCACCTACATCTAGAGACCATCTCAAGTACAGATTTGATGCATTAGACACTAATGATCAAAGATCAGATGAGTGGTGGCATGACACCAAAGACATCATTCATGAGGAAAGCAAAAGGTTATTATAAGACACCAGAAAAAGAAAAGACCAAATTACATATCAAAAGAGACTGTGAAATTGGTCTCAAATGACTAGTAACTAAAGCAAAAGAAAGATATGATGAAGTTAAAGAATTAAACAGAAGATGTCAAGGGCAGCTGGAGAAAATAAAATCAAATAGTATATTGACATGTGCAGAGAGCTGGAGATGGAAAACCAAAAGGGAAGAACATGCACTGTTTTTATCAAGCTTAAGGAATTGAAGAAAAATTTCAAGTCATGAGGAGCAATAGTGAAAGATTCTACAGGGAAAATGTTAAACAACTCAGGAAATATCCAAAGAAGATGGAAGGAATACACAGAGTCATTATACCAAATAGAATTGGTGGATGATCAACCATTTCAAGAGGTTGCATATGATCAGGAACCAATGGTACTAAGGGAATAGGTAGAAGCTGACTTAAAGACATTGGCAAAACAAAAGGCTCCAGGAATTAATGGAATACCAATATAGGTATTTCAACAAAGAGATGCAGCACTGGAGGTACTCACTTGGTTATGCCAAGAGATTTGGAAACAGCTACCAGGTCAACTGACTGGAAGAGATCCATATTTGTGGCCTATTCCCAAGAAAGAGGATCCAACCAGATGTGGAAATTCCTGAATGGTATCATTAATATCACATGCAAGCAAGATTTTTCTAAAGATATTCAAAAGTTACTGCAGCAGTATATTGACAGGGAACTTCCAGAAAGTCAAGCCAGATTCAGAAGAGAGCATGGAACAAAATACATCATTGCTGATGTCAGATGGATATTAGCTGAAAGCAGAGAATACCACAAAGATGTCTATCTATATTTTAATGATTATGCAAAGGCAGTTGACTGTGTGGAACACAACAATTTATAGACAACCTTGCAAAGAATAGGAATACCAGAATACTTACTTGCACTCATGAGAAATCTGTACATAGACCAAGAGGCAGTCGTTCGAACAAAACAGTGAAACATTGCCTGGTTTAAATTCAGGAAAGGTGTGTGCCAGGACTGTATCCTTTTGCCAGACATCTTCAATCCCTTTGCTGAGCACTTTATGAACACTGCAATCTCTTTGCTGAGTGCTTCAATCTCTTTGCTGAGTACTTTATGAAGAAGTATGTGGCATCAGGATTGGAAGTAGACTCCCTAACAATCTGCATTATACAGATGACATACCTTTTCTTGCTGAAAGTGAAGAGGATTGGAAACATTCACTGATAAAGATCAAAGAATACAAGCCTTCATTATGGATTGCACCTCAATATCAACAAAGCAAAAATCCTTAGAACTGGGTCAGTAAGCAACTTCATGACAAATGCAGAAAAGATTGAGGTTGTCCAAGATTTTGCTTTTTTACTTAATTCTACAATGAACACTCACAGAAGCAGCAGTCAAGAAATGAAAAGACATATTGTATTGGGGAAAGCTGCTGCAAAAAATTTCTTTAAAGTGTTGAAAAGTAAAGATGTCACACTGAAAATGAAGTTATTACTGACTCATGCTATGTATTTCCAGTTGCATCGAATGCTTATGGAAGCTAGGTGTTGAATAAAGGAGACAGGAGAAGAGTTGATGCTTTGGACTTATGGTGCTGGAGACAAATATTGAATATACCACAGACTGCCAAAAGAACCAACAGATCCAGCCTAGAAGTATTGCAACCAGTGTGCTTCTTGGAAGAAAGGATGGCTAGACTGGGTCTTAAGTATTTTGGACATGTTGTTAGGAGGGATCAATCCATAAGACTTCATGTTTGGGAGATTGGCGGATCAATAAAAGAAAAGGAGATCCTCAAATAGATGGATTTACCCAGTAGCTGCAACAGTGGGCTTAAACATAAAAAGATCATCCTTATGGCACAGTGTTGGCTCCTGTTTTGTTCTGTTCTACATAGGGTCACTACGAGTTGGATCCAATTCTAAGGCACTTTACAACAACAATATATTAAAGTTACATTATTATTTATCAGTCCAACTAACACATATAAAAATTACATAGAAATAGATGTAGATATACAAGATATGCCTGCAGCTGTACCACTGCATAGTCCAATCCTGTCAGATCTTGGAAGCTAAGCAGGGTTGGGCCTGGTTAGTATTTGGATAAGAGACCACCTGGGAACACCAGGTACTATAGATTTAGGATAAGGACCTGGCAACCCACTCCCAAAAATCATTTCATGATTGAAAATCCTATGGATAGATATCTCCTCTTTTTCTCCCCCATTTCCCATTCCCCTCCTATATCCCTATTATTTCCCCTTTTAGTTTCATGTCTTCCTCTCGGCTAGCATCCACATATGACAGAAAACATTAGATATTTGTCTTTGTGAATCTGACTTATTTCACTCAACATGATGATCTCCAGTTCCTTCCATTTCCCCACAATAATACAGTTTCATTCTTCTTTGTGGCTGAATAAAACTCCAGTGTGTATCCAAAAAAAAAAAAAATCGTATGGATAGCAGAGAAGCACTGACAATAGCATTTCATCTGTTGTATGTAGGGTCACTATGAGTCAGACACTGACTCAATGGCATCTAACAACAAGTACTATATATACATTTTCCCCAGTAAATTGTGAGTTTCCTGAAGAAAAAGAGTATGCCCAATTTACCAAATTTACTATTTGGTAAATTCCCAGGGTGTAGTGCAATTACATGATAGGTGCTCACTAGATGTTATATAAATGAATTGTTGTTAGGTGCCCTCAAGTTGATGTCTGATTCATAGCCACCCTACCTACAAAAGGCGAAACACTATTGTTACTGCTTCTCTACTATTCATAGGGTTTTCAATAACAGATTGTTTTTTTGGGGAGTAGGTTGCTAGGTCCTCCTCCCAAGCCTGCAGCTCCTGGTGTTCCCTGGCGCTCCCTCATCCAAGTACTAACCAGGTCTGACCCTGCTTAGCTTCCGAGATCTGACAGGATCGGATGCCATAGTGGTATGGTTGCAGCCATAGAAATGAATAGAGGAATGAAAATACGCTGCTAATAAAGACCTATCTTTTGTCAGTTTTAATGTGAACCTGAGAAATATGCATTTTATATGTCATTTGATAGCAGGGACTTTTATTAAGCCTCTACCATATGCTAGACATTATGGTCCCTGTGGCCAGAAATTGAGGCAGGTACTTGATAAATAGAGATAATGGCCATAAGAACATCAAAAAGAAAGTGCCACAGGCAATCAGAAGGAGCTGCAGGACATTCTAGAGAATAGTAGTGGTTGTTTTTGTTGTGTGATGTCTAGTTGGGTCCAACTCATAGTGACCCTAGGTACAACAGAACAAAACACTACCTGACAGTCTGTCATGCCCTCTATGTCAGTACTTCTCTGCTATTCATAAGGTTTTTGATGGCTGATTGTTTCTGGAGTGGGCTTCTGGGTCCTTCTCCTAATCCTAAAGCACCCAATAGTCCCAGGTGGCCTCCCATTCAAGGACTAACCAAGCCCGACCCTGCTTAAGCTTCCAAGATCTGACAAGATTGGACATCAGGGTGGTATAGCAGTAGACCTAGAGGGTAGTATAGCTTTAAAGTCAGATAGTGGCCTGCTGGTAAACCAACTTTGTGAGTGAATGTGTAACAAATACTTGATTTATAGAGTAGTACACTGATTTCCTTGGCCAATTTCAAGCTACCCACATATTTAACAATTAGCTCTCTTACACTACTACAAGCATTTTCCTACATACTACTGAATCCTAGCATACTAGACAACCTTTTGGAAATAATTTCTTCTTCAATCACTATAACTTCTCAACAAAGTGTTACTTGAGAGGCTTGAGCAAGTGGAGACTTGTTGTTAGGTGCAGGTAAGTTGACTCCAACTCGTAGTAACCCTAGGTACAATAGAATGAAATAGAACTCCACAACACTATGCCATGTCTGGAACTATTGTCAGTGCTTCCCTGCTATTCATAGTTTCCTATTGCTGATTGTTTCGGGAGTGGGCTACCAAGTCCTTCTACTGTTCTTGCAGTGCTAGGGATAGAACCCAGAGCCTTAAAGGGCCCAGAGCAGCACTCTACTAACTGAGCTAAACACAAGCCCAAGTGCATATTGGGAGTATGAGAATGACTTCTGGACCTAGGTACACAGAAAATTTTCTTACACAGCTGAACATGCTTCATGTCTATCTCTCTGGCCCTCCAAGTGTCCATTACCCTTCCAAAGGCTTCTTTCCCTTTTGCATTGCCTAAAATACTTAGTTCCTCACCAATACTTCCAACATAGTTGTGTTGAATGAGCCAGAAAACACTCAGAAGACAAAGAAAACAAGTGGAGATTGTATATTGTATGTATGTAAGAGTCAATTCTGACCGAGTTCACATCCCCTGAGGCCTCAACATGTATATTTAGATATCAAATTTACAGCAGAAACATTGGGCCTGGAGCATGGGAGATGAGTCAGAGTATATTTTAAGAGCTATTCAATATGTTAGGATTATATTTTTCTTTGGAGTCAGGAAACAAAGTGTACCAGCAATGCCATGAGAAAATCCTGTTTTGATTGTCCAAGTGCGAAAAAAAAATACCATACACATTTCTAGAAGCAGGGCTTTATAAGAATTAGTCAATCTCAGACCAAAGCATTTTAGATGAGATTATTTGGCTTTAAGGTTCATTGTTTATCAGACATCTTGAAAAGGAAAATAAAAAGAACTAAACCCAAAATTATATCAATGACTTTGGGACTCTGAAATGTATTTTTCTAAAGTAAAACTTCAACTTACAATATTCTCATTCACTAGATCCAAACTTGCAAACCAGTGTGAGAGTCTAATTTTGCCTTCAAAATAAACCATGGAAACTAATATGTTAGGAAAGAGTCCTTGGGGAATTATGTAAATAGTGCCTTTGATGCTCCAAATAAAGAGTGGGGAATAATGGAGATAAAATTTAATCCAAACCAATGAAAGCCAATGAAATAGTATTTTTGTTGTTTAAATTAAGAATATCAATGTGCTATTCCAAAATATTAGCTATACATTTATATTATTTTTTCTGTGGAACATTTCCCACATTAATACAGGGCCACCTGTATTAATATGCCATCATTGTGGTCTCACAACACTCTGTGTGCACAAGGGCTTTGTGCATATGGTGTAATGCTCTGTGATTGTCATCTTGAAACTCAATTTTATATTGATTTTGTGTCTTTAAAATGAATTTTAATTAGACAATGTAGCATCTTTTGGTGACTTGGAGCCCCAGTCCCAAGGAGGTTCATGTTCTGTCACTTCCCTGGCCTGAGTGAATACCTGGCCTCACCATCTTGACCCTTCCGACAGATTACTCCTTCCCTCTGGTTGCTGCTAGAGTCAGAGCATAGGAAGGATTGGCATCGGGCTAGTGTGTCTCACAGTGTTTTGAGGGCAAGGCATGGTGGTGTCCCTCCTACCCTGGACTGACAATACAACACTGCACTAGGTAAGTGACTGGCATCTTCATATGTGTAGCATATACCAGTATCAGCAAATTACAGAAAGAGTCTTTGACAATCTCTCTCATTCACTCAATCAATACTTATTTGAGTTAGGCATAATACTAAGACATTTAGGCTACCTTGAGAAAGTACTTATGGTCTGATAGAAGGAGTAGAGAAAGAGATAGTGTCAATATGGTGTTATAGATGATGAATAAGAAAAATACAGTAGGGCCCCAAAGAAGAAAGTGATCCTGCCTGGGGAACTTAGAGAGAGAACAGAGAATTAACCTTGGTGGTGAAGGATAAATGGTGATTTATAGGCATGAGTGGTAGGGGGTGGCACAATTCAGGCAGAGATGGTAGTAAGTGCAAAGATGGGGCAGGAAAATTAGTAATGCATGCTTGGAGAACTTCCCAGGAATCTGCATTATTTTTTATAAAGATTGAGAGGAGACCAAGAAGGAAGGGAGGGAGAGAGGAAAAAAGGGAGAGAGGATGGTGGGAGAGAAGAGAGAGATGGAAGAGAGAGAAGGAAATAGAGAAAGAAAAAGGAAGGAAGAAAAAATGGAAGGAAGGGATTCAAAAAGAATCAAGATTTCTGCTGGTCTGGAGTTTTAGTATAGAATTGGGGACCAAGGGAAAATAAGAAGATATATTTTTAAATGAGAAATGAGTGCACTGATTTTGGGAGAATCTGGGTGAAAAACTTAATTTTTATAAAGAGAAGTTATGAAATGCTTAAGATCCTCCAGAATATCTCTGAGATCCTCAGGATAACAACACAATTCTGTCTTTGGTGAAGTCAATATCTACTTTTGTTGTTCCTGTCATTGTATTTTTGTGTTCTCATCTTATCCGCCTTCCTCATTCCTTGGAAAATTGTCATTCCCCATTGTGCATGGGCTCAGAGGGGTAAAATTCATGAATGAAATTGTATGTGTTATATCTCCAATTTCTTGGCATTTCAGAGCTCCCATGGTGTCCAACCATTGTCAAGTCCTGTTCTCAGCCTTATGATCAGCTCTGCACAAGCTGTGATGTTCTTTTAATAACCACTTATGCACAGGTAAGTCAATTTCAGAGGATTTCAACCAAGAATACCATTTTGACCATGTGCAGTACTTTTCAATTATTGCTTTAACAACTTAGCACACATTCAGCAGCTTCAACAATACCAATTCATTATGTTGGAAGTTCTGTAGGTCAGAGGCAGCATAGGTCTCACCGGGCAAAAATCAAGGTGTTGGCAGAGTTGTGTTCCTTTCTAGGTTCCATTTCTTTGTCAATCCTTCTCCTAAAGGCTGTCTTTGGGGCTGGGGTCTAGCTCAGTTGGTAGAATGCCATGCTACACTCTTTGAGGCCCTCAATTCGATCTCCAGCACCACAAAAACAGGGTAAGGACCTGGAAATCTACTTCCAAAGCAATCCTGAAACAATCATCCATAGAAAACCCTATGAGGGTCACTATGAGTCACACCTAACTCAATGGCACCTAACACCACCAACAACAAAGGCTGTCTTCATTCCTTGGCCCATGACCCCTCTCCACCATTTTCACAGTCAGCATTGGTGGACGCAGTCCTTTTCACATTGCCATCAGCCTAGTTCCCTGTAGTTTTAATAAAGGCTATGCTCTCTACAAAGGATTCATGATTATATTGGACTCATCTCTGGAAAATACAAGATAATCTCTCTATGTCAAAATCTTTAAATTTAAATACCTTTGTAGAGTACTTTTTGCCACTTTAGGTAAGATATTTTCAGGTTTCTAGGATTAGGGCTAGGACATCTTTCAGCATCAGTAGTCTGCCTATCACACAGGGTGATGAAGGTTTACATCCACCATGGTAGGATGGGTCAGAGGCATAGTATCTGCTGAAGTCAGGCCCTGAGAAGAACACAGTATTTCTTCTGGGGTCTTGCTGCCAAGGTTTCATTGCCTGAGTCTGGACATTGTGAGGAATTATTGAATATACTCAGATAGAGGGATATTACTCAGAATGAATACAAAATACAAAATTTAAAATGTTAAAGCTGTGGAAGACAAAAGAAGGTTGAGGAATTTCTACAGAGAAGGCAATTAAAAGGATAAGGTAGCTAAATGCAGCACATTACTCTGGATCATGTTCTGGTTCAGAAAGGGAAAAGAGATATTTTTGACACAGCTGAAATTCTAATGGGGTCTGTGGATTGGAGGGTGGTGTTGCATCATATTAATTTCTGTTGGTAATGTATGGTGGAAATGTAGGAAAGTGTCCTTGTGTGGAGATGGAGGGTAGGAAATACACAGTGGAGGATTTAGAGATGATGAGTTACCATGTTTACATCTTTCCCTCAAATGACTCAGGAAAAGACTAATTTTTCTGTGTCTATAGTCATATCACCCTAGCATCCAATCCTACCTGACCTTGGAAGCTAAGCAGGCTCAGCATGATTAGTCCTTAGATGGAAGACTGCCCGGGAATACCAGGTGCTAAAGGCTAGGGAGAAGGACCTGGCAATCTACTCCCGAAAAAATCTACCATTGAAAACCCTATGAATAGCAGAGAAGCACTTATGATAGTGCAGAGCATGGCACAGCATCTGGGAGTGTTTTGTTCTGTTGTAGGTAGGGTTACTATGAGTCAGATCCGACTCAATGGCATCTAACAACAACAACAATGTTGCTAGAGATTAAACACATGTACATGTAGAGAGAAAGAGAGAAGGAATAAAGGAGTTAATGTGGTATCAGGATTGGTGGAAGACTCATTAACAACCTGCATTATGCAGAGGACACAACTCTGCTTGTTGAAAATGAAGAAGATTTGAAACATTTACTGATGAAGATCAAAGAACATAGCCTTCAGTACTGACAGCAACTTGACATCAACACAACAAAAATTCTTACAACTGGGTTAGTATGCAACTTCACAATAAATGAAGAAAAGATTGAGGTTGTCCATGATTTTGCTTTACTTGGTTCTACAATCAACAACCATAAGACAGCAATCAAGAAGTCAGAAATCGCATTGCTTTGGGAAAAGCTGTGGCAAAAGATCTCTTTAAAGTATTGAAAGGTAAAGATGTCACATGAAGACAAAGGTGCACCAGACTCATGCCATGGTATTTTCAGTCATATCATGTGGTTGTGAAAACTGGACATTGAACAAGGGAGATAGGAGAAGAATTGATGCTTTTGAATTATGGTGCTGGAGATGAATACTGAATATACCATAGACTGTCAAAAGAACCAACAGATCTGTCCTACAAGAAGTGCACCCAGAGTGCTCCTTGGAAGCAAGGATGACTAGATTTTGTCTTATGTATTTTGGATATGTAGTCAGGAAGGACCATTCCCCAGAGAGTGGCAGGTCAACAAAGAAAGGAAAACCATCCATTAAATGAATTGACACAGTGTCTGTAACAATGAGCTTAAACATAAATAAGATCATGTGCCTGGAACAGAATTGAGGAATGCTTCATTCTGCTGTACATAGGGTTACCATGAGTCAGATGTGACTCGATGGCACCTAATTACCACCACCATATACAGTATTCCATTTATCTATATGTTAATAGAAGTAATCTCCTGCCTGGGGAATTATAGATAATTTTTAATATTTTCTTTATAATTATCTGAATTCCTGGACATATTTATGCACTTTTAAATTTTTCTAATAGAGGAAAATAAAGGGTATTTCAATTTTATAGTCAATCTTTTAAAAATTCTATAATTCTAATTTTTTTATATGAGAAGTTTTTTAAGTCCCTTTGTTTTTCACGAATGGCAGGACTAAAATTATACTGTGCCCACAAATAAACTCATGAATATAAGCCACTCATACTTAGGAAAAACAAAGCCATATAGATATGAAGTCACTAAAGTATACATTGCAATAATTCCTAAGCTATGACCTAAGGTTGTCATTCTATGCACTCAATTACATTACTAAGTACTCAAATTACATTAATAGTCCTAAACCAGCAGCTCAGAAAATTAAAATCAGTGACATTTATATGGCACTTTATAATAGACAGTTATTTCACCAAATCTTCAGAATCACACTGCTCGATTGGTGTTGTTATTATATAAGAATTAACTGTAGACTTCTCCTCCTGGTGAGATAGGAGCCAGCCAAGTCCTTCCCTCACTTGTGAGAGTGTGTGAACAAGGGTAAGGAGGAGCAGGAGTATACCCAGACCCTCTTCAAAGGCAGCTCTTGTTCTCATTTTTCATGCTGAACCACTGACACAGTCAATCAGCTTGTGGTCATGATTAGTGCTGTCCTATTTTGTGAGTCCAACTCAGAAAGGGCTCTGCCCAGAGATCTACAGGAATCCACTTCACCACAGCTGTCTTCATCCGTCAATCCCCAGAAAAAGGCCTGACACTCATGGATGTGGGGAAAATAAGATGTTTCTGAAGGAAAAGGAAATTAAAATCCTCCTTCAGAGTATGATGGTTAATCTTAATTGTCTATGTGACTGGATTGAGAAGTGTCTAGGAGATTAGTGAAGTACACCTCTGGGTGTGTCTATGAGGATGTTTCCAGAGAGAATTAACTACGTGGGAAGACCCACCCCAAATGTGGACTGCACCATCTTATAGGGTGGGGACCCAAATGCAATAAGACAGGAAGAAGAAAGCCTACTAGCGCATTCGTTCTCTCTACTTCCTGCCCACAATGACATGAGCTGCTTTGCTCCACCATACCTTCCTACCAGGATGAACTGAACTTCTGAAATTGCAGAACAAAATAAATCTTTCATCTCTTAGTTGTTTTGTTCATGTATTTTGCAACAGAGAGGAAAAACTGATGAACACAGAGAGTAAATGATTAAATGAGTTTTCCCAAAATCAAAACTCACAAGCAAATCTATACCTTCCTGTGTTAAGTACATCTCAAATTCTAACTGTGGAAACTGGAGATATGCAGCTGGTGACTAGTTTTATAAGTATCTTATTTGCTAAGGCACAGATCAGTGCAGTTCACAGAAGGAATTTTGCCTTTTGCATAAGACATTCATCTTTTACTTTTGGTGGTACTTGACAGTTTCCATCTCTAGGTTTCTCTGTTCTTGCTTTTTCCTTCTTTTTTTTTTTTTTCTGGTGGTATGTTGGGGTTGAACCAAGGGCATTGCACATTGTTTGCAAGTGTTCTACCACTGGGCTGCACCCTCAGCCTTTAGTTTTTTGTTTGTTTGTTTTTTGTTTGTTTTTTGAGACAGGGTCTTGCTAAGTTACACAAGCTGCCTCTGGCCTCAAATCTGGAATTCTCCTGCCTCTGCCTTCCAAGTCACTGGGATTACAGGCATAAACCATCCTGCCTGGCCTACTGTAATTTTTCATTAAACACAGCAGATATGTATCATTGCTGAGGGGATCCAGTCATCTCACTTCTTTGTTAGGAATCTGTGGTTGTTACCAAAGAGGAAGGGAAGGGAGGTGCCCCAACATTGAAGATAATGGAGAGAGGAGAGAAAGGTGTTTCTCCATTATATCCTAAAGTCCAGCCCAGTCACCAAATCAGTGGCACAGGATAGAACTTGGAGCAGAGCTGGAAGGGCATGAAATAGCTCTTTATAAGAATGGGGAAAAGATAGATGTGCAGTAAGGAGGCAAATATTCCACAAAGGGTAGGCAGGAGGCAAAAAAGGCTAAGCACAAGAGAGAAAAAGAAAGAGGGAATCGAGATCACAAAGACTTCAGAGAAGAAACATATTTATTGCCAATATTTAAAAAGAAATCTTCTAGACATACAGGAGAAACCACTGTCTTTTTTTCTTCCTGAATTCCCCAGTCAGGAACTCTGAGGTAATACCATATAGTTTACTAAAGGCCTTATGCAAATGAAATTTGTTTTTGAAAAGAGGGCAAGATGACAGGAAATGTGATAAGCTAAGCCACTTAATTTTTCATGGAAAGTCAGTTTTCCCCCATGCCAACAACAATAACAAAAAGTGTTAGACAATAGTTTCATTCAAATATTGATTTGAAAGCATAATAAAATGTTGGCCTTCCTGCATGTGTCCATCTAGCCCTGGGAATGGAATGTCCCTGGGTTACCTGACATTTTGTATGTTTTTATATGGCATCTGAAAATCATTGCAAAGACATTCCTGGCACACCATTGCATGGCCTTGAAAGGCCATGGACCTGCATGCCTCTTCTCCCCAAGTGACCTGCCCAGTCTAGATGCAGAACTGCCAGAGGGAGGAGCTATAAGATGTTGGTGCCATTTTGTGCCACAAGCAGGAAGAAGGTGCCCCTACCACCACTACTTTCCTACATTTCAGGTTTTTGTTGTTTCTCCATGTGCATCTACATGGTCACTCTGCTCCAAAATCAACAGAGTCCATTGCCACATTGGGAAATGTCCCCACTGGAGTCCTTGGGAGGGTCTTCTTTCCCCAACTCTCTCCCTCTCTCAGCTTCTTTCCTTCTTCCAGTAGAACTATAAATATTTCCAGACACCATAAGTCTGAGGAACCACTGCTCCTTGCTTCTCGTGTTGCCACGAGACTGTCTGCACAGATTTCTACTCCAGGTCCCTTCTGTGCTTGTTCATTACCTCACCTCCCTCTCTCTTTCTTTCTTTCCTTCCTTCCTTCCTTCCTTCCTTCCTTCCTTCCTTCCTTCCTGTACTTGGGAGCTGAACCAAGGGCCTCACATATACTTTGCAAAGGCTCTACCACTGGGTTACACCCACAGCCCATTTTTTATTTTTTATTTTGAGTCAGGGTTTCACTAAATGATGCAGGCTGCCTCTAGCTCCAAACTCTAGGTCCTCCTGTCTCAGGCTCCTGAGAGGCTGGGATTACAGGAGTGTGCCACTACACCTAGTTCACTACTTCACCTTTGTGATGGTTAATTTTATATTATCAACTTTGATGTTCCCTGATACTCAGATATTTGGTTGAACATTATTCTGGATGTTTCTGTGAAGGTGTTTTTAGGATGAGATTAACATTTAAATCAATAGACTATGAATAAAACAGATCATCCTCCATAATGTGAGTGGGGATCATCTTACCAGTTGACCGTCTTAGTAGAACAAAGATCAATGCCTTCCCAAAAAGATTCTGTTAGTAGATTGCTTTCAGACTTAAATTGTAACTCTTTCTTACCCCTCCAGACTGCTGGTTTCTGCACAGATTTTGGACTTATCAAGCCTCCATAACTGTATGAGCCAGTTCCTTAAAATAAAACTGTCTCTCTCTCTGTCTCTGTCTCTCCATACACACACACACACACACACACACACACACACACACACACACACCTTATTACTTCTGTTTCTTTGAGAAACCTTGACTAACACATCCTTTTCCAAGTGTAAACTGTGAGGGCCATATTAACCATGTTGAATTAAGTACTCCATGACCCCCAAGGCTCTCCAATGAACTTGCCTCAAAGTTTGCAGGCAACAGATTGGGCAATAAGCAGAGGGCAGAGAAAGGATTAAGAGGTCCTTTGTTCCATGAACATAAATAAGTACTTCACATCATTTAATTAAAGGCAACAGGAACCATCCTTGTCTGAAATAATTTACCCCAAAATAGTTAACACAAAAATGCAAGGCCAATCTTTGTTTATTTATCAGGTTTTCTTAAATTTCAGATATCTCTTTTTAGTTGTTTAGTTTGGCTGTTAATTTAATGAATTAACTTAGTTTTCATCAGTTTTCACATATATAAAATTTCTCATGTAGTGGACATCTACAAGACTTTTTCTATCATTGGAAACCCCAGGAAAAAACAGTGTTTCCTCAACTCTCCTAGGAGAACTGACCCCTCCTATCTTCATGATATTGTAGCATTCTCTCTGGGACCAAGTGCTACCCTTCTCTGACAAAAAAAAAAAAAAAAAAAAAAAAAAAAAAAAAAAAAAAAAAAAAAAAAAAAAAAAAAAAAAAAAAAAAAAAAAAAAAAAAAAAAAAAAAAAAAAAAA
>VMDO01000063.1:6387-32140 GCA_007922755.1 Pedetes capensis | reverse complement strand
TCCCGTCAGATCTCGGAAGCTAAGCAGGGTCAGGCCTGGTTAGTACCTGGATGGGAGACAGCCTGGGAACACCAGAAGCTGTAGGCTTGGGAGAAGGACCTGGCAACCCCCTCCCAAAAATCAATCTGCCATTGAAAACCCTATGAACAGCAGAGAAGCACTGACAATAGTGATTCCCCTGTTGTACAGAGGGTCGCTATGAGTCGGATACCGACTCAATGGCATCTAACAACAACAACAACAACAACAACAACAACAACACATATATATATAATATATATGTATCTTCACCAAAGAATGTTCATGTCAAGTTTATTCATTAAGACCCAAACACTGGAAACAACTAAAATATTAAAATGTTCGCCAGCAGTAGGATGGATAAACTATTTTCATGCAATAAGATACTGAGAGTCAGTAAAAACAAACAAACAAACAAAAAATGAGAGTGGTACCCCCTAAGGACTGGAGTATTGACTAAGAGGAAGCAAAAGAAATTTTTCCAACATAGTGGAAATATTCTGTATCTTGAGAACAAAGGAAGGAAAGAAAAGATGTCTCTATAAATGTCTAATATTTTGTTCTGGTTGCCTAAGTTTTATTTTTTATAATTTTCATATATGTTCTGATTTTTACAGCAGTTGTAGGTTTGCTGAAAAATTAAAGAGAAAGTATAGAGAGTTCCCATACACGCTCTCTTGAACCTACTTCTTATTCTGCCCATGTTCTTCATTATTAATAATGTCTTACATGTGTGTGGTGCAGTTGATGAATCAGTACTGATACTTTATTATTATTAAAAGACTATAGTTTACATTGGGCTGGGATTTAGCTCAGTTGGTAGAGGGCTGCGCTGCAGTCTCTGAGGTCCCGAGTTCAATTCCCAGCACTGCAAAAATGGGAGAAGGACCTGGCAATCCACTCTCAAGGAAATCCCTAAATAGTCAGCCATTGAAAACCCTATGAGGGTCACTATGAGTCCGATATTGACTCGACAACACCTAACAACAACATAGTTTACATTAAGATTCAATCTTTATGCTGTACACTTCTATGGGTTTGACATATGGAAAACATGTACCCATTACAGGATCACACAGAATATATTCATACAGAATAGGTTCCCTTCTATAAAAATGTCCTGTGCACATTTTTGGGGGGGCACCTATTTGCCCCCTTCTCCTCACTCCATCCCACATCAAACCCTTGGCAACTTTTGATCTTTTACTTTATAGTCTTATCTTTTGTAGAATATCATATAGTTGGAATCATATAGTGTGTAATTTGTTAGACTGGTTTCTTTTACTCATGATATACAGTAAATTTCCTTGATACCTTTTCAGGGTTCAATAGGTCATTTATTTTTATCACTGAATAATATTCCATAGTATGGATATAACACTATTTATCCATTCACCTATTGAAGGACATGTTGGTTGCTTTTGATTTTGGCAATTATGAAAAAAACTATGTAGACAGGGTAAAGTTTTCTCTACTCCTTTAGGTTTAGTGAATAAACAAATTAAACCAAAGGACAGATTAACAAGAGAAAACATTTAGAGATGCTTCTTAGCTTAAGATAGGTTAAGATAGGTTATATCTAGATGAATAGATCATAAATGGAAAATATCATAAGTTGAAAACACATAAATCCCAAGCCTCCTGAACATCATAGCTAAGCCTAGCCTACTTTAAATATGCTAAGCACATTTACATTAACCTACAGTTCGGCAAAATCATCTAATACAAAGACTATTTTGTTGAATAAAGTAATAGATATCTTGTGTAATTTGTTGAATATTGTTCTGGAAGGGAAAAACAGAATGATCATAGAGATACTCAACATTAATGTGCACAGCTGAAGACACACTTGGCATGAAGACTGTCAGAAGCATTGAATTAAACTTAATTGCTGAATGATGTGGGTGCTACACCAACCAGATCACTGATTTCTGACTGGGAGCTACAACTTACTGCCACTGCCCAGCACTGTGAAAGAGTATCATAATGCAATTACCCAGCCTAGAAAAAGAGAAAATTTCAAACTATGATTTTTATTGAATGTATAACAGTGACTTAAAAGTTGCTTTTGCTAAAAGCTCTATTCATGTAGCCTGCAGATGTCCAATGTCTAACTAAAAGCAGGACAAAGTCTTGGTATCTCTGCCTTCAGTTTGCATTTGTCTCTCCTTAGTTATTAAACTTTGGGTCACATTGTTGCTCAACTCTACCCACAGACATGTTAATCATTTAAAGAGGATTCATCTGAAACTAGTAATCATCCCCCTTCAAGCCTGAAGACATCAAGATAAGAATAACTAAAATATTTTCAAGATTTACAAGGATATCATAACCAACAGGTTATCAACCATCAGTTATTACAATGTTCTGTTCCAGACCACTCCAAGTCATTGTCCAAAACCTGAAGGAGGATCTAGTCATTTCCCCCAACTAACTCCATTTTAATCTTCTGGTCTGAACATCAAGTCTTGCAGGTAAGCTTTTCCCATTGGCACCAGCAGGACCCTGTAGAACCAGGTGTCAGACAACCATCAACCAGACCACAGTGTGCCTAGGCTGTTAGACTATACATACTTCTTTCCCCCCACTTTTGTCCTTCCCCCATGTTATCCTGGAGCTATTGCTAATACACGGAAGACAGCTAAGGACACTGGTCCCCCTGTTCCTTCCCAGTATGGCCATAGTGAAAAGATTCCTTCCTTGTTTCACCATCACTATGTCTCTGGTGGGACTCTCAAGGCAGAGGGTGGCTGAATCTGGTCTATTGGGACTACCAGAGGCAGGCTTATGTCCAAGGACTCTGGTAACAAATTCATATCATTTTCATACTAGCCTGAAATTTAAAAAATTCAAATTATAAGTCAAATTATCATATTTTATAGACCCACGGGAGCTTAACAGAAAAGAAGTGAAAACTCAAGAGGCAGTTAGACCTGGGGCTCATATATCTCTTTAACATGTAGAGATATGATAAAACAAAGGAAAGGAGTTTTGCTTCTAGGTGTGGTAAATTAAAGAAAGGTAAATATTTGGGCCAAACAAATGGAAGACAGGTGTCATTATAGTAAGGTTTGTTTATGCTGGCTTATTTTGGTGTCAACTTCTCTGCCTCCTATATAAGGGCTATTCTCTCCTGGCACAGGAGAATAGAGAAAGGACATTTTCACAAAGGAAAGTACATGTCCTGCTTTTAGGTGGAAATAGGAAGGACAGAGAATTCCTCCTACATCTGCTATTTAATTGCCTTCAGCTCAAATAACCCTTATACCAAAGTGGCATATTTAGGAGGGGCATATTCTGATCCCCTCAGCTGCTATAGATATTTGTGTGCAGGTTTCTATGTGGACATAAGTTTTCAATTTATTTTAGCAAATACCTGGGAGCACAATTGCTAGATCATCAGAAAAGACCATGCTTAGCTTTCCCATAGAATAATTTTTTAAACAAACATTCTAAAAAACAAAGATAAAGATATTTCTTCATGACAGAGCATTGGTAATCACCTTCATTCTGTTGTTACTCCAGTTCTGCTCAATGATAAATCTTATAACAGCTAACATTTCAACATTTATCCTTTACTTGTCTTCTTCTGAAGAAGCCTCTGAATCCCTTTGTACCACAAATCTGCCTCAGTAGACCAGGGCAGTGAGGAAGAGAACCAAAATGCCTTCAACAGAATTCCAATCATAAGGCCCGTATCTTTTTCTCAGGGTAATGAATTTCAAAATGAGGTAAGTCAAGTCTGAATCTGAGATCTACTACTTTCTAGCTCTTCTCTGTATTTACTTAACCTCACATATCCTCGGTTTCCCATAAAATAAAACAATGGTAATAGGGATAATATGAGGGCATTGAAGGACAGATTTGATGAGATAACATATGCAAAACATGCAGAATAGAACCAGGTATACAGGAAGAACCCAGTTTCCCTCCTTTAAGTCACCTTGCATACCATACTACATTTTCTCTCCCTACTTTTCTGAAGCAACAGTACCACCTCTCAGGAGACCGAGGGAATCTCCTCTGATATCATTTCCAAGTGAATTCTTGAAAAGTCTTAAGAGACTTCCAAAATCAGTAACATTCTATGGAAAATATTAGGAGCAAAATGAAAATAGTCTTTGGCACTCTCTTGATGGCTTTACTCCTTAATACTGTTTAATGCATTGCCTTCTCTGAAGTATTTGTATTTTAAATGAGGATTTCATAAGATAATAAAAAGGAATTAGCATCCAGATGAGTTTTAATCAATCCTATAGTTCATTATCCTTAACCTGCTCCAGAAAATACCAGCATTCCTGCTATATAGCCTATGTCTTTTGAGGATTGTCCATACAATTCAAACTCTTTGTGCCACAGTGGAATGTGGGATCATCCTCTCTGCAAGGACTACAAGGTTCAATGGAAAGGGACACAGTATTGGGACTGCTTGGAGCCTTGGGAAAATGAAACTGCTGTTTTTCATGGATGAGAGTATAAAAATAATTTTCCATGGATATATATCTTTAGTTGCAGTAACCCTTCCTAACGCAGGGAGTATTCAGTCAAAGTTAAATAACTTCCAAGCCAGCAAAAGTGCTGAGATTTGATGATCATGTCCAGAATGTGTCAGATATTTTACAACTAGCTTTTAAGTTTCAAAATAAATTATTTCTCCCTTTTGTCTTCTTAGATAACCACCAGGAGATTAACAGCTATTTAAATGTACCAGTATTACGACCTTCTGCTAGCCATAGATAATAATACCGTTTTCCCAAGATAATTTACCCTCTCAATTCTCAGGGATATATTTACATCATGGAGGCAGTATTTTTTCCTTCCTCAAAAGTGGGCAGGCCTCATGTCTTATTTGTCCACGTATTTGGTAGCATGGAGTCTTGTACACAGTGGTATTAAATATCAATTGACAATTGCTACATAGCCTCAATGCAAAACAGGAAATTAAGGATGCAAATCTTATCTTTATAATATGAATAATAATTGAATGGCTTAGTAGTTTCCATTTTATAATTTGCTATACTATAAGAAGGGCTGGGATTTGGCTCAGTTGGTAGAGCACTGCGCTGCAGTCTCTGAGGTCCTGAGTTCAATTCCCTGCACCGCAAAAACCGGAGAAGGACCTGGCAATCCACTCCCAAGGCAATCCCGAAACAGTCAATCATTGAAAACCCTATGAGGGTCATTATGAGTTGGATACCGGCTCAATAGCACCTAACAACAACAACAAATACTATAAGAACTATGCAATAGTATTAAAAATAATTACAACTGACCTTGAAATTCTTTTTTTTTATACTGGGGGTTGAACCCAGGTCCTTGTGCTTACATGCTTTGCAAGTGCTGGACCACTGAGCTGCACCCCTAGACCATTTGTATTTACTTTTTGAGACAGGGTCTTGCTAAATTATGCAGACTCCCTCTGGTCTCGAACTTGCCATCCTTCTGCCTCCACCTCCGGAGCCCTGGGAATACAGGTGTGCACCACCATGCCTGGCGACCTTAAAATTATTAAGATATAGGTCTTGACACAGTTACAAATTCTCTAAATCCTAGATACCATTATAGCACATAATTTCTCCAATAAAATGCAGTCAAGTATCACTAAAAACTTTTAATTGACCCCTTAAGACCTATATAATTCTATAAATAGAGGACTAGATTCATTTATGTAGCTAACAATACAAATTCTGTCTGGAAAATTTATTGAAACAGTTTGTGAATTGCCTTTCCTTATTTCCTTATAGAACACATGGTAAAAACGTTCATATAAACACAAGTCACTGCCAATATGGCATTCTTACCCCATAATTTATCCCAAATTTCTATTTTTCTGTATAAGTATTATCTATTTCTCAGATTCTTAACTTTTTCTTCACTTGTGTGCCAACACTATTTGCTAGTTGATTTTAGATTTGCCTTGTTGTTGCTTATTGTTTTCTTGTTTACTACTTTGGTTAGTAGGTGATATTTTCTACACAATACAGAGACTTCCTTATTTACTAAAAGGTCATGGATGGAAAGATGAGCTACACATAGGATTCAAATCCCCAGGTTCAGGTTTGAGTTCAGAAAAAAAGTTCTTTAAATGCTTGAAACAAAATGGGTTCTGGGTTCAGGTTCAGGTTCAGTTTGAAGGTTTGCCAAGGATCATAAAGTCAAGCTGAGATGAGGATGCTTGTTCCTAAATAGGTTACAACCCAGATAGGTGAAGCACTCTGCAAACAAGCCTCCTCTCAGAGTGTGGGACTTCAATGTGCATCTTGACAAAATTCAAATTACTATATTATGTGGACCATTGGAATTACTTAGCAGTAATCAAAACTGTACATGTTGCTTCTCTGAATTCATAACATCTTCTAATAATTTTTTAAGATTGTAATATAATATGTAAATATAATATATAAAGCTTTTTAGAGGGGGGGAGAAGGGGAGACTGAATTAGCCCTGTTCTGAATAAGGAGCTGGCTTATTTACTTTATAGACATGACATTATTGAATTCTTCCAGTGCTCTGTGTGTGTGTGTGTGTGTGTGTGTGTGTGTTTATGTGCTGGGTATCTAACCCAGGACCTTGCATGTGCTAAGCATGCTCTCTATTACTGAGTTTTCCACCCTTGCTCCCTGTAACATTATGAGGTAGGTATATTAGTTCTATTTTTGTAAGAAATTAAAGTTCAGAGAAGATTTATACATGTCCATTATTGCACAACCAATAATTGGTCAGGAAACAATTGAAAGCTAAGTCTATCTGGCCAATGATGTCTTTCTTTCTTCCTACTTGTTTGTCTGTCTTTCTGTAGTTGAAAACAGAATATAAAAATCTAAAGAAGACACAGATACCTCAGAGTCATTTATTTTTTGGATGCTATCTATAGAATAGTAGAAAGAGAGTAGGGATGAGATGAAGGAAGGAAGGAAGGAGGGAACTAAGGAAGGAAAGAGGGAGAGAAAGAAGGAAAAGGACAGGAAACAACCTTCGGAATTAGTTTGCCCAATATTGGAGCAATTAGCATTTAGGGGTAGTGGTCTAGAGAAAAATACACTGGATTGGAGAATTTGGGTGTCTATATGGCATACACCCAGGGGGAGCTGGATTGTATGCTGAAGTTTCCTCCAGCAGTCCTTGCAGTGAGGCCTAGACCACACCTCTTGCATCTGCAGCTAGGATAGTTTAAACACCAAGAGAATTTGCTTTTGTGAGGCAAAGACTAGAACAACACAGTTGTCAGAGAGAACATATTTTGGGATAAATTCTTTCTTTAGCCTGGGGAAAAGTTGCAAGAGTGAATTGGCAACCTTTTGAGATCCACTACAACCTTTAACATATGATGGAAGAATGGAAAAAAATAATCAGATTTTGGTAACTGGAATGTCTGGAACAGTGCAAAGTATAAGGGCTGTGGTTCCAACATCAAAAACTTAACATATGAAAATTTATAGGAGGTTCTGGGCCACCATTGATATTTACTCCATTTTATTCTAATCTCAAATTTCATTTTAAAGAAAACAAAGCAAAAATGTATCTTAAGTTCATCTTTAAAATATGTGCATTTATCAATCATATGAAAAAACAGATGCCAACTCATTACTAAAATCCAAGTGAAACCAAGGTTTTTATCTCTAGTTACCTAAAGAAAGCCACATATAAATATGGTTAACATCTTATATCTATAAATGTCTATTTATATATGTATATTCATATATCTGGCCTGAGATTTAGCTCAATTAGTAGAGTGCTGCTCTGCAGTCTCTGAGGTCCTGGGTTCGATTCCCAGCACTGCAAAAATGGGAGAAGGATATGGAATCCACTACCAAGACAATCCAAAACAATCAGCCACCAAAAACTCTACAAGGGGCGCTATGAGTTGGACATGACTCAATGGCAAATAACAACAACATTCATGTATCTAGACATTTAAGGGTATATCAGATGTCAGCTGGTTTTCAGACAGTGAACACTCTTCAAACACTCTTCAAAGGCATCACTTTCTTTACTTAATCACTAGGCCCAGCCAGTCCAAAACATACATATTTTTAATAAAAGATATATAGAAAATATAAGGAAAGATTATAAAAACAGCTAATAGCAAAATCAAACTGAAAACTAATGGAATGCTGGCGTCTGAAAGGAGATTGTGTGCATACATGAGTGATCTGAATTGGCCAGCTCCCTGAACAGCAAAGTCTACCATAGGATTTCTCATCTACACTTTTCTTTCTTCTTTGGCATCTAAATGAACCTAGTTAAGCACGTTGTTTATCTAGAGGAATGAGTATGGTATTGGTACAGTTATTGGCTTCAGGGAGGAACCAGGTATTGAAATTGGCTGTGGCTACCCAGGTCTGCATTGCCTTTGAGCTGCAGTGTTTGCTCAGGGAGAAGAGCTGGCTGCAGCAAGGAAGCACTTTCTTTCTTTACCACTGAATTTGAATGAGCTGAATCTATCAACAAAGTCAGAACGTTATAAACCCTGATAGGCTGTGGGCCTCTGCTGGGCTGCAGTGGATTTGAGCCTGACACAGAACTTGTTACACTGGATATTAAAAAAACCATGAAGCAACAGAGTGTCCCCAAGAGGCTCTTTCTTCACATACTGAGGAGTGGAACTTTCACCACACCAGGCAGCCTGCTCTTTCTTCTCCTGTTGTCTGATGCTGCTCAGAAATAAAGGGCATCTTCTTTTGCAGAGTTACATAAATAATATGTAATAGTTGTAACCATACTTAGCAAACAATTGTCACAGGTTACAAGTTGTGAGTTTAGAATTTCATTTTGTCTATAAGATGATTTCCCTTCCTTAAAACTTAAGAGCCAGGACATTCAGTTGCCTGTAAAAAGCAGCTGAACATTCTGGAGGACTGTGGGAGAAGAGGTTTACCTTCCTTGCCAGGCATGCTAGAGCCACAGGTTCATCACAGAGTCTGCTCTGCTTTGGGTTACATCTAGTTGTACATGGTGGGAAAATGTTCAGGAGTGGTAACTCCTTCAGTATTAGGGTGTCTGGGGTGGCTCTGAGTCCTCTTGATTTATTTCACTGACAAAAAGCATGTTTTTCATCTGTCTACATCACTGAATCGACCAAGGAAAGACAGAGCACAAAATGGATGCTATTCCTTGTGAATTATTAAAGCAAGTTGTCAGCAACTATAAATCCTGATAATAGATGACAGCCTCAGAAGTACAGGCATACAGCCCAATCTGTAGCACTCAGTGGAAAAAATGAAGGAAGGAAAATCACTTTTTGAATGAAAATCGGAAGAAATTCCTTACTGACTTATGAAGTTTGAGGTTATCTTCACAATCAGCCTAAATCAAAATCAAATAAGTCCTTTTGAAAACATGGTTGGATGGAGTTTTACACTGTTCATTTTGGTCTTGTTTTATCCTTTATGCCTTACTCAGTTGAGATCAGAGTCATCCAGAGTAACTTAAGTGATATGTTTTAGAGGAAAAGTTTATGGTCAATTAATACAGACACCTCCTATACCTACAGTAAAAGGTATTTTTAAAAAGCATATAAGATAAAAACGAATTTTGTACTTTAACCACCAGATCAAACTACAATAAAGTATACCGAGTATCAATGTGGAGTTCATGTGAGTCCCTTCTCCCTGTTGCCAGTACTAATACATTTTCTATTTATTTGGCAAGCCCTTGCCATGGCCTCACAGCAACTTCCTCTCTGCTCTTTTTGAAGCAAATGCTGCTAGCATAGTACTTAGAAATTTCTAGCTAGCAAAGGGATAAGAATGAATGTCTTTACTATGGTGTTAACAAAAACTTTTCTATTTTATCAGTTTATGAATATATTTTCACCCATTCTGTATTAGTAAATCCCTCACAGGTCTGTCAGTTTGTTGTACTGTGCAGGCTTGTGTGTTGCTATGATGCTAAAAGCTATGCCACTGGTATTACACAGATACCAGCAGGGTCACCCATGGCGGACAGGTTTCAGCTGAGCTTCCAGACTAAGACAGACTGGGGAGAAGGACATGGCTAACCCATTCCCCAAACAATTAGCCATTGAAAATCCTATGAATAGTAGACAAACACTGTCAGATATATTGCCAGAAAATGAGCTCCCCAGGTTGGAAGACATGCAAAAGATGACAGAGCAAGAGTTGCCTCCTCAAAGTAGAGTCTACCTTAATGACAAGAATGGAGAAAAGCCCCAGGGCCCTCCATTTGCTGATGTGGCACAACTCAAAATGAAAAGGAACAACCATAAACATCCATTAATAATTGGAACAGGGACTATACATAGTATGAATCTAGGAAAATTAGAAATCATTAAAAGGGAAATAGAGTGCATAAACATTGACACTGCAGGCATTAGTGAACTAAAATGGACTGGCATGGGCTATTTTGAGTCAGATAATCATATGGTCTACTATGCCAGGATAACAAATTAAAGAGAAATGGAGTTGCACTCATCATCAAAAAAGACATCTAAAGATCCATCCTGAAGTACAATGTTGTGATAGAATAATATCCATATGACTACAAAGAAGGCCAGTTAATATGACTAAATGGGAAGAAGATGCTTTTTCTCAAGCTTAAGGAATTGAAGAAAAACTTCAAGCCTCAAGTGGCAATAGTGAAGGATTCTCAATAGTGAAGGAGTCTACAGGGACAATATTAAATGACACAGGAAACATCAAAAGAAGATAGAAGGAATATACAGAGTCATTGTATCAAAAAGAATTGGTGGATGATCAACCATTTCAAGAGGCTGCATATGATCAAGAACCATGGTACTGAAGGACAAAGTAGAAGCTATCTTGAAGAAAGTGACAAAGCCCAAGGCTCCAGGAATTGATAGAATACCAATAGGGATGTTTCAACAAATAGATGTAGCACTGGAGTTGCTCACTTGCTTATGCCAAGAGATTTGGAAAATAGCTATCTGGCCAAATGACTGAAAGAGATTGATATTTGTGCCTATACCCAAGAAAGGGGATCCAACCAAATGTGGAAATTATCAAATGATATCATTAATATCACAAACAAGTAAAATTTTGCTAAAGGTCATTCGAAAGTGACTGCACCAGTACATAGACAGAGAACTGACAGAAAATCAAGCAGGATTCAAAATTGGGTGTGCAACCAGGAATGTCATTGCTGATGATAGATGGATATTAGCCAAAAGCAGAGAATACCAGAAAGATGCCTATCTATGTTTTATTGATTATGCAAAGGTATTTGACTGTGTGGATCATAACAAAGTATGGATAACATTGCAAAGAATGGGCATACCACAGTACATAATTGTACTCATAAGGAATCTGTACATGGGCCAGGAGGCAGTTGTTTGAACAGAACAAAGAAACTCTGTCTGGTTTAAAGTTGAGAAAGGTGTGTTTCAGGGCTATATCCTTTCACTATAGGTCTTTAATTTCTATGAGGAGCAAATAATCTGAGAAGTTGGACATCATGAAGAAGAACATGGCATCACATGTGGAAGAAGACTCATTTGACAACCTGCATTATACTGATGACCTACTACTCTGCTTGCTGAAAGTGAAGAGGATTTGAAATATTTGCTGAATAAAGATCAAAGAACATAGGCTTCAGTGTGGATTGCACTCCAACATCAACAAAACAGAAATCCTTACAACTGGGTCAGTAAGCAACTCCATGATAGATGGAGAAAAGATTGACGTTGTCCAAGATTTTGCTTTACTTGGTTCTACAGTCAACACCTATGAAAGCAACAATCAAGAAATCAAAAGATGCATTGCACTGGGAAAATCTGTTGCAAAAGACCTCTTTAAAGTGTTTAAAAGTAAAGATATCACATTAAAGACATTAAAATGTGTCTGATGTGCAGTGGTATTTTCAGTCACATCATATGGTTGTGAAAGCTGGACATTGAATAAGGGAGACAGGAAAAGAATTGCTGCTTTTGAATTACGGTGCTGGAGACAAATATTGAATATACCACGGACTGCCAAAAGAACCAACAGATCCATCCTAGAAGAGGCACAACCAGAGTGCTCCTTGGAAGCTCCTTGGTTAGACTGCATCTGACATATTTTGGTTGCATTATGAGGAGGGACCAATCCCTGGAGAAGGACATCATATTGGGGAGAGTGGCAGGTCAATGAAAAAAAGGAAGACCTTCAACTAGATGGATTGACACAGTGTCTGCAACAATGGGCTTAAATGTAAAAAGGATTGTGGCCTGTGACAGAATCAGGGAGTGTTTCATTCTATTGTACATAGGGTCACAATGAGTTGGACTCAACTGGATAGCAACTAATAACAACATATTAGTAAATGACAGGAGGTAGCTAAATATTAGCTATGCACTTTTTTTCAAGAAATACCAGAAACCCTGTAGATTCTCTGATTCCAGATGGACTAATATCAAAGAAGGCCTGTAGCCTTGGTACTGTGGCATCTGATCCCATCAGATCTTAGAAGCTAAGCAGGGTTGGACCTCGTTAGTCCTTGGACAGGAGATCACCTGGGAACACCAGGTACTATAGGCTTGGGAGAAAGACCCGGCAATCCACTCCTCCAAAATAATCTGCCATTAAAAACCCTATGAATAGTAGAGAAGTAGTAGCAATACTGTTGGATGCAGGGTCACTATGAGTTGGACACCACCTCGATGGTACCTAGCAACAACATCAAAGAGAACAGACCATGGGGCAACAGATCTACTGCTGTCCAGTTTAAATGGGGGAAAAGTCCTTTCCCTCAGCCTCTATGACCCTGCATTTTTATTCCCTGAGAGTGAATGCATACTGAGGTTTTGTACCATAGACACTTCACTTGCCCACCGTAGTCCAGTCCTTGCTTCAGTGCTACTACTTGATGAGCTTCATGACTCCAGAGACCTCTGGGGTATGCTTCTTTATTCTGTCTCCTCCTGATTGTAGGACTAGTGAAAATTTGAACAGCTCCCTTAACTCCAGCCCAAAGCCCACCCAGAGCAGATGCTTTCCAAATGTGCTGCCCCACATCAGGAATAAAAAGGTGCCATTGCACATAGTCGCAAGAATCATTTCTGAATGCTGACACTGGACATTTTTGCTCAATATTGGATACTTCTTTGGTTTCTGTCTTGAACTTTGGCCCTGATTTTATTAAGTGTGATTTTTGGCTGTGACTCCTTTTGGGCTTCTGTCCCCTGGCTCCTACTTTGTTTTAATAGCAGGACTTCATACTCTGACCATCAGTTGTGTCCCTGATCTGACTTGCTACACTCATTTACTTTAGGTTTCCTGCTATTTTTCCCTACAGTGCTGGGGTGAGGCCCTGAGGCCATTTCAAAATCCATGGTGGTTTCTGACAGTGTGTCCTGGGAGGGAGAGAGAAGACCAGAAAGGCTTGTTTTCTAATGTTCTTTCCCTACCATGTGAAATAATAATAATAATAATAATAATAATAATAATAATAATAATAATAAATAAAAGATACATTTCATCCTTTTGGATTGCTAAGGTGTGTTATAAAGATTAACATCCGTGAAGGCTGTGTGGATTAATGTGAAAAGCAGCCATGTAGAAGATTGCTGAGCTATTGCCTTGGCAACGTTTCCACATTGGAGAGAAACCTATAACACAAGCTCTAATTTTAAAGCAAAGAGGCTGATTTTGTTTTTAGCAAACTGTACTTCTAGGTGCCTCTTGATCCTTTCAAATTAACCACTGTGGGAAGCTGTTACTTATTTCATTTACTTTAGAAATGAACCCCTACCCCTAAAATTGTATGGAATGATCTTTTAGTATTTCCTTTAAGGGTGGTGGCACTATTTTTTTTCCCAAATAGTCTCAATGGCAAATGTCTTTGTCCTATTAGAGTGGCTCTGAATTTAAAATCACCAAATCTAGGAGGAAAATTAGCCATCAGGCTACGAAATATTGGAGATAAGAGACAAAGAAATAAAGGTCATTTCTGTAAATATTAGACCTAATTCTAAAGCAAAAAAAGGTGGAAGCACTTGTATGCATGTACATATATGGAGCAGACTTATGGGCAAGCGTGTATGAAAGAACGAGGAAGAGAGAAAAACATCCTTAAGTATTTTGATTTGTTGTTTGAGAAGTGACTTTATCTATCACAGAACAAAGAAAGCAAGTGGAGCAGACATGCTACAACTCCCACCCACCAAGAAAATCTCTCAACTTCAGCCTTGTTTGGAAGCCTTCTGAGACACACATGATGCAGTTAGGGGAAGGCAGAAGGTCCCATAGATACACCACAGTACCATCTTTTCTCCATTCGGAATTCATAGAACCTTGCCATCATCTCCATCTCTGCTGCTGCAGAAGACCAGCCAGTAAAGCTAGGGGCAGACTTGTCAATTATTTCCACTGTATTTTTAAGGAAAAGGTTGCTGCTCAAACTGGTCAGTTTGCCCCTAAGCTACAACCTGTCTCCCTCCTCATCCCAACCACTTGCCTTTTCCCTTTCCTTATATCCACTAATCTCTATTTACATTATTCTATCCCTCTGACCTTTTTCTAACTCTGAAAAAGAAAGCAATTATTTTTGGCTTCAAACAGGATGTTGCCTCTTAAGGGTCCTCCCAGTGCAGTAAGTCTGGGAGAAGGTAGATGATTTATAGGTCAATGGTTCCCTGGTAGATACTCTGGGATACTTTCTGTAGAGTCCAGGCACAGATGAGTGGTTTTGCTAGCCATAGAAAGAAAAATCTGTAAGGCAAAACAACAACAACAACAAAAGCCAAAACCTCTCCTTCTCCTCATGAGGAAACTAGTTACTTCTTTCTTATTGTCAGAAAATTCCATTTTTAGATACCTACAAAGGAGACAGAAACATTCTTGCTTTGTGAATTCTGTATTTCCTAACTCATGCTGTGTGTGATTCCAGGCCAACATTAACAATGGGCTGAATTCCTTGGGTATGCAAATATTCCCCGGTTCCCAGCAGGGCTGCCTGTCAGATTCTTCTCAAGACCACTTGGGGCTATCTCAGCATACATGAGTTCACCCTGTGATGTTGCTCCTAGCACTACCCACCTTCTTACCCTATAATTGGCACATGTACCTTCCCCACTGGCCAGTATCACAAAATTACCACATTTTAGAAACTCCTTTTATATATACCAGAGTATATTGAAATTCCATGTTCACATTTTTAAAAAATATATCTTAGTCTCACTAGTAGATTACTGAAATATTTTGGAGTGAATTAGCTGGAACTGTTTTTCTTTTGCTTAAATTAAATTCAGTTTGGTTCAACAATCATTTATGGAATCTTCACTAAAGATAAATATAAAAGCTGGAAAGTTTACATAAAAAGTCAAGATGTAGTTCACATTTTAGTTGGGTAGATAATTCAAGTGAAAACGGAACATAATAAAGAGCAAGAGAGGTGTTATAGGAAACATTAAAAATTGTTCATTTACTACCACATTGTCATATGTACAGTACCCAGAATGAGATCCTAATGAGAAAAAGGAACAACTACACAAAGAAGGAAAGGGGCTCTATGAAACACTCCTTATAAAAGATAAATCTAAACCTGAGTTCTGGGGGTGCCTTGTGCTTTTTTGGCCACAGAGGAAGCCTCTGGATAGTGTTATGTCAATCTGTTTTCAGGCTGTAAGTGTGGAGAAGCTAATATTTTATTTCAGAAAACAATACTGAAATCCAAAGAGTAGAAGAAACCTCATAGTCCATCTGACCCAACTCTTCAAGAGAGGTTAAATTCCTTCTTCTAACAGAAATTTTACTCTATCCAGGAGAGGTGGGCTTTTCTCTAAGTAGATCCAGAAGTGATTCATTCATTTCTTCCTGACCCAGAAGCCTATTTTGTCTTCAGACAACTGTTCAACCTTCTCATGGGAAGCAGAAATCTGCTTCTCTGCAGTTTCCATCAGATGGGCATCTCCACCTTTTTCTACTAAAGACCTCAGAGGTTTGGAAACAGGTGCAAAACCATGCATCTTATTGCCCAATTCACTTCTCCACACCTTACTCTTCTGCAGCTAAACACCACCAATTCTCTCAACAGGTATTCCCTCACAATCTTTTTATTAGACTATAAAACTAATCAATGACTACTGTAGAAAAATCAGAAAATGTGTAACTCTACAAGTGTGTGGTCTAGCTGGAAAGATAAATGTATGAAGTGAATACCACCAGGAGCAAAAAGAGAATAAAACTGGGTGGCAATGACATTAAATTGACTGGTAATAGATGAGTATAGGAATAAGAAGCAGAGCCACAGAAGATGGAACAGGGAGAGAACTGAGCTTGTGCTATAACCTAGGTGTAGGAAAGTACATGTTGTTTAGAGAACTCTAGGAGTTCAAGTTGGCAAATGGCTTGCACCAGGTAGTGGTAAAAGTTGAAGCTAGAGAACTAGTAGGGTAGAAACCAGTTCAGGAAGCATGATATTTGCTAAGTAAGGACATTGTTTTTGTCCTAAAAGTTATAAGGATGCCATTAATGTGTTTAAGGCTGGGATTTAGCTCAGTTGGTAGAGTGCCACTCTGCAGTCTCTGAGGTCCCGAGTTCGATTTCCAGCACTGCAAAAATGGGAGAAGGACGTGGCAACCCACTCCCAAGGCAATCCTGAAACAATCTGCCATTGAAAACCCTATGATTGTCGCTATGAGTTGGACACAACTCAATGGCACCTAACAACAACAACAACAATGTGTTTAAGGGAAGGAATAGTAAGACAATTTTTTTTTGCTTGTTTGCTTCTGAAATGTCACTCTATTGGCAGAGTAAAGAACTGAAAGGAGCAAGCTAGGACCAAGAAGAGATCAATTAAGAGGTTATTGCAGAGGAGAAGTGATGAAAACAAGAGTAGAAACAGTATGGAAATGGAAGAAAGAAACAGAAAAAAACACTTAGGAGATAGAATCATAATGACAGGTGTTTGATGAAACTTTAAGAGAGGGCTGGTAATTGAGTGCAGGGAGCAATCTGAGGAACTGAAAGATAATTCAGTGTGTCTAAAAGACTTCATTTCAGAGAAGAGGTATGAAATGAAACTAGAGGTAGGACTGGGGCTAGTATTGGTCCTTGAAAGAGGGGTAGAAGGATTAGAACTTCATTCTGAGGAAATTGTTAAGGCTTTGAAGAGTGGTTATCAGGGGTGTTTCCTAGATCAGAATTCCATTTCCAAAAAGCTCATGCAGGCCACAGTGTGAAGAGTGAATTGAAAGGAGGAGTAAGATGAAAGGTAGAGGTAAGTTAAGAATATTGACATCATCCAAATGAAGAAAGCCAGGATGAGAGGGGCAGATTAGGAATATGTAGCATGAACTTCAAGAAGATTTAGTCATTGATGTGATTATAATATTATAACATAATATTTGACATCCAGTATATATCTACAATGTGCCTGGCACTGTGATTGGCAGCTGACAGATTGGGGTAAGAGAAAGAGGAGCCAAGGATAATTCTCATGATTCTTATTTGCTCAACATAGGAGGGAAGGGCAGGCAGAAAAGGAAGAGAGTTTCTACTTGGGGTAGGAATATCAATCAACAGTAGGATATACATGTCTAAAGCTCAAGAAAAGTATAGGGCTACAGATTTAGATTTGGGAATATTGGCATAGATGGCAGTTGAATCATTGACAGTGGATGAGGTTCTAGGGAGAATGAATGAGCTGATAAGAGAGTAAGATCTAGAACAAAACAATGAAGAAACAGAGAAATTCAATGAATTTTCCTGTCTAGTCAGAACTGACACTTAAACTTATAGCTGACAACTCTTGGTTCTAAATACTCAATTTTCTAAAGATGAATATCAGTAATTTGCTCCAAATATTCCCATACAGCTTACTAGGAATTTTAGATTTTCTCCTACAACAATCATCCTTAAGTGGATTTACTATGAAGCTAATAAAGCTTAAACTTCAGGTTCTTTTACCTGCACAAGCCTCTCCTGAAACTTCTGATGGAGACTTTGTAATATATTCACAATTCACATGTTTTTATATAGTTTGCAAAAGTACAATACAGGCCTATCTTAGTACTATTGCAAGTTTGGTTCCAGACCACTTCATAAAGCAAATATAGCACTAAATCCAGCCAAGTGATTTTTTTGGATTCCCAGTCCATATGACAATTATGTTTATGTTACATATTGTAGTCTATTAAGTGTGCAATAGCATTATGTCTAAAAACAATGTGCATACCTTAACTTAAAAATACTTTATTACTAAAACAGGCTAACAATCATTTGGGGCTTTAGTGAGCCCTAATCTTTGCTGGTGGAAGGTGTTGCTAGGATGCTGATGGCTGCTGAACAGGATGGTGGGTGCTGAAATGTGGGGGCTGTGGCTTTTTATTAAATAAGACAACAGTCAAGTTTGCTACATCATTTGACATTTCTATTCATGAAAGATTGTTCTGAAGCATGGAATGCTGTTTAATAGTATTTTAAACATAGTAGAACTCTCTTTTCAAAATTGAACTCCATCCTCCCAAACCCTATCTCTGCTTTATAAACTAAATCTATATACCATTCTAAATCTTTTGTTGTCATTTCAACAATATTCCAGCATCTTCACTGGGAGTAGATTCCATCTCAAGGAACCATACTTCCTTTGTTTATCCATAAGAAGCATCTCCTCTACTGTTAAAGTTTAATCATGAGATTGCAGCAATTTAGGCACATCTCATGCTCTACTTCTAGTTCTAGTTCTATACCTGTTTCCACCACATCTATAGTTACTTTCTCCACTGAAGTCTTGAGTCCCTCAAAATCATCCATAACAATTGAAATCAACTTCTTCAGAACTCCTACTGATGTTGATATTTTGACTTCCAACCATACATCACAAATGTTCTTAATGGCATCTAAAATGGTGAATTCTTTCCAGAATATTATCAGTTTACTTTGTCCAGATCCATCAGAGGAATTGCTATTAATGGAAGCTAGAGCCTTATAAAATTTATGACTTAAGTAAAACTTGAAATTCCAAATTACTTCTTGGTTCATGATCTGTAGAGTGAATGTTGGGCTAGTAGGTATGAAAATAATATTAATCTAGTTGAGCATCTCCATCAGAGCTTTTGGGTAACCAAGTGCATTTTCAGTGAACTGTAATAATTTGAAAGGAATCTTTTTGGGGGAGCAGTAGGTCTTGAAAAATATTACAATAGTCATTGTCATATAAATAATCAGAGTAAAAGGATATACAGCACAAAATATATTTAGGCAGTTATTTAATTTAGAAATGTATTTTTTTCTGAACTTCTGGACATTTGTGGTACCTGTCAATTTTCTAAAATGTATAATTCAGTTTAAAGTACAAAAACTTAGATTTAAATGGAACAATATCAAAAAAGCCAAGCATTATGACACGTGTCTATAATCCCAGGAAACTGGTACACTGAGGCAAGAGTCTTGAGTTTGAGTCTAGAGACAGCCTGTACAACTTGGGAAGACCCTATCTCAAAACAAAAAATATTAAATGGGCTGGGGTTGGGCAGCTCAGTGGTGGAATGCACATACTGGCATGTGTAAGGCCTTGTGTTCAACCTACCAAAACTGAAAAATAACAGCCAAAAAAAAGAAAGAAAGAAAGAAAAAGGAAAAAAGAATCCCCACCTGCTGTCTATAAGAAACCCACTTTAAACATGAAAAAGCAGGTAAGTTGCCAAAGTAAATTTCAAATGAAAAAATTAGCAGAGATAAAGGAAGTCATTCTATGATGATAAAAACAGCAATTCACCAAGAGAACATAACAGTTCTGAATGTTTTTATACCTATTAAAAAAGCTTCAAAATTGTCGGGTGCAGTTGTATAGGCTTGTAATCCTAGCTACTTGGGAGGCTGAGGCAGGACGATCATGAGTTCAAAATCAAAGACAGCTTGAGCAACTTAGTGAGACCCTGTCTCACAATAAAAACCTTAAAAAGGGGTTTAAGGGGTGCAGTTCAGTAGTAGAGCACTTGTCTAGCATGGGTGAGGCTCTGGGTTCAAATTTCCAGTACTAGGGGGAAGAAAAGAGAAATGGTATGAGGGTGTGCTGAACTAGAAAGTCAATATCCCCACAACATTCTAACTTTCCCATCATTGGCCTTGAATTTTTGACTCTGACATTGCGAGAGAAATAAAATAACTGTTTACTTTCTTCTTTCAGAATAGTAAGTTTACCATGAGGTTTTTTTATTTGTGTGTGTGTGTGTGTGTGTGTGTGTGTGTGTGTCAGAGAATGTGTTGATTACCAATTAGAGTTCTAGATTCAGTACCACAGATCTTGTTTTAAAAGGAATCTCTCACCACATTTTACTAACAAATTATCTTCTATCTTTTTAGTAGCAGGTTTATTTTTGTCAATTCTGCCCTTTACTGATGTAGCAGAAAGTGAGGAATGGCTCAATAGGAGACTGCTGTCTTGACATGTTTTCTCTATAACACAAATATTTACTTTTACAAAACAAAGCTATTAATAATGCTATTTGATTATCTGTATTCTGATTTTTCTACTGTCGCAAATAAGCTTCTTCAAAATAAAATTTACTTTAGTAAAAAGTTTCCAGCTTCATAGATTTCAAGAACATTACTCCAAATCTATATACAACTCACAATGCTTTTTACATCTTTTAATTCAGCCACCAGTGAAATGATTAATTTCCAAACAGTTCTATCAATGCTTTTCATTATATATTTTTTAAATAAAATCTGGTTTCACTTCCAGTGTAAATACTCCTGGGAAGTCTCAGATATAGCACCTAATAAATGTAGTTGACTTGAATGGGCACAGATATTAAAGAACTTTACATATTTACTGGAAGTATAATAATCATATATGCTCCTTTTTCCCCCTTTGCATCATGAGTGATAAAGTACCCTACAGTGATACTGACTGTCATTCCTGGATCCTAGGTTGATTTACTCTGAGACCACAAGAATGGTTTTACTTCCTATTCTTCAGTCTCAATAAACAGAAATAATTTAACTCCCTTTATGGGCAAGAGTTTTAATATGAATGTGTTGGTAGGACAATTTGAGGTCTCACATGATCATGAAGGTCAAATATGAATCTTAGAAGAACAAAGAAGATTATTATTATATGAGAGATTGAGGAATCACTGCTTCTGCTTGTCAATAGCAATACTGTTCAACTCCCAGAAAGTGTCCCCATAAAGCCATTAAGTCCTCATTATTTCACCAATGAGCAGTTATTATGCATACTTTTACTTTTAGAATTGGAGATAAGAAGTCAGTTTATATATACAAAAAGAAGTCATATCAAATTCATATACTCTCAATAGCAGATTAATGCTACATGCCAGGATCACAACAGAGAATAAGGAGAGCGAATAGGGAGAGGGAAAAGAGAGGAGTAAAGAGTGGAAAGGAGAAGAGAGGAGAAGTGAGTAGAGGAGAGGTGAGGATAAAACTCTTGTACATATACTGAAAGCATCAGAGAATTCCCTTGGATAAGGAAGATTAGAGTAAGGTGCATGAAGATATTATTTCTAAGTATACCTGAATCCATCACCTCTCATACTCAATTCCTTCATCCTCATAGTTATGCTCAAAAGTAACTTGTTTTGTTTTCTTAGAAAGAAGAAAACTATGCAAAGTTTAATTCATCACATTGTAAATGAATGGTAAATATTAAATCATATTCAATATATAACATTGGTTCTATAAATTATCCTTTAATCCCAAGTACAACCCATTAAGTGGGGGAAAGGGAGAAAAAGGAGAGGGGAGAAAGAAATATGAGAAAACAGAAAATAAAGAAGAAGAATAAAAAGAAGGGGAGAAAGACAATGAAGGAGATAAATAGTAATAAAAAGGAAGTTAAATATACCAGTAAAAATAAAAGAGGAACAATTGGAATGAGTGCTGATAACAAAAATAATTTTTTATATAAGAACTGAACTAATTATAAAATGCCTTTCACTTGCCTTTTACTTCTTTTTTTACTGAATTGGTAATGACTTTTAAATTTAAATCTTGATTATTGGGAATATATAAACATTTGGATTTTCAAAATTGTTTTAAGTTTTAAAGAATTTTTAAACTACAGTTTTCCAGAAAATTTCAAATTATAACAAAATCTCATTTGACAAAATATACTATTTCTTGCACCATTTTGAAAGGCATCATGACACTATAGTTTGCAGGTTTGAAATATAGACGAAAATGGGGAAAAACTACTTTTTTCACTTTCAAAATATTTATCTTTTCAAAAGAAAATGGACTTTTAGCTTATATTCAAGAGTATGGCAATTGTCCCTCTGAAATGAAGGTAAAAAATGACTACCGCTTCTTAGGGCTGGTTAATTAAAATACAATAAAGCTCTTCCTTTTTGAGTGAAGAGGGCAGGAGGATTAAATGTTCAACCAACACCTCCAATTTGTTTTCGTCAAATGAGCCAGTCAACATGTTAAATTAAATAAGTGGACATGGGGAAAAGTTGCTGGATGTTGTGACCATTATTCCTTATGCTGGGTAAAGCAGTAACTAGAGAATATTACTCTAAAGAAGGTCTGAATTTATCAAATAAAATCCACAGCAAAGGTTGTGTTCTACTTTAAGATCATGCCTAGTAATTGCTCTAAATTTCCTTTCTTAGTAAGTCAGATTTTCCTGCTCTTATTTTGTAGTAACAAACTATGAAATTATGATTTCATTACTGTATAAAAACCTAATTGTAATATGTATATGGTGCTGAGATTTTAGGTTCAGATTTTCAGCTCTGTTCAACAAGATACCCAGAGCACCCCCTAGCAGAGACTGGGGTTGTCTGTGACAAATTGAGAAGACACAGTAATTAGTATTCCTTCTCCTAAACAAATATCTCTCACAGCTGTACAACTATGGCATCCAATCCCATCAGGATAAGGCCTGGTTAGTACTTGGGTAGAAGACTGTCTGGGAACACCAGGTGTTGTAGACTTGGGAGAAGGACCTGCCAACCTACTCCTCCCAAAATAATTGGCCATTGAAAACTCTATGAATAGCAGAAAAGGACTAATAATATTTCGCCTGTTGTATGTAGGGTAGCTATGAGTGGGACACCAATTCCACAGCACCTAACAACAACAACAAGTCATTATAAACTCCCTTAAGGGGAAATTTTTTGCAAATCCATATTATATCACATTTTATTTTAATAAAATTCTATGCTTAAACTCCTTACTCTTCTTGTGGTTAGGAAACCACAAGAAATTTACAATCTCATCTATAAACACATTAAAACAAAATTAGGAAATTTCAAATTTGCAATAGTAATTTAATGGATGGTGTTGGTTTGCTAAAACTTAATCTCTGAAGTAGAAAAGCATAAACTAATATCCAGTTTTAAACTATGTTCTCTCCCACTCATGAAAAGCATGCACCATAGTATACAGAATAAAGTCTAATTCATTAGCATGACATTCTAGACATTCCTTAGAGTTGGGCCTCTTTCCAGCCTCAATTCCCTCTATATCTTCCATTCACCCTTCACACACTTCCAGCTGGGGAACTAGCCATGACTTGCTATTCTTCCAGGAAAACCAAGTCCTGGAATATATATACCTGTGATTTTGCCAACACTATCTTCTCTGCTTCCGCTCTTCTCTGCTCACCAGGACACATTTTTCCTCTCATATCCAATGCCATCTACATACTTAATAAAACCCTCTTCTAGTCCTTAGACTTAATAATTTTGCCCCTCTCCCACCACTGAGTTCCCAGACAATGTTGCTCATAATGTTTCTATTTTCACATCTTTTGCTCTTATGTTAGCTATTTATAGATCTTAAGTGAGAGATATTTGACAAGGAGAAGGAATACTAATCACTCTCTCTTCCAAATTTATTCTGGGGAAGGCCAGACTGAGGGAGGGAGTGCTCTGGGTATCTTATCCCGCAGAACTGGAAATCTATCTTCCTTGTTGTTGTTGTTGTTAGGTGCTGTCGAGTCGGTATCTGACTCATAGCGACCCTCATAGGGTTTTCAATGGCTGACTGTTTCGGGATTGCCTTGGGAGTGGGTTGCCAGGCCCTTCTCCCACTTTTGTGGTGCTGGGAATTGAACTCGGGTCCTCAGAGACTGCAGCGCATTGCTCTACCCACTGAGCTAAATCCCAACCCCCTATCTTCCTTACTACACTGTTAATCTTGAAAAACAAAATAAAAAATTCTTGTTAAGATATAATTCACATATCTTACAATTTGTCCATTTAAAGTGTACACGTGAATAATTTTTAACATAGTCACAGACTTGTGCAACCATCTTTGCAAACAATATTAGAATGTTTTTATCACCCCAAAAGAGAACACAATGCTAATTTACTTCCTCTCCCCCTATCTTTTATTTTTTCACTAACATAAATGGTGCTGAAACCCATGGAATTAACCAGATGGAACATATAGGAACCAAATTGATTACATTTGTGGAAAGAGACAATGAAAAATCTCAATGTCAAAAGTCATAAAAAGATGAGGTACTAATTATGGATCACAGACCATCAACTGCTCATGTGCAGATTCAAACTGAAACTGAAGAAAATTAGAACAAGTGTACAAGAGCACAAGTATGACCTTGATTATATCCCACTTGAGTTCAGAGACCACCTCAAGAACAGGTTTGATGTGTTAGACACTAATGATCAAAGATGAGATGAGTTATGGCATGACATCAAATACATCATTTATGAAGAAAGCAAAAGGTTATTGAAAAGACAGGAACAAACCAAAAAACATAATTACATGTCAAAAGAGACTCTCAAACTTGCCCTTGAAATATGAACAGATAAAGTAAAAGGAAGACATGATGAAGATAAAGAAATAAACAGAAGATTTCAAAAGGGAGCTTGAGAAGACAAAAACAAATATTATAATGGCATATACAAAGAACTGGAGATAAAAAACCAAAAGGGAAGAACATGTTCTATATTCCTCAAGTTTAAGGAATTGAAGAAAAAGTTCAATCCTTGAGTGGCAATAGGGAAGGATTCTATGGCGAAAATACTAAATGATGCAGGAAACATCAAAGAAGATGGAAGGAATATACAGAGTCATTATATCAAAAAGAATTGGTGGATGACTAACCATCTCAAGAGGTTGCATATGATCAGGGACCAATGGTACTGAAGGAAGAAGTAGAAGCTGCCTTGAAGGAATTGGTGAAACACAAGGCTGCAGAAATTGATGGAATACTGATAGAGATGTTTCAACAAACACATGCAGCACTGGATGCTGTTACTTGTTTATTAAGAGATTTGAAAAACAGCTATCCAGGCAACTGACTGGAAGATATCCATATTTGTGCCTATTCCCAAGAAAGGGGATCCAACCAAATATGGAAATTATCAAATGATAACATTAACCTTGTACACAAGCAAAATTTTATTAAAAATCATTCAAAAGTGATTTCAGCAGTATTGACAGGGAACTGCTGGAAAATCAAGCCAGATTCAGAAGAGGGTGTGGAACCAGAAACATTATTGCTGATGTCAGATGGATATTAGACAAAAGAAGAGAATACCAGAAAGATGTCTACCTATGTTTTATTGACTGTGAAAAGGCATTTGACTGTGTGGATCATAACAAAGTATGGATAACATTGCAAAGAATGGGAATAGGCCGGGCACGGTGGCAGATGACTGTAATCCCAGCAGCTCGGGAGGTGGAGGCGGGAGGATCACAAGTTTGAGACCAGAGGCAGTCTGAGTAACTTAGCAAGATCCTGTCTCCAAAAAAAAAAAAAAAAAAAAAAAAAAAAAAAAAAAAAAAAAAAAAAAAAAAAAAAAAAAAAAAAAAAAAAAAAAAAAAAAAAAAAA
>VMDO01000062.1:483876-508685 GCA_007922755.1 Pedetes capensis | reverse complement strand
AAAAAAAAAAAAAAAAAAAAAAAAAAAAAAAAAAAAAGAAAGAAAGAAAGAAAAAAAAAGGAAGAAAAAAACCCCCTGCATTTCTTAACATGCTTTTGAAACTTACAAAACAAAAATGCTTGAAGGGTCAATTAAAATTATTCTGTATTATTTCATAGGAAATCTGAACTCTTGTTTCAGAATAAAAAGAGGTTGGTATGTGATTGGGATTCATGCACTAGCTTTAAGGTTCCTAAAAGAAAGGCACTGGGATCTGCTACCGTTTCATTACTGTATAATTATTAATAGATCATACTTATACCTGAAATCAAACTTACTTAGTAGGACAATCTCAGGAAAGCATGAAGCTTTAAAATCCCAGCCATCAGAAGAACTACAGGAAGTAGAGACCGGTGGCTTTAAGTCATAATTTTGGTGAGTAGTAGTTAGCTAACTTATTAAGCACCTTGATTGAGAGAGACCTCAAATGTGTAGAAGCAGCTAAGCTTCAAATTGTGATGACTTGACTTACAAAGATAGTCAGTGACTCCAGAATTCACACAAATCAAAACAAAACTTATTCATGCATGAATATGTATAATATAAATTAGAATGCCAGGCAGGAGGCAGGAAGATCTTGAATTTGAGGTCAGCCTGGGTTATACAGTGAAAATAACAGAAAATACTTTGGATTTATGATCTTTCTTATCAAATTAAAAGCCATGCTATATTTTCTAAGTTTATTTAATGGAAGTAAACTGGAATACACTGAAAAAGTTAAAACTCAAAATCACATTGATCATAGCTGACATGTATGTTGTTAGTTGCTGTTAAGTTGTGTCCAACTCATAGGGATCCTCATAGTGTTTTCAATGTCTGATTGTTTTGGGATTGCTTTGGGAGTGGATCACCACGTCCTTCGCCCATTTTTGCAGTGCCGGGGATTGAACCTGGGTCCTCAGAGAACGCAGCACAGCACTCTACCAACTGAGCCAAACCCCAGCCCCTACAGTTGACATATAGGTAATTAAATAACCCATTAAGATATGTTTTTAAAATGATGCTATTTTAAAGGCTAGTCCAAAAAAAAAAAAGGTTCAAAATTATAATCTACTTTAAACATAATAAATAATGCTAACAGTATAACTCTTTTCTTTCCCCTACATATTTTTTCCTTTTATAAAAGAATTCTTAGACTTCTAAAACAGCTTCACACAGATCACCGTCACTAAAAGTCTTCTAATATTATGCAAGAGGAAAAAAAGAGGCAACACTTTGGTCTAATAGTAGATATCCATTTCAAATGCATTAGCAAATGATATTTATTTATTTGTATTTTTATATTTTTTTGGATCAAACTCAGGGCCTTATGCATGCAAAACATGCACTTTACCACTGAGCTGCATCCCCAGAATCAGGAAATGAATTTTTAAATATTCAATTCCGTTGCATAAAATAGGTTCAAAATTCCAAAGACAACATAGTGAAGCAATTGAAAAATGAGGAGAATGTGACTTAAGGAGACCAGAAAAAGTAAGGCACCAATTTTGTTGACAGTATTTTCTGTTAGTTATGTTGCCACTTCAGGTAAGAAGTCCCTTTGAAAATGACAGCTATACCTGACTCCCAGAATTTCCGAACTGCACACATTTTAATATTAATAATGGAAAAAGGACAATTTGTTATTTTATACAGTTAGGCCCAAATAGAGATTATGTGTCAATGAGGATGAAAAGGCCAATATCTACTTTAAAGAATGATTTTACAAGATGAAGAACAAATGATTTGACAAGATGAAGAAGAAATATCATGTCTTCTTTATCAAGACCAAATACACAGCTGGGTTGTAATTTATTTTAAAAACATTATCACCCAGGAGCAGATAAAATAGTTCCTTGAAATTCCAATATGATCAGGGATCAGTTTTAAGTAAACGTATGTTAACCTGGTAAATTGACAACATCCTTTCATTGTAAAAATTAAACTTTCTTGGATTGAAAACAGCTGTCAAGCCGGGCGCCGTGGTGCATGCCTGTAATCCCAGCAGCTCTGGAGGCAGAGGCAGGAGGATTGCAAGTTTGAGACCAGAGGCAGTCTGCGTAGCTTAGCGAGACCCTGTCTCAAAAAGTAAAAAAATGGGCTGTGGGTGCAGCTCAGTGGTCCAGCACTTGCAGAGCATGCAAGCGTGAGGCCCTGGGTTCAACCCCCAGTACCGCAAAAAAAAAAAAAAAAAAAAAAAGTTGTCACATTTGTTCAAAATCTTCAGTGAAAAGATTTAATTTCTTACCCAACACAGTGAAGGATATGATGTAGGTAGCACAAACTTTACTATAATACCCTGGACCAGGGGCTTTACTTTTATTTAGAAGTTCCCTCCAACTGTGTGATGTTACACTTCTGAGATGAAGATTTGTGGAGTCATCACTGGCCTAGGGTTGATATGAACTCAGATTTGACCTTGGAAGTCATTCCTCTGGACAGCAATGTGTTTGGGGCTGATCTTTATCATGGCGGTCACCATACTGACTAGTCTGTCTTTGTGTGAGACTATGGGCTGTTGATAGGCAGAACAAGTGTGGTTTGAAAAAAAATCTCAGTCTCCCAAGGACCTGGCAGAGTGTTTGAAACTTAGTAGACATTCAGCAAATGTGGGCTGAATACATAAGCTTGAGAATATAAATCTGAGGAGGTTTTTTGAGAAAATGACATATTCTCTTGGATTATTTAACAGAATTCAAATTTATGTTGCATAAAAACCTGCCACTTCTGTACTCTAAGAAAGTTGTAAAACAGTGACGTGCACACAAGCATGCCTGTGTGCAGTAGGGGTGGGGTGTGTTTAAAAATGTCTTTTCATACACAGACCCCCATACTTTCCATGCTGTGCAGGAGGGACCCATGGACCGGCAAACTGCGGCCTCTCCTTTATTTTGTTCATTTCACAATTACTAAACGATTGTTAGTGCAGGTGTGGTTATCAAAATGTGAAGCTAGAGGACAGGGAAGGGAAGACAGTCAAGGAGATCTTAACGTGGAGGGGAAGTTATACAGGAAAGATGATGGGAGCAGAAGGCTAGGGATTAAGGGGGGAATACAGGGGTGGGAGGGAGCTGCTAGGCTGCTCTGTATCTCCATGTGTAAATTGACTTTTACTTTGCCAAATGTGAGTGGAAGGGCCAAAAGACCTGCTCCTCTGTTCAGCAGAAATAACAGGAAAGGCCACTAAAGCAAGTGAAGAGTAAACCGGAATATTCTACCCCCTCGAGGACATTTCTTTTTTTAATTCCTGCAAAAATGGTGAAAGCTGTTTTGTTGTTGTTGTTTGTTTTTGTTTCTTTTTTAGTAAAGGGAAAAAACCCAAAAAGAACTAACATTGACTAACAGGAAGGGCCAAGTAAAGCCAAGTAGGAGGTAGGGAAGAATGACTTTAAAAAATTTTTTTCTCCAAGTAATCCCTAAAAAAGCATCATTATGACTGGAGTCTAAAATAACATTGATTGAAGTTGTTGTTGTTGTTAGGTGCTGTCGAGTCGGTATCCAACTCATAGTGACCCTCTGTACAACAGGGGAAACACTATTGTCAGTGCTTCTCTGCTGTTCATAGGGTTTTCAATGGCAGATTGATTTTTGGGAGGGGGTTGCCAGGTCCTTCTCCCAAGCGTACAGCTTCCGGTGTTCCCAGGTGGTCTCCCATCCAGGTACTAACCAGGCCTGACCCTGCTTAGCTTCCGAGATCTGACGGGATCGGATGCCACAGGGCTACAGCTGCAGGCCATTGATTGAAGAGTAATGCTTTTAATATATTAAAGTCTATGATCTATACCAACAGAAGGTGACAGCAGGCAAAGGCAACTGATTTTAGATTTTCACAAAATAAAGCCTACCTGTTTTTTTGGTTTTGGTGATTCTGGGATTGAACCCAGGGCCTCGCGCATGCCAGGCACACACTCTACCACTGAGCTACACCTCTAGTCCCTAGGTATATTTTTTAATTGACAAATTAAAAACAAACAAACAAACAAACAACAAAAAAAAAACTGGATTAAAAGTTGATCCTGGAGTCACTTATGAATAATCAATATTTGAGGCACACAGTCCTGTCCTGTAAGCATCCCCGTTCAGCTCTGTCCACAGAACATGTATTAGGGGTTTACTAAATGAGAGAGCACAGGAGAAGGATGTGGCAATCCACTCCCAAGGCAATCCCAAAACAATCAGCCATTGAAAACTCACTATGAGTCGGACAGGACTCGACGGCACCTAACAACAACAACAACAAGAGAGAGAGCATCTAACTGTAATCATGAGGAATCTGTACATGGACCAGGAGATAGCTGTTCAAACAGAACAAGGAAACATTGCTTGGTTTAAAGTCAAGAAAGGGATGTGTTAGAGCTGTACCCTTTCATCACATCTCTTCAATTTCTATGCTGAGCAAATAATCTGAGAAGCTGGACTTCATGAAGAAGAACAGGGCATCAGGATTGGAGGAAGACTCATTAACAACCTGCATTATGCAGATGACAACTCTGCTTGCTGAAAGTGAAGATTTGAAATATTTACTGAGGAAGATCAAAGAATATAGCCTTCAGTATGGACTGCATCTCAACATCAACAAAACAAAAATCCTTATAACTGGGTCAGTATGCAACTTCACAATCAATGGAGAAAAGATTGAGGCTGTCCACAATTTTGCTTTACTTGGTTCTACAATCAACACCCATGGAAGTAGCAGTCAAGAAATCAAATGATGCATTTCTTTGGGAAAAAGCTGTGGCAAAAGATGTCTGTAAAGTATTGAAAAGTTAAGACGTCACATTGAAGACGAAGGTGCCCCTGACTCATGCCATGGTATTTTCAGTCGCATCATATAATTGTGAAAGCTGGACATTGAACAAGGGATACAAGAGAAGAATTGATGCTTTTGAATTATGGCACTAGAGACGAATATTGAATATACCATGGACTGCCAAAAGAACCAACAGATCTGCCCTTGAAGAAGTGCAACCAGAGTGTTCCTTGGAAGCAAGGAGGGCTAGACTGCATCTTCTGTATTTTGGACATGTAGTCAGGAGGGACCAACCCCTGGAGAAGGACATCATGTTTGGGAGAGTGGCAGGTCAACGAAAAAAAGGAAAACCCTCCACTAGATGGATTGACACAGTGTCTGCAACGAGGGGCTTAAACACCAATAAGATTGTGTGCCTGGCACAGAATCAGGGAATGTTTCATTCTGCTCTACATAGGGTCGCTATGAGTTGACCCGACTCGATGGCACCTAACAAGAACAATAACAAGAAGTAACAGACGGGGTGCTAGGTGGCAGGTGAAGCAAGGGGTCCTTGAGGAATTATGGTCCAGGACAGGTGATGCTCCTGCTATTGCATGGTGTGGTAGCAGTAGGGACGAGAAATAAGGGCTTAAGGTTTGTCTGGTTAGAATGTGCTTTTAGACTTACTAAACCATTTTTGCCTGTAGCCGTAGCCCTGTGGCATCCGATCCCGTCGGATCTTGGAAGCTAAGCAGAGTCAGGCCTGGTTAGTACCTGGATGGGAGACCGCCTGGGAACACCAGAAGTTGTAGGCTTGGGAGAAGGACCTGGCAACCCCCTCCCAAAAATCAATCTGCCATTGAAAACCCTATGAACAGCAGAGAAGCACTGACAATAGTGTTTCCCCTGTTGTACAGAGGGTCACTATGAGTCGGATACCGACTTGATGGCACCTAACAACAACAACAACAAACCATTTTTGCTGATAAACACTATATCAGAATCCTTCAGGGCCTGAGAAGAACCAGGCTGGAGGTGAAGACTTGAGAAAAAGAAGTAACCTGAAGTTCTGATGCTTTAGGAAAAATTCCAGCATACTGCTTTACATTTTAGGGACTTGACCTGTGATAGCAGAACTGCCTGCTAAAATCAGGGTGTCTTTAAAAGTTCTGATGCAGGGCAGTTAATTGCAAGTCACAGGCTCACTGGTTACATATGGCCTTTAAAAGCAAGTTTACTTCATATCTAAAATGGAACCTGTTTTCAAACTATGATTTGAATAATTTAGGTTATGTCTGCTTGATTATAACAATCTAAGGGAATAAAAATTCCTCACTCTTTTTCTTACATTTTTGGATTTATTAAGCATGTTGGTATTGTCTTGGGTATTATTATTAGACAAACTCTATTCACTTAACTCATTCAAACCATAAAAATGGTACTTAAGATGACTTAACCCCTTTAATCCATTATGTTCCACACATCAGATTAGCATGATTGTGAGTATTTGGTAACTAACTTTTCTAATAATTCATTCATTCCAGTTATTTATTAAGTGTCTACACAGTGCCAGGCACTATTCTAGGTAATAGGGATACAGTGCTGACCAAGTCAGGCAGAGTCCTTTCCTAACAGAATTTACACTCTAGTCATGACATAAATAACAAAGTAACATATAATTTTATATAGTGACAAGTATCAAAAAGGGAATAAAACAGGATAATGAGATAAGGTTAGAACATTGCTTATTGCATGACAATTTAATGATATATTGGCATTTCTGAGATTCTGGACATGAACCCAGGCAAAGCTGGTAAATGTTTCATAAAACTGTATTGTTTGAGTTCTTTCTAAACTACTCTTTGTGGTCACAAGTTACGATAGACTCAGAAATGTACAGCCTGGTTCCCCGTTTTAGGAGGGATTTTCTGCCCCAACTGGATGGGAGTGCTGTTGGTAACAGTCTTCAGTTGCCAGCATCTTTAGGAATTGCCTCAGCTGCGAAGCGCAGGCTTGCCCACATGCACACTCTTCCCTGGAGCCCGTATTAAATGACTGATATAGGCTGGGGCATCTGAACCTGGCCATTTCTGCCCAGCTCAGATAACTCTGAGAGGCTGCTGTAGCTCCAGAGCTGTCTGTGGGGTCAGTTGAGGCCTCCAGAGGGTCTTGTGCCTCAGTTTGGCTTCTGCTGCAGCTGCCTCCCTCCCACTGGTGTTCATACCAAGGGAACTTCTTAATTTTAAGAAAAAACATCCAGCAGGGCTAAATTGTCAACACTCTGTTTGATGGACAATCCATGCTGTAATACACATGTTCTCTGATCGACATGTGACAGCGCAACTATCGTCCTTGCGCTAGGAGGAGGGACTCACTAGGGCAGTGGCTTCTGGGAAAATACCTTTTGCAAGGTAATCTTAAGTGGATTCCAAATATCTAATATGAGAGAAAAACAGACTTTGTCCAGGCTGAGGTGTGGTGAGAACTGGTTCTTTCAAGATTACAGGAAGAGACACACAGGATTTTAGACCTGGAGGAAACTCTGAAATCAAACAGGACAAATCATAACTTTTAGGATGAAGAAATTGAGGCTCTGGGAGGTTTGTGACTTATCCAAAGTAAAATGCTACTAATATGTCAGACAGAACCATAAACTAACTTCCTCATTCCTATCGGACCCGACACTACGGCACCTAACAACAACAACAACAGTCTAATATACAAAATTTTGTACTGAGAGTTTAAGATCTTATTTCATTTGGGTGCCTAGCTTTTAGGAACTTTAGTAAACCAACAAAAATGCACATTCTGAATAATTTGGCATGTCTATTGTTTTTAAAACATAAACTATTTTAAGGTCAGGTAAAGGGGCTAAATGAATGAAGAGACAGCATGTTTAAGTTTTCATATGTTAGATAGTCCATTTTTCCAACCTACTTATATTTTAAAGTTAAGCCCTTTAAAGTTTTATTTGCATTGGGTCCAGTGGTGCACACCTCTACCTCAGGAGACACAGGCAGGAGAATCCCAAGTTTGAGGCCAAAGGCGCCCTGCGTAACTTAGTGAAACCCTGTCTCAAGATGAAAGAGTGAAAAATGGGCTGGGGATGTGACTCAGTGGTAGAGCACTTGCAAAGCATGCTTGAGGCCCTGGGTTCAACCTGCCAGTACTGCAAAAGAATAAAATAAAATGAAACAGTAAAATTGTATTTAAATACATTTCAATTCCCTTCCATCACATTTCCTTTATATACTTCATAAAAAATAAATAGATTATACAACTTAGATTCTTCTTGATGAATTGCTTTTGTAGATTAAATACAACTACGTACTATTTCAGAATATATATTACAGTGGCACCTTGGCACTTGACCACAATCTGTTCTGGAGGGCTGGTCAAATGCTGATCAGTTCAAAGATGAACACTTTTTTTCCCCATAAGAAATAATATAAATGTATTTATTGGTTCTAGCACCATACGGAGTGGCTAATTCAGACACATATATGCCACTTACACTTATTACTAAAGTGTTTTTTTTTTTTTTAATTCAATTAAAATTTTCCTCTTTCCTTCACTTTCAGTGCTAGAAAGTTTCTTGGGTACCATGATGACCTTATGGTGTACATCTGTGTATTTACATAAAATAAAACAATACAAAATACATGAGATCATGAACACAGCTCCAGGTCAGGTCTTTACTGCTTGAAATTGACATACAAAGTGACCATTCCCCCTTGTTTCACCTGGAAGTGTCATGGGAAAGCATGGGGTCTCATACAGGTTTTAGCACAGTGGTTGAGTGCCAAACAAGTGGCAGAGCAGGGAAGCAGAATTCTCTCGGAAACATTGCTTAAAGACCAAAATGTTTGAGCACAGAGCAGTCTGAATGCTGAGGTACCACTGTATTTCTACCCTTCACGAGTGATTACATCAGGAAGAGAAAGGCATTGAAAGACCCATGTTATCATACCGCAGTACTACAGCAGCATTTCAAAGTTAAAATGAAAGCCTCTCATGAGTTTCTGGGGCTGGGATTTAACTCAGTTGGTAGAGCACCACTCTGTAGTCTCTGAGGTCCCGAGTTCTATTCCTAGCACCACAAAAAGGGGAGAAGGATGTGGCAATCCAATTCGAAGGCAATCCCGAAACAATCAGCCATTGAAAACCCTATGAGGCTCACTATGAGTTGGACATGACTTGATGGCACCTCATAATAACAAGAAAAATGAGTTCATGACCAGGATCTTTATTCTTGTTGATTATACTGGTCTGCTTCTTCCAATCTGCCTGCCCATTTGGGAGGACTTGAAGTAAAAAGTTCCATTCCCATTGCTCTCCTTTTGCTCTCCATGTGCACGGAGCCCCAAAGGTAATAGAAAGAAGCCAGCCAGCCCTGTCAGCGCCCATGAGTGGTCCCTCCAAAAAAAGGGCTCAGCAAAATCTTCTTTTCTGCTCTTCAAATACATAACCACTTGCCTGTGATCAAAGGAGGCCGGCTGGCAATGCTGAGCCTGGCAGAGTCCTGCATCTATTTGATACCACCCCTTTCCTCAGACTTCCATGGCTTTCTGATAAGCTGGGTCCCTGCTGCCTCTCCCAATTCACTGTCCACAAAACTCACCAGGCCCTAATCTCCCTGGCCTCTTCTTTGACACACAGGGCCTTTGCACTGCTTGCTTTGTGATGTACTCACATCTATCATCCCAAGCTATCTGGCTTCTACCTGTCTTTGAAGTTTTAGTTTAAATGTCATATCCTTAGGTGGGCTTTCCATCACTCCCTGCTAGATTAAGTCCTACTTTTACATGGAGCAAATTTCATAAGAGCATTACATAGTTTTGTTTGTGATGATTTGCTTAACCTCCCCTACAGATGATAGCCCCATAAAGACATCAGGTCTGTTTCATTTTCTCTGTATTCACAGGGTCTACTATAGTTCTCAGAACATAGCAGAGGTCCCCACCAACATATGTTTAGTAAATGACTAAGTTCATCAGTTCTAGAAAATACACATGTGTCTTTCTGCTACTTATGACTGGGCACCAATGTATTTTCTACTGCTTTCCCTTCTTTCTCATTAAATTTCTTTTTTCCTCCCAAAGGAAAGAAACACACACACACAGAGCCAATAGAAGTCCAAGTGGAAAAACAAATCTTAAACATGCTCTTTCAGGGAGGTAGAATGTGATTACTGCTGTTCATTAAATTAAGTATATACATTCCTCACATATAATAGGAAAACATTAGAATTGATCCTTTTCTATAATTCCATACTATGGCCTGTTTACCTAAAGATTCTTAAACTACTTCTGGAGAATTCCTACAAAGAACTATTAATAATTCTACCAAATACCTTACAGAAACTGTTTTGAAAGCAGCTTTCATTGTTTCCACATTTTTTTCACAAAGAATTTTAAATTATGACAGGCTTGTATGAAATGAGAATCTTTAATCAGAAACATAAACCAAAATAATAAACAAAACCATTCATTCAAAAGTCAAAATGTTTAAGCTGGCAGAGAGCTATCTTTAGAAAAATTATATACAATAAATCCAGGAAACAGCAGAGAAGAATAGAAACTGTTTCTATAATAAATGGTAGGCTGGGAATGTAGATTACGTAGCACAGTTCTAGAAGGGCACAACCAAACAGGTCATACTTCGGAAGGTTGACAGTATGCGGTATAAAGGTTACTGGTGTGAAGAAGGACCTGTAGGATTCTTTGATGTGATGATTTCTTTACCTTTATGTGTTGATGGTGGTGGATGTCAGAACAACCAGAGAGGAAGATAAAGAAATAGGCACAAGTCTAGTCTGCACAGTCCTTTGTTACCTCTTTACTGTAAGAAAATTGTCTTGTGATGGTTTAGTCCCAAATTTCAGTTGCAAAAGGGAACGAAACTGAAAGCTAAGTGGAATGAGTTGGTTTCGCTATGGCTGAGGAAGGTGGGCACTGTGAAGGCCACCATGAAACCTACCTTCTTGTGCACAACAGAGGAGCTGGAATTGACTGTGCTTTCGTCATCGTGCATCATGACAAGTTCGCAGCTGTTCTCGTCCATCACCTCCTGCATGCTGTTCACACTGCTGCTCTGGCTGCTGGTGCTCACCGACATGCTTGGGATGGAGTGATTGCTGCCCAGGCTGTCTACTTCCCTGCTTAAGCTGGTCCCATGTTCACTGTCCTATAAAAATGGGGCATCAGGGTAAAAAGAAAATGACTAGAGATGAAGTGCCAACCCATGGACTAAGCTATTAAACACGCTCAATTCTGCAGTTCCAAGTTGCTTTTCTGCCAATCTGCAAAGACAAACTTTCTGGAGTGGCTCCACCACTCCCCCACCATTTTCAGACATCTCAAGGTCACTTCTGCGCCTTCCCCAGGGTCCATTCTGGATGTGAGTCATAGGGTTCCAATGCTGCTATCCCAAGGCTTTCCCCCATCACACATAACTCTCATATTATTGGATTGCCACTCAGTAAGTAGACTCAGATGAGGTTTGCGAGAGATCTTTGGGAACATCAAGGTGCTAGAGAGGGACTGCTGGCCATCAAACAGGTGACCACCAGGATGACCAACACAACCGTGGTCACTTGAACCTGAACTCTAAAAACTCTAAAAACTCTAAAACTCTGAAAACTCTAAAGAGAGTTTTCAGAGAGGTGACAAGCAATATGCTCTGGCAAGTCACTATTGAGTAACTTCATATCCAAGCAGAGATTCATTCTACTATCCTAGACAGATAATTAAATTCTGCCTCCCATAAGCAATTCTATTATGCTTATATCTGTAATCTTATTAAATATTGTTGCTGTTGAGTCGGGTGCCCTTGAGTCAGGTCTGACTCAGAGACCCTAAATACAACAGAACGAACCACTTCCTAACACTGTGCCACGTCCGGCACTATTGTCAGTGCTTCTGTGCTATTCATGGAGTTTTCAATAGTGGATTGTTTTGAGAGTGGGTTGCCAGGTTCTTCTCCTTCACCCGCAGCACCTGGTATTCCTAGGAAGTCTCTCATCCAAGTACAAACCAGGTCGACCCTGCTTAGCTTCCAAGATCAGGCAGGATCAGATGCTAGGGTGCTATGGCTGCAGACTCTTATTAAATACTACTGATATTTATCATCACTGGTCCAAAGACTACTGTTTGAAAAGTGGTGAAATAATGTGAACACATAATTTATCTATCACTGTGGAATATCTTTTGTTATAAGATTACATGATGTCATTCATTAAATCAATTTAGCTATAAATAAACTCTGCTTCCAAAGAACCGTACATACATATATATAACTTTAATGAATTGTTACTTAGCCATGGCAATACAAGGAATCATTGTAGCAAATACTAGATAATATATTATATCTTAATAGATTTATTTTCCCAATTAAAGGGGATTATTTCTATAGATGCAATCAAGAGATTTTATAGTTCAATTCTGTTTTCTGAGTTTTGTTTTATAATCACCAGTAAAATAATTTTGTCTTACTTTGTATTAAAAAGCTAAAAAACATTCATTCTTTTTTCCTATTCAGTGTTAGAGGAAATGGAATCTTTTCTCTTATTCAAGGCTAACTCTTATAAATAATGCTCTTGTTCCTATCCTAACCTGCTTCTTGAAATGAATCTTTTTCTTCTACCATCAATGCTCTGCCTGGCTCCATGTCTTCTGAATGTGAATATGAAGCAGCTGTCCTCATATTTACGGGCCTTTGCATGTGCTCCCTAATCTCACCTTTCCTTCTTAGCCAAATTGCTGCATCTTAAAATAACTTTTGTTGTCTCTACTTTCTCATCTCCCATTTATTCCACAACCTATGGTAACCTACTTGTCCTACCTTGTCCTATGCAATTCGTTTTGCTAAAGTCTTTAAGGATGCCCTAACTGTAAAACCCAGATAATTTTTATGCCTGTTTTTTTTTTTTTTTTTTTGAGACAAGGTCTTGTTATGTTGCCTTGGCTGGCCTGGAACTTTGGATCATCCTGCCTCTGCCTCCCACAGGCTGAGATTACAGGTGTGTGCCACCACACCCAGCTGCAGTTAATGTTAATTTTCATTCTTGTCTGACGTGATCTGTCTGGTATCTATCAGCACTGTAGATCCCTCCTTGAAGTAGTGGACTTCCCTCAATATCTGCACTGCCTTTATCTCCTGGATGACAAGCAGCCTTTTCCAATTCTCCATTCAGTCCCCGTGATTCACTATCAATTTAAGCCTCTTGATTTCTAACCAGAGCCTCCTTTCCAAGTGCTCTTTCTTAGGTTCTAGATTTGTGTGCTCCTGTCAACTGCTAGACATCGCCTTTGTCTTTAACCGATTCTTAAGTGAATGAGAAACCAGAAGTCATCTCTTTGGAAAACTTCTACCTGTATACTATGCCAGTAGTATATGATGCCGGACCCTAACCTCAATGGGCACCACACTGAAACCACCCCCATTAACATTGCCCTTATTATATTATGCATACACTGTTATCTAGGCTGTGGTGTTGTTTTTGGGTGCTGTCTAGTTGGAGCTGACTCATAGTGACCTTTTGTACAACAGAATAAAACACTGCACAACACTGTGGCATACACAGGATCTTTTTATGTTTGAGCACAATGTTGCAGTCCCTCTGTTTCTTCTCATTTTGAGTCCTGACATATTAGCAAATGGAGGTCCCAGGGGATTTACTTCATTCCTGTAATTAAGGTCAACTGTATTTTGAGGACGCATCTCTTCCCCAGTCATTTTTTGAATGCCTTCCTGCCTGGGGAGCTCATTTTCCAGCACTATATCTGACAATGCTTCTCTGCTATTCGTAGAGTTTTTGATGGCTAATTGTTTCAGGAGTGGACTGCCAGGTCCTTCCTGCTGGTTTGTTTTAGACTGGAAGCTCAGCTGAAACCTGCCTACTACGAGTGAGATACTGGATAGCTTTCAGCATCACATCAAGCCCCTACAGCATGATCTGGATACAGCCCACTTAAATCCATTTACATGCTGTTGTCAGGATAATCTACCTAAAGCATGGTGCTTTCATGAGTCTAAAATGCCCTATGCCCATTTTTTTTTTTTTTTTTTGTGGTACTGGGGGTTGAATTCAGGGCCTTGCGCCGCAGGCTTTGCAAGTGCTGGACCACTGAGCTGTGCCCCCAAGCCCATTTTTTTTACTTTTTGAGACAGGGTCTCGCTAAGTTACGCAGACTGCCTCTGGTCTTGAACTTGCGATCCTCCTGTCTCCACCTCCCAAGCCGCTGGGATTACAGGCATGCGCCACCTCGCCCAGCCCTACGCCCATTTGTCAAAACCACCCACATCATATCCTCAAGGGAATCTTCATGAATTGCCACCCGCAAGCCGATTTTCTCCACTGAGGACTTCTGTAATGGTGATATACCTCTACAGCACTTTTCATATATTGCCTGAAAGAGTTATTTTATTAATGTCTCTTCTGTGACCCTGCATGTCTCATAAGAGACAGAGCATCAATTATACTTTTTATCCTCAAAGGTATTTTTCACATAGTAGGCATCCTGTGAGTGCCTGCTGAAATGAGCTGAACTTACCTCTTCTTCCTCCTGAGACTCATTCAAGGGTCCATTTCGTGTCTCTTGGAAAAGAATTTTTTTCATTTTTCGGTACTGCAGATTATCTAGCTCACGAACGGCATCTTTTGTCCTCTGTATGAGGTCTATGAGGACCCGTGGTGGCCGTTCTCGTCGAACAAAGTCGTGCTATGGAGGGGGGAGAAAAAACAAATTTGATAACAAAGAAACATGAAACAACTCTATAGATTTTACAGAAATAACAAAATATGATTTTGATGTCAGAAATCCTTATATTGCATAAATCTCAGAAAGAGGTAATTATGCTTTTATCTTCTTCCTCATTTCCATTTTGTAGACTGTTCTAGAGTTTACAAAAAGTTCTTTTTTATTATGTATATTTAAGGTATATAACATGATGCTTTGATACATAATAAAATGATTACTATAGTAAAACAAATTAACATATCCATCACTTCACAGTTACCTTTTTGTGTGTAACAAAAGTATCTCAAATACAATACATACTGTCAACCATAGTTATACTTCAGGTCTCTACAGTTATTTATCCTACCTAACTGAAATTCTTCACCCTTTAACCTCAATCTCCCATTCCCCACCCCTGCAGCCACCTTTTCCCTCTCTGTTTCTATGTATTTGATTATTTATTTATGTTTTTTAGATCCTACACATATATACGATCATGCAGTACTTTTCTTTCTACATCTGGCTAATTTTCCTTAGCATGATGCCCTCTAGATTCATCTATGTTGTTGCAAACAGTAGGATCTCCTTTTTTAAGACTAAAAAATATTCCCTTTTCTGTGTATGTATGTGTGTATGTGTGTGGATCCTTTCTTCCACTGATGGGCACTTAGGTTGTTTCCATATCATGGCTATTGTAGAAAACGTGATAAGGATGGAGGCTCAGATATCCTTAGGAGATAGTGATTTCATTTTCTTCAGGCATGTACCCAGAAAAGGGATTGCTGGATCATCTGCAATACTTATGGGTTAAACCTAGGGCTCTACCACTGAGCTGCACCCCAGGCCCTTTCTTATATTTTATTTTGAGACAGAGTCCCACTAAGTTGCATAAGCTGCCTCGGACCTTGAACTTGTCATCCTCCTACATCAGCCTCCTGAGTCACTGGGAATATAGGCCTGTGCCACATGCTTGGCCTATTTTTAATTCTTTGTGGAAGTGCCTATACTGTTTATCATAATGGCTGTGCCAATTTATATTCCCACCAACAGTGTACAAGGATGAGCTTTGCCTCAAATCCTTTCCAGTACTTGTTTTCTTCTGAGGTTCACTTTATCATACAAGCAATACCAATTAGTAGAACTTCATATAGTAGTAGGTAGATTTGTATCTTTCAAACCTTGAGACAATCAGCAAAAGCAAAGCAGAACATACTCCATTCATGTTGGAATTGGCCACAACTCTCCTCTCCACATCACACCACTTTTTGAAAAACATAGATAGATAGATAGATAGACAGACAGACAGACAGACAGACAGATATATAGTCTTCTATTTCTAGGGTCATATTGTATGTACTTGAAAATATACCAGTGGTTCCATCTACCCAGACATCAGAGTCCTAGCAGCTTCATCGCCCCATTAAAGAGCTGTGCAAGCAGAAATAGGGAGCAGAAATAACTGCCCTCAGTCCTCCTCTGCAGTTGGAGATAGAAAGTTGTGATCCATGAGATATAGGAGGAAGTCTCTGAGGAAGATCTTACTTTCTAGAATAAACAGGTAAAGCACATAAGGAGAAGGTGTCTTACCCTCTGCCCTTCCCTTCTTCCTTTCTGGAATAAAGACCTGAGTCCAAGTGATGTAGCAACTGTTTCGTGACAAAGAAGATAAAAGCCACAAGCTAAGGGGTTGGTGGAGCAGGGAGACAGAAGCAGCTTGTGTGAATGGGGGCATTGGTGAGCTGCACAGAGCTCTGGACTGCTTATAACACTTCCTTTCCCAGTATCCTGGACTTTATATTACATGAGATAATTAGACCCTTATCTGTTCAAGCCTTTTTAAAAATGGAGATACTCGGCATCTTAAAAACATCTCACTGCCTCTTGGATAAGGTCTGGCCTTTAACAACCAGATTCCTGCTTTTATTTCTAGGTTCACATCTAGTCATTCCTATTCCTCCTTTCTATACAATGCATAATACATTCTAGATTATTCTGCATTATGCCATTCATTTCATCTTCTATGCCTTTGCTCATTCTTTGCTTACAATCTCATCTTCTTACTGTTCTCCAGATCCCTACAATTAAAAGGCACTCAAGTCCCTTTAAAAGAATAATTTTAGTATGTATGTATGTATGTGTGTGTGTGTGTGTGTGTGTGTGTGTGTATGTATGTATGTATGTTTTTTGAGACAGGCTTTTGCTCTGCAGCCCAGACTGGCCTTAAACTCACATTGATCTTCCTGCCTCAGCTTCCCAGCTGCTGGGATGACAAGTGTGCACTACCACGCCCAGCTTTCGAAGAATTTTTATTGCTCTTGAAAAACTGTTTACTTTAAAGATTCAAATAAGTTGGGCATGATAAGCATGAGCCTGTAATCCCACTGACTAAGAAGGTGGATGCAGGAGGATTACAAGTTTGAGGCCAGAGGCAGCCTGTATAACCTAGTGAGACCCTGTCCAAGATAAAAAATAAAGAAAAGGGGTTGGGGCTGCTGCTTAGTGGTACTGTGCTTGCAAGGTATATATAAGGCCCTGACTTCAACCCCTTAATACCTCAAAAATCAATCAATCAATCAGTGAATCAATTAATTAATTCAGATAATGTAGAAAAATACATAAAAGAAAATAAAAAGTACAAATGCCATCATCTAGAAGTAAATATTATAAAATTATGGAATATCATTATAGACATCTTTTCTTTTTTCTTTCAGAAAATGACCATCTAGAAATAATTTCATATGGGAATCTTATTATACATGCTAATTTTACATATAATCTTGAAATTAAAATATCCTTGAATTTGACAAAATTAAAAGATGCTGAATTAAGATAATTGCTTAACTGAAGTGATAATTTCTTCACCAAAAGAGTTATCTGTTCCTGAAACATCCTCTTAAGTTAAGGTGGAAAAAAGATTACAAAAAACTCTAAGAAGCCAGGTGTGGTGGTGCACTCCTATAATCCCAGTGGCTTGGGAGGCAGAGGTAGGAGGATTGCAAGTTTGAGACCACAGACAGTCTGAGTAACTTAGTGAGACCCTGTCTCAAAAACTGAAAAAATGGGCTGAAGGTGCAGCTCAGTGGTCCAGCACTTGCAAAACATGCAAGCTCAAGGCCCTGGGTTCAACCCTCAGTACAAAAATAAATAAATAAAATAAAATAAAATAAAATTACAAAAAACTGTAAGAGACTGGAGCTAATGTTTTATTAAACTACGTATTTCTATTTGAGAAATATTATTGGTCATCTAATCTGAAAAACAGAAAAAATGTTACACTTATAATTTCCTGTCCCTAGTTTTGTTCTAGTTACATTTATTATTTTTATATTACCAATGTTCACCACATTTACATTGTTTTTTTTAAAGCATTTGAATGATTTTTACCTCAATTCTATATTTAAATGATTCAATGTGAAAGTGACATTTTAATGTCAGGAAGAAAATGTGATGAAAAGATAGATTACTAAAAATATTTGGGAATAACTAGATAGCCAAGTGGAAAAAGAAGGCAAATTCTTCCTTCATTCCTTGTAATAATTGCTATATGACTTCTCCCAGTAAATTCTCCCTGTAAAAAAAGCCCAGCATAAAGAAAGGTAAAACAGATGTAGAAAAAAAGATATTTACAAGATTTACTACAAAGATAAGGGAGGGGGGAACCCCCAACAGCCCAATAGACAAATGGGCAAAGATATAGAAAGTTTATAGAAAATAGAAATGACTTTTCAACATATGAAAGGTATTTTCAATCTAACTCATGATGAAGAAGGGCTGGCGTTTAGCTCAGTTGATAGAGTGCTATTCTGTACTCTCTGAGGCCCTGGGTTCAATCTCCAGCACCTAAAAAAAAAAAAAAAAAAAAAAAAAAAGAGAAGGGCCTGGAAGCTCAATCCTGAGACAATCAGCCATTGAAAACCTTATGACTAACAGAGAAGCACTGACATAGTACCAGGCATGGCAAAGTGCTGGGTAGGGTTTCATTCTGTTGTACATAGGGTCGCTATGAGTCAGACTTGACTCGAAAGTACCTAACAACAACAAAAACATAATGAAAAATTCAAATTAAAACTACAGTTAGAAACATTTTTCACAGATCTGACCCAAACAGATCAAAAACACTCACATTTTGTTAGTGGAACTATAAATTGGTACAACTGTGGCAGACAACTTGGTGGTATCTATTTAAATTTAAAATCTACATTCCTCTAATGACCTATTTCACTTGTAGGAATTTATTCTCTAGATGCAAAATGACATATGTACAAGCATGTTCAATGCAGCATGATTTGTAATGGCAAAAGCTCGAAAACACCTTAAAATATAAGGTTGGTTAAACAAATTGTGGTTCATCTGTAAATATTATGACACCATTAAAAAGAATGAGATAGGGCTGAGGATGTAGCTCAGTGGTAGGCCACTTCACTCACATATACAACGTCTTGGGTTCAAACCAGAGAAATAGAAAAAATATTTTTTAAAATAAATAATTAAAATTGCATAAAAGGAATGAGGTAACCCTGCATATATAGCAACATGAAACCATAACCTTAAATACACTCTAAAGTAATAGAAAATCAATGTAGAATAGTTTTTATGGTTTGCTATGGTTTGTGCAAAAATAAAAAAAGAACATTAACTTTTGTAAGTATAAAATACCTTTGGAAGGACATGAACTAAAATTGGTGACGGTGGTTGTTACCTCTATGGAGGGACCTAGAATGGGAAGGAGATTTGCTTTTCATGTTCTACCTTCTGCTATATTTTTACCTTTTGAAAATTGTTATTATTTATTCCAAGTGAAGAATATACCATCTCTTTGGTCAGGCAAAATAAATACGGGGGTCGGGGGGGGAGACTTCAATTCAGTATTTGTCACTTTTTACCAGTTTCTTCAGTCTCATTCTGCTTTCCTTTTTCCTTCCTTCTCTCTATCCTTCATTCCTGCCTGCCTACCTCCCTTTCTTCCTTTCTCCTTCCCTCCTTCCTGTTTTTCTTTCATCTCTAGATAGACAGGCTTTTGCTATTGAGAAGTTTTTTGAGAAGTGAAGATCAGAAGGGTTGTATCATCTGAGTTGGTGTGGCATAAATATGTCAGCTGCCTTGATCACTGGAGAGCACGTTGGCTGGGTCACAAATTCTTGCTTTTCGTTTTCTTCCCTTCAGAACTTTGCAAATATTATTCTGTTGTTTTCGGAATTAGAATTTTCCTGAAGAGGGAGGTCTGAAGCCACCTCATTTTTCCAGCCAAAACTAAACTTTTTCAGTCTGCTTAATGAAATCTTTCTTTACCCTTAGGGTTTAGGGATCTACCCAAGATATGATTTACTGATCATTAAGGATCAATTCCTGGTCCTCTCTCTTCAGGGATCTGAAAGCCCTGAGAAATCTTAGAAAGGCCTTCCCTAACTCTTTATCTACAGCAGCAGCTCCTGTCCCTCATTTAATTTCTGCAAAGAATCTACTGGCATTATGTCATATATTTATTTCTAAAGATTTTTTTTTTTATGGTGGTGCGAATTGAATCCAGAGCCTTGCACATACCAGGCAAACATTCAACTGCTGACCAATTCCCTTAGCCTTCTCTATTTTCTTACTTTCTTAGTAGAATATATGTTCCCCAAGGGCAGAGACTGTCTTTTCCTGAGTATTACTATATTCTCAATGCTTAGAATAATGCTTCCCACATAGTAGACAACCAGTAAATATTTGCTGAATAAACTGGGACCATTTGATTTGGCTCAATAAATCAAATAAGGACCAAATTTTAAAAATCTACACATTTATTTCCAGAAAAGTTTTCTTCATGTATATCTTTAAATATTTTCTGCTCTCTCTATATTTTTGTTTTCCAGGAATAACAGGTGTCATCTATTAGATCTCCTTTGCCATCCATACAGGTCATCTTCTCTATGATCATCTTTAGAACTTTTATTTTGTGCATTTAATTTTGTTTTATTTCTTTAAGCCTATCTGTCAATAGAAACACCCTAAATGGATTGGTTTACTGTATTCTCTTGATGTGTTTGACTTTAATCTGTTATGGTTTTCTTTTCCATTTTTCTTTATCTCTGCTCAGTTGCTTTTTATATCCTTTCATTGTCTGCTTCCCTAAATTTTATCTTTGAATTCTTCTAGGATCTTGTTGGAGTTCTTCCTTTTATTATAACCCACATTTATTCACTGCCCCCCTTTATGGTAGCTCTTTCTTGTATCCTATTTTTTGTTTGTTTAAAAAATCTTTGCTTACTTCAAAGTAATATAAATACCATCTTGTGCTTTTGGTGTTTTGGTTGCTGTTTCTCCCTGTAGAAATGCAAAACTTTGACAGTTCATGTCTAGAAGATGTGGTGGTTCCGCTCCAAAGGAGAACAAGGCCAATCCTTTGGCCTTATTGCTTCTGTTACTTTATTCCTATGGCCTTCCACTCGTAAGAAGAAAAAATTTTGAGGCAGAAAAGTTAGTTGGCTACAGATCCACCTCTTCAGGAACACTCAAAGCCAGAAAATAAGAGAACAATGTTTATAGGATTCTAAAGAAAAGAGAATGAACACCAAGAATTTGTGGCCCAACCAGGGTGCTCTTCAATGATGAAGGCAGCTGACATTTTTAATCTTTACAAATTTAGGTAATACAATTCTTCTGAGTTTTTCTTAACAAATACACAAATAAAACTGCTCAGTAACAAAATCCAGCCAACTTGAGATGAAACAGGCAAAACAGGGCTGAAAAAATATACACACAGAAAAAGGTTAAAAATCTCCACTCTTCAGTGCCAAAGAGAAGACATTTATATTGTAAATGACTCCTACATCCTACTCTGATGTTGATGGACCACATCACCAGTGTATAAAGTCCACAGTAAAATATTATGTGAAAAGAGATAATCAAGATCGTAATGCCTAAATCAAATGAATGCAGTTAACATGACACTCTTGTCACTAACTTGTATGACATAATGCTATGTAAATGTCTGCTTTATATAGTTATTGTACACCTTCATTGCCTAAAGATTTGGCAATGACCTAACTAAAAATTGCAGAGTTGGTGCTTAAACCATTGGCAGACTGTCCTGAGAGTGTGCTGCATTAAAGTTCACTCGGATGTTAGTCATAGAAGCGGCACAATGATGACCAGAGCAAGGAGGAGAAATGTTCTTCATTGTAAGGCAAAAAAGGAGGGAGAGGAAGATAAAAAGGAAAAGATAGGGAAAAATCTATCTGCAGGGAATAATATATGGCACATACATCATGGTAATCTTGCCATTTCTATGCCTGCTCCCTTGTCTGGGTAAATGACAAGGGAGTATTTTCTGAACCAGGTTGTCATGATGTACTGCCACAGGAATAATGTACCATTTTCCCCCACAGCAGGACTTGAAGGCCCCCTCCTCAAGTATAAATTTAAAAAATTACCCGTAATAGTTCCACTGATGTTGGCCTTTCCTGAGGTATTTTCTGCAAGCAGTAATCAACAAATCTCCTAAAGGAGTCTGTCCTGTGTGTGCAAATATATGAAAAGAGAACAAAATGAGGGTCTGTAGAGCACTGAGATTATGCAAATCAATTTTCATTTGAGGGAGAGTTTTGCATTGTAGATTTTTTAAAAATCAAATAATTTTGAATATCAGGAGACATGTACTATTTTCAAATTTAAAATTAATCCTTTTGTATAATGAGTGTGGACACAGTTTTTAAAAAGTTAGCCAATGTATACACACACACACACACACACACACACACACACGGAAGTAAACTCAAGTCAAATCATAATATATATCAGAAAATGAAAAATACTTTTTTTTTTTTTTTTTTTTTTGCGGTACTAGGGGTTGAACCCAGGCCTCGCCCTTGCATGCTTTGCAAGTGCTGGACCACTCAGCTGCACCTCCAGCCCTTTTTTTTTTTTTTTACTTTTTGAGACAGGGTCTTGCTAAGTTAGGCAGACTGCCTCTGGTCTTGAACTTGCGATCCTCCTGTCTCCGCCTCCCAAGCCGCTGGGATTACAGGCGTGCGCCACTGTGCCCGGCCAAAAAGTACTATATTTATATAATAGTAGTTTAATACTTATTGTCTCCTCATAGATAACAACTCTTAAGAGTATCAAGTCTATATTCTTCACTGCTGGTTGTTATTCCTCTACCATCCACAACCTATCACGAAAGAGGAAAGCTTAAAGCATAAGGGACAGAGAACCTAGGAACATGCTTTCTGAATACAAATACCTCCTATCTTAAAAATTCCATTTTGTCCACTCTTCTCTGGACTGGCCTGTTTTCTGTAAGTCTTGTGGCCCAAACATATATAAAAATGTCATAATTTTCAGCAAAGAGCAATACATCTTCTGAACAGATAGTCTATGCCCTGTCCCAACACATTTAAATATACACAGAGTAAAACAATGACAAGCGGAAGAATGACGACATTGGCGGGGGCACTTTATCTCTGCTGAGAAGTGGTGCGAGATGAAATGATCAAAACAAGACTGGCAGCACTGGAGAGAGGAGACCCGCCCTCGAGGAAGGCAGCTGGGCATGTCCCCTGGGGGATTTCAGTTACTATGCATTAGGAAGACAGGGCCAGTGGTAGTGAGGGTGAGAAATGAAAGCATTGTGCAGGCGTGTGCGTGTGTGCATGCTTGCACAGATGGCCCTACAGACACTTGTTGCTTGTGGGGCATTAGTGTCATGATGAAGGAATGCAATGCTTTGTGGGTCAGATATTTAGCATGTCGTTCAGCGGGAATGTTGAACACCTGTGGTGATTTTCTTAGCAATGTCTTACCATTCACTGGATTGTAATGTCGGGGAGTCATTCTGGGCGATGTGATACAAAGCGCTCATTGCATTCATGTTGAAAAGGGGGGGCTTCCGCTCCGCTGGAAGAGAGAAGAAACGTGATAAGGCGGTTCTTAAAGGAAATCAGGCAGATAGCAAAATAAGGAACTATCAGCAAAGCTTTGCTGCTCAATAGATAGCTTATTCCCATCGTTGGGCCACACGACCCACTTATTTTAATCTCCACAGTTAGCCCAGGATGGCCATTCCAAGGCTGCTGGTCTTTTAATGCACACTAGGCAAAGCTCTTAACAGAACTTATTTTAAAAGAGTGAGAGAAAAATTCCTTATTTTTTTTTCATGGACCTTTGAAAGATAGCCTTTTGCTTGTTTTCCGGTAACAGGTATAAACATCTTCATGCACAGCTGTGTTTTAACTTAGAAATATATATTCATTAAAGAAAATTTTGGAAAGTAAAGTAGGACAAAGAAAAAATGTTATGGAATGGAACACCTTAAACATCACCAACATATATGGGAGATCAGGTAATTCTATGCAATGCACACTGCTGGGGGAAGGGTGTATGTAGGGGAATGGAGGGTGAGGAAGAGGAGGATAAAAAATAAAGGAGGCCTGGCCCATCTCACTGTAAAGAGACTCAATGAATTAAATATTTCTTTTGCATGAACTGAGCCTGTGAACCTTCATTAACATGGCCCTGGCCACATGCAGAGCCTGATTCGGAAAAGCAACTCTGTCCTCCTCTCTCAGGCCATCTTTGGCTTCATTGAAAAAACCAAGCTCAGGGAATTTCACACAGGTTGGTTACTCTGTCTGGACTCCCTTGTCCCTTCATTCTCTAAACTTTATCTAGAAATTTTATTATATATAAATCAAATTTTCAGATAGCATGTATGTATATATACATATGTATACATATATATACATAGTGAGATCCTAGTCTCAAAATAAATTATATGTATATGTGCGTTATGCAGATGACACCACTTTGCTTGCTGAAAATGAAGAGGATTTAAAACATTTACTGATGAAGATCAAAGATCATAGCCTTCAATATGGGTTACGACTAAACATCAACAAGGGGGCTGGGATTTGGCTCAGTGGGTAGAGCGCTGCGCTGCAGTCTCTGAGGACCCGAGTTCAATTCCCAGCACCGCAAAAAACGGGAGAAGGACCTGGCAATCCACTCCCAAGGCAATCCCGAAATAGTCAGCCGTTGAAAACCCTATGAGGGTCGCTATGAGTCGGATACCGACTCGACAGCACCTAACAACAACAACAAACATTAACAAAACAAAAATCCTTACGACTGGGTCATCACGCAACTTCACATGAAATGGAGAAAAGATTGAGGTTGTCCAAGATTTTACTTTGCTTGGCTCTATAATCAACACCCGTGGAAGCAGCAGTCAAGAAATCCAAAGACGCATTGCTCTAGGAAAAGCTGTGGCAAAAGATCTCTTTAGAGTATTGAAAAGCAAAGATGTCACATTGAAGACGAAGGTGCGTCTGACTCATGCCATG
>VMDO01000062.1:459193-483776 GCA_007922755.1 Pedetes capensis | reverse complement strand
GTACAACCAGAGTGCTCCTTGGAAGCAAAAATGGCCAAACTGCGTCTTACATATTTCGGACATGTAGTCAGGAGAGAACAATCCCTGGAGAAGGACATCATGTTTGGAAGAGTGGCAGGTGAACGCAAAAGAGGAAAACCCTCCACCAGATGGATTGACACAGTGTCTGCAACAATGGGCTTAAACATAAATAAGATTGTTTGCCTGGCACAGAATCGGCAAGTGTTTTGATCTGCTGTACATAGGGTCGCTATGAGTGGGACTCAACTCGACAGCATCTAACAACAACAGTATGTGTACGTACATATACATATGAATATATGTATATAAATTAATTATATACACACATACATGTATACAAATTATATGTATATGTGTATGCATATATGTATGTAAATTATATATACACCTATATGTATATAAATTATATGTATATAAATTACACACATGTGTATATATGTATATAAATAAATTATACATATGCATATAAATTATATGTATATGTGTATGTATATAGACATAATTTATATACATATATATAACTTATTTATATACATATATACACATATGTATATATACATACACATATGCATATAATTTATTTATTTGAGACTAGGGTCTCCTATGTTGCCCAGGTTGTTTCTGAACTCCTGTGCTCAAATAATCCTGCCTCAGCCTCCCAAGTAGCTGGGATCATAGGTGTGTGTCACTGCTCCCACCTCTTACTAATTCTTAACATTGGTTCAGGTTTCATCTCAAATATAATTTCATTCTGCAGTAATTTAGTAAGCATTTTATTGAGGGCTTATTGTATGCTTATAAAATCACTTCCTCCGGGAAGCCATCCCTGACTTCTCAGACCAGTCCTCTCATTAGTTTTTTGTCATTGAAAATTAGATTTTTCCTTTTTGCCATGTGTTGCAACCCCAGTTATTTGTGTAATTCTTTTTTTTTTTTTTCCCCTGTACTGGGCGTCGAACCCAGAGTCTCACACTTGCATGCTTTGCCAGTGTTATAGCACTGAGCTGCACCCCCCAGCCCATTTTTTTACTTTTTGAGACAAGGTCTCACTAAATTACACAGACTGCCTCTGGTCTTGAACTCAAGATCCTCCTACCTCTGCTTCCCAAGCCACTGGAATTACAGGCATGTGCCACCGTGCCCGGCTTAATTCTCTATTTAATGTATGTTCTATGTGTTAAACTTCATGAGGGCAGTGACAATGTCTATTATGTTCATCACTGCATTCCCAGTGCACAGAATACCACCTGGTTCACCGCAGGAGATCCTCAAATACCTGCTAAATAAATTTATAAAGGGAAGGCAAATTAAAGCAAAGAAGAAACTGTGTAGCAGGCAGTCACAAAGATGAACGAGAAGATACTATGTCTTGGGGCTTATGTCAGACACGACATGGATGAGCACATTCATTGTCAGAACATTAGGAAGTCTTACTGCCAAAAAGTGAAAAATCCAGGCAGCCCAGAACACTAAATTGCACAGGACAAACACCAGGGAAAGGGAAGAAACAAAGAAGAAAACAGAAGTTTAGAAAAGAGGATAAAAGAACAAAACAACAAAACTCAGTAGCAATGAGAACAGCAGTAGCTCAGACTTGAAGTGGGAATGGGGAGCCCTATAAGGAGTTGGGAGAAGGACCCGGCAACCCACTCCCAACAATCAGTTCACCATTGAAACCCCTATGAACAGCAGAGAAGCACTGACAATAGTGTTTTCCCTGTTGTATGCAGGGTCGCTATGAGTCGGATACCGACTCCATGGCACCTAACAACAACAACATAAGGAGTAAGCACTAAGCCCGTGAACATGACAAGCTAACCAACCACATGTAGGTGGAATAAGTAGCTCTAGTAGAGAAGCAAGTCATTAAAGGTATTCCAGCCCCACCACAACTCCGTGGTCTGGGAAATACTGTCTCAGTATTTGCTTCAGAACGTCTCATTGGTATTTACGTCCTTTACTTGATGCACTACATAGATCCTGTGAGGCAACAGCATGTTGGAGGGGCATGCTGCGATCCTAGCAGTTGGGAGGTGGAGGCAGAGGATTGTGAGTTTCAGGACTGCCTGGGCTACATACTGAGAACTTGCTTCAAAAGCAATCAATCAAGCAAAAACAAAACCTTGAGCCACAGTGTCAGGGCTCATCTTTGAGCCAGAGTATTTTAGAGCAAGGGCTGACAAAGTATGACCCATTGGTCAAATTCAGGTAGCAGCCTGTTTTTGTAGTTTTATTGGAATGACCATCGCCATGCCTGGGTATTAATGCCTTGTCAATGGATGCTTTTGTGTTCCAACAGCAATCAAGGTGGGTAGCTGAGACAGACACTGTATGCCTGCAAAGTCTAAAACATTTATTATCTGTTCTTTTACAGAAAGTTTATCAACCCTTACTGCAGAATGTAATAGCTGACACAGAGTTTCTCCATAAGCAGAATTGGAACTGGGAGTGCTTTTGAGGCCACCTTGTAATAAGAGATGCTTTCTTTTTCTTTGTTTCTTTGTCTTTCTTTCTTTCCTTTCCTCCCTCCCTTCCTTCTTTCCTTCCTTTTTCTTTCTTTTCTGCCTACCTTCCTTCCTTCCTTCCTTCCTCCCTCTTTCTTTCTTTCTTTTTCTTTCTTTCTTTCATGGTACTTGAGTGTTAAACACAAGGCCTCGTACATACTTTGCAAGTGCTGTACCACTGGGCCGTGCTCCCAGCCCATTTTTTTAATTTTTTATATTGAGACAGGGTCTTGATAAATTATGCAGGCTAACTCTGGCCTTGAACCTGTGATCCTCTGCACCTGGATTAGGAATGTATATTTTATGTGAAAGAGTGGAAGTATGAAGATGATAAGCTAACTACATTAAAACAAAAAATAGTAGCTTCCATTTAACTTAAAGACAACGATCAGATTTTCATGGATGTTTCATCTGTGCTATACAAGATCAAGGTTCAGGGAGGTCAGTTCAATGAAGTTTCTGCAAACTGCTCTGCTTGGCAAGGATTGTGTTAAATTTGAACAACCAGAATGAGATTTGTTTTAGCAAAAGACATCAAAGGGTGCCCTTCTCTTTAGATAAACATTTTTGAACAACCAAAAATTTCTTATAAACAAACACGGTTGACAACCATAATAATTAATTTATTGAGTTCCTCCTCTGTGTCAGGCCCTCATTGCCTTGTGTACATCATGTATGTTATTCAGAATGCTCATGATAGCTTGGCAAAATAGGTATTATTCATATAATTTCCTAAGTGAAAAAACTGAGGTTCAGAAAAAAACCAGTTATGGACTATGTGGATAAATCAGGATCTCAACCCAGTCCTATAAGACTTCAAGGCCATGTTTCTTTTACTAAGTCAAAGTATTTCTTGGAAAACTGTGCCTTTATGAGCGAGAGTACTAGAATTTCAAAATGAAAAGAAGAAACAGCAGCAACAGCAGCAGCAACAGAAGTGGAAGCAGCAGTGGTTTTAGAAGACCAAATATAACCTCCTCCCCCAAAACTATCATGGCATCCATTTACTAACAGATAAACAATGGGTGCTCATGACCACCGAGACCACCAACACAGGTGTTTGCCCCTGGAAGGCAAAAGCACCTAAGGTTCTTCCTTTCTCCCATCTCTGCCGGTGTCCCCAGGGCCGCAGGAGTCTGCTCCCCTCACCCGAGGGTCCCGAGTGAATTGTGTTTAGTGTCTGTGTGCGCGGCGGACTGGGAGGCGCGTGCCCCACATAGAAGAAGAAAATTCCAGGCAGAGAAAACTATGTAACAACATTTATGCTTTCTTTTGATTTTTAATTTTATTTATTTATTTATTCATTGGTTTTTTGAGATAGGGTCTCACTATGTAGCCCAGGCTGGCCTTGAACTCTTGATCCTCCTGCCTTGGCCTCCAGAGTGCTAGGATTATAGGTGTGCTCTACCACACCAGGATATGCTTTCTTTTTTCCTGAGGAATTAATTTCTGAATATCATCAATTCCTTGCAATACTCATGGGCCATTTGTCAGTTTCTACCATGATCTTTGCTGGTGAGCTAAGGGTCTGCAGTTTAACGAAACGTGCATCAAGATTAACTTCTGTAGAAATAATCTTGAAAAGCCATATCTGGTGACTGGTCCTTTTCAATGTTTAAGATTTTTCAGAATATTCATGCACTTAACTACTTCTTTCCATGGAAGATGAATTTAGCAGAAGAAAATTTCTGAAATAGACTTAACTACTTAGGAACCATAGAGCTTGATCTTTGGAAAGAAGGGAAGTTAAGAGCAACATTTTCATTGTCTCGTTTTGTAATGTGACCTCAGTAATTTAATTTATAGATTAAGTTTTTTTTAGAAAAAATATACACAATTACAGAAGAGATGCTGCTGTTGTTGCTGTTGTTAGGTGCCCTTGACGTTGAATTGGGTCTGACTCATAGCGACCCTCATAGGGTTTTCAATGGGTAGATATTATAAAGAAAGGGGATAATAACTCTCAATGTAATTTAAACATTAAAAACATAACTTAAAGTATGTTGTTTGTACCTGGAATTTCATTAAATGTCAAACAAGTAAAAGACAATAAAAATATTTCAAACATACAGAAAAATCATCGCTTAGGGTTTTCTTTCATCTCTTTTCTTTTTTTAACAAGGTCTTGCTATTTAGCCCAGGCTGGCCTGGAATTTGAGATCTTCCTGCATGCCTCAGTGTCCTGAGTGCCAGCATTTTAGGCATGTGCTCTGGCCTGAGTATGTATTTCAAACAGTTTAACTTTCTTTCATTAAGAAAAAACAAAAAAACCTCTTCTTTTACATATATATGTCAACAAAATCAGTATAGGGAAACTATGATGCACAGTGGGAGGGTAAAGAAGTGCTTGTATGGTATATTACCAATGTCATAATTTTAAAATAATTGCTGAGAAGTTAAATGTCTTTGATAACAAGTTTGTATTTACTGAAAATCTACTATAGTATTCCTCTAAATGTAAGATGCTATTCAGGCAGGTAAGATATATCACTATTTAATATATACTGTTATTTTATTTACAACTAAGAAAATGATTGCTAATTATGAGATGCTATTGTTTACAAAATACTTATTTTTAAAAAATTATTTATTTATTTGGGGATTTTTGACAAATACAAATTGTTTATATTTATTCACATATTTTGTAGAGTGATTATCACAATTAACATGTGCATCACCTCATATAGTACAATTTTTTTATTGTTGTGTGAGAACATTTAAGATCTGTTTTCTTAGTAATTTCAAGTATATAGTGGATGATAAAACAACAATTTGGGAGGAGGTTACCTTGTCTTTTAACTCAGTAAATCATTTCATAAAAGGTAATCAAAATTAGGCTGATATAGAGAGCATGTTATTACACACACTTCAATCCATTTTCCTAAGAAGATAAAGTCAAAAAATAAGCATACATCAGCAACTGTCAAGAGAGGACTTACCAAGATATTTCTGGCATCTCTAACTATTTTGTCCAATGTCAAGGCTGTGTGAAACTTCAGTCGTCATTATATCTATGTGGTGCAGATACTAATTTATAATGATCTCAAATCACCATAAAAGGGAGTATGTTATTTTTTGTCTCATTTTAAATGTTGGGAAGGGTAAAATCCATTTTACATTTCAGAAGGATTTTGGTAACAAAAAAAACCTTTTTTTTCTTTTTTTGTGGGCCTGGGCCCAGAGCCTTGCACATACTAGGCAAGTACTCTACCACTGAGCTACACTCTCAGCCCAAGAAAAAAACTTATAAAAACCATGGGTGGGCACAAATTTAATTAGTTGTAAGGTTTACGTCAGCTGGTACATTCTTTTAAAGAGTCGTAACTGAGGAGTTACTACTATAGTTCAGTGCTGGGAGTAAAATTTTGGTCATTTATATTTCCTAAAATATAAATTACAAAAATCAAATACTTCTATATATGAATAAAATTAGTTTTTACTGAGTAGATGTTATGTAGCAAGCACCATGTTGGGCTAAGGTTTAGTTCAGTTGGTAGAGTGTTGCTTTGAGGTCTCTGAGGCCCTAGGTTCGATCCCCAGCACCACAAAAAATGGCAGAAGGATGTGGCAGTCAACCCCTGAAACAATCCCAAAACAATTGGCCATTGAAAACGCTATGAGGGTCACTATAAGTAGGACACGACAGCACAAGAAGCAGCAGCACTATGTTAAATGCACTACTTACAATATCTTTTTGAAGCCTGAAAAATAGCTATGATGTATGCATTGTTGTTTTCACTTAACAAATGAGGAAACTGAGGGTTAGAGATGTTAAGGAAATGGTCCAAGATCACACAGCCAGAATCAACATGTCACATGGCTTCAGGAGATATATTTTTCATCCTAGACAGCATGGATGTCAGCTGGCATGATGTAGCAGCCATCCATGGTGATCCTGCCAGCTAAATATCAGTGAAGCGAAGATTCAAATCCAAGGTGTCTAATTCTAAAACTTACTCTATACTACTAACCCTGTGCTCTGCATAGTGTAGACTTTTCCCCTCCAAATAATGCATTTTTATTTCTAACTTTTAAAAAGTTAAATTATTCAATTTTTAAAGTATATCAAATTTTGTAGAATATTATAACAGACTTACTGTGTAGATTTATTGTTATTTTGTTACATTTGTTCCACGTCTTTTTTCTTTTAAAAAACATGAAAGTAGATATAACTCTATTTGATTTCCTTTATCCAGAGAGCTTAGTATTCTGGAATTGTAACTTTTACACCCTTATTATGTTTTATTAGTACTTATATGCTCATAACAATATATGAAAGTGTTTATAAATCTTCCATAATTAGCATGATGTTATACCTCTACTTCCAATTTCCTTTGTTCATTAAAGATTCCATTATGATTTTGAAATTTATCTATGATGACATAGGTAGTTCCTATTCATTCCTTTTTTTTTTTTTTTTTCTTAAGACAAAGTATCCCTAAGTTGTGTAGGCTGCCTCTGGCCTTGAACTTGTGATCCTCCTGTCTGGGCTTCCCAAGTGCTGGGATTACAGATGTGTACCATGGCACCTGGCTTGTTTGTAGGTTTTCTTTTCTGATCTATTGGATTTAATCTTTTCCTGAACAAACACCATACTAATTTAATTATTATGATATGGATTTTGATACAGTAATTCTTTTGTCCAAATCCTATTTCTCCATAATTGTTTGGGGTACTTTGGGGCCTATGATTTTGAGAATAACTAGTCAAGTTTTACAAAGTATTGCTGGAAGTTCATCCTAAGTCCTTTCTAAGTATGAAAATATTTCTGCTGAATGCCACCCAAAACCAGTATGCATAAATTTGATCAACTTCCTTTGCCATATAAGAGACTAGCACAATATCAGAAATCAAAAAAGAAATCTATCACCTCAATAACTATCAATACAGGACCAGTAAAATAAATCATTTCATAGCTACATAATGGAATAATATGGTGCTATTCTAATAATGAAAAATATATCTAAGTAATACAAAACAAATCTCCAAGATATCAAGTGAAAAATCAAAGCACAGAACCTCATGTATTCACTACCATGGGTATGAAAATGCATATAAGAAGTATACATTGGGGCTGGAGTATAGCTGACTGATAGAGCACATACAGTGCCAGGGGGTCATTCCTCAGCAACAACAAGAAAATGTATATTCATATTTTTGTATTTAAGAATACATATTTTGTATTCAAGATTTGTATTTTGTATTCACTAGAAGTGCCAGGCATGGTGGCTCACACCTGTAATCCTAGCAACTTGGGAGGTGGAGGCAGGAGGATCACAAGTTCGAGGCCAGAGGCAGCCTGCGTAACTTGAGACCTTGTGTCAAAATAAAAAGGTCCTGTGGTATTTTATACAATATAAAATAGCAATATTTGAGGAACAACTTTCTTCGAATATGAAGTTGTCTTTTTTTTTTATTGGACATTTTTTTTGACATTTTATTTTATTTTATTTTGTTTTATTTTATTTTATTTATTTTTTTATTAGAAATTTTTAATGTACATCATAATGCGATTCATTTTGACATGCTTTTCATTATGACAATTTTCTTATTGGACATTTTTAATGTACACCTTAATGTGATTCATTCTGACATGCTTTTCATTGTGGCATTTACATATATGCATTTTGATGTACATTATTCATATAGGTTCCCCCTTACAAGAGGGTAAGGGGTAAGGAAGTTGTCTTCAAGGTTGCGCTCTATGTGGGTTAAATGCAGTTTTAGAACCACGTCTTTGATATGTCTTCTCTTATTTCCTCAAATTTCCTTAATACAAGTTGAAGTATAAATTAAGGTAATTGATAGTACTGTGAAGATAGGATATGTCTTAACACTTATAGTATAGAGAATAATTATTTTAAAATATAAGTAGTTACTACCTTGTATTTCCATGTTGGTTAATTGCTATATCTGCTCAAACATGAAAATGTACTGGAGACAAAGAAATCTTCTGTGTTATACAAGAGCATAAAAATATCTATAATAGATTCATATTGCCTGGCACACATACAGCAGTCATTCATTAAATAAAACCTGGGTGAATTAATTGACAATCATGATAAAGAATGATTCTTAAAAATATGATGAAAACAACTCTTTACTCACCCAATTCAATGCAGGTGATCCCAAGTGACCAAATATCAACTTTCCCATCATACTGTCCTTCATCCATAGCTAAGATCACCTCTGGAGCCATCCTAGCAAATATAATACACAAAACTCAGGTTCCAAATTAAAAGTGATTCAAAGAAATAGCTGGTGTTTTGTTTTGTTTTGTTTTGTTTTTTTGTACTAGGGATTGAACCTTGGGCCTCACAAATGCTAGGCAAGTGCTCTACCACCGAGATGCACCCCTAAACCCGATTTGACTTTTTATTTTGAGACAGGGTCTTGCTAAGTTGTGCAGGCTGCCTCTGACCTGAAACAATGATCCTCCCGCCTCAGCCTCCTGAGTGCTGGGATAATAGGCGTGCACCATGGCTAAAATGTTGTATTTGATAGGTGCTGTTGAGTCAGGTCCAACTTGTAGCAACCCTATGTACAGGAGAATAAAACACTCCCTGATTCTGTGCCAGGCACACGATCTTATTTATGTTTAAGCTCACTGTTGCACACACTATGTCAATCCATCTAGTGGAGGGTTTTTTTTTTTTTTTCATTGACCTGCCACTCTCCCAAACATGTCTTTCTCCAGGGATTGGTCCCTCCTGACTACATGTCCAAAATATGTAAGACACAGTCTAGCCATCCTTGCTTCCAAAGAGCACTCTGGTTGCACTTCTTCTAGGACAGATCTGTTAGTTCTTTTGGCAGGCCATGGTATATTCAATAATCGTCTCCAGCACCATAATTCAAAAGCATCAATTCTTCTCCTGTCTCCCTGCTTGGCTTCTGATGGGATCAGACACCGCAGTGGTACGGCAGGTTCAGCTAAAATAGTCGTTCTCCATGATATTTAAAATTTTTATCTAACAGAGCTATTTCCTTACACAAATAATTTTGAAAACATTACTTAAAATATAAATACACTTAGTGATTTACATGAAATAACACATTATTTTCAATAAATATTGGCTCCTCTCCTTACTATGAGTTTGATCTTGGGTAACTTAACCTAACTGCCTATCAGTTACTTCATCTATAAGATGGAGAAAATTCTAGTAGCTATCTTACAGAGATTTGTAAAGGATTAATATATGAAGCACAAATTAAACAACATGAAAAATATTTTGTGGAACAATATAAAGCAGTAGCATCAGCTATTCCAGCTGGGGTTTAGCTCAGTTGGTAGAGAGCTTGTTCTGTATACGCTGAGGCCCTGGGTTTGGTCCCCAGCACAGCAAAAATGGGAAGACCTGGTAGCCCACTCCCAAAACAATCCCAAAACAATCAGCCATTGAAAACCCTATGAAGAGCAAAAAAGCACTGACAGAGTGCCAGGCATGGTTCAGTGTTGGGGAGTGTTTTGCTTTGTTGTATATAAGGTTGCTATGAGTTAGAACAGACTCCATGGCATATAACAACAACAGGAACTTGTATAACAAAACAAAACGGATTATGGTAATTGATGTCACTTTACTTGTTTGTCCAAAATGTATTTTCATTAGGAGGGAGCACCTATACCAGTTTAATATGCTTTGGATATAGCTGTGTTCTATTATTGTGTATAAGCACTTGTTTGGTAAATGCTACCTTATGATGATGAAAAAAAAATCTTAAACAGCAGTTGCTGTTTTGGTAGGCAAGTAATTTTCCAGGCTGTAAGTCATTCTCTAAGAAATAATGAAATTCCAGTGTATCTATAAAAGACAAGAAAGAAACCAGGGTAGAATGAGGAGAACAACTTTAAGTCAGAATGATAAGCTGTAAGTATCAGAGAACTCAAAAAAGACAAGAACTTGGATTTCTTTCAGTGCAGGCCAGCCAGGGAAGGCCCACGACACTTCCTTGTTCTCACCTGGAGACTCTGTCTCATGAGAAAACTTCCAAAGAAACCTCAAATGAAACCTAAGATCTGAGCCTGGTCAGTGAATTGATCGTGATGTCAACTTTATTTGAACAACTGAAAGTCATTCTGAGTTTTATACACACTTGAATGGTCTTTTTTGTTTATTTGTTTGTTTTTAACTAGTGAGTTTTCTAACCTCAAATGAAATCTCATTTGGGGGCCCATGTGGCAAGAGACTGTCAAAAAACAAAACTGGGTGAAACCAAGGCCAAGGGTCCATCTTGTTCATGTACGTATATTTTAAAACCATGCTGTATTTTCTAATTCCACGTACCAGTAAGGTGTGCCCACGAAGGAGTTGGCAGGGGAAGCCATAGAGGCAGATCCAAAATCCGCTAGCTTCACCTGACCTGGCTCTGTGAGGAGAATATTCCCTGCTTTAATATCCCTATAGGAAAAAAGAAGAGGGTTAGAAAATTTCTTTTCAATTTTGATTTTGGAACAGGTCAGAGCATGCAACTAATAAGATAAAAAGTTTATTTTAAAAAACTTTTCTCAGAAGGGCAGAAGGGGATTAGTCATTAGGGCATGTTGTAAAGGGGCCACCTTCATAGATGTACTTAGAGGTAGATCACAATAATTACTAAAGCAAGAGCTTTTTTCAGAAGTACAGAATATGGTGAGAAAAAACGCAGAGACAATAGACAAGGAAACCTCTTTGGCGGCTAGACTTACAAAAAGCAAGTTCTAGCACTCTTTGTGCTGGGGAAACTGGGGCCATTTGGAACTGCCTTTTATTTTTTTCTCTTCCAAATTACGTCATGTTTTTTTGGAGCCTAAACCAACCTGCAATAACTCTGTATTGCCTAACCAATAATCCTCAACTACACACATACCTTTTCTTTCTTGCCTGTGACCCTTTCTCTCTGCCTTTAATTGTAACTGCAACTCTAAGGCATTTGAGGGTACATGTTATACAGAAGGTGTTATTTTAAAAATAACACTGTACAGTAAAAAGAAGACCCTGAAAGATCAAAACAAACAAGGATTAGGGGTTAGAAAAATGCATTTCTATTGCATTACTACAATGAATTGCAAGTGGTTATTACTAAAGATGTTAGATATTTTATTCAGCAAAAATGTTTTCAAAATATGATTTTAAAAATTCATTCTTCAGTATGATGATTTAGAATGAGAAGATGTGGATGTACTCCTTTAAAGGAAAAAAAAAAGAAAAAGACATGAGGTGTAATGAGTACTAGGAACCAAGAACCATAAGTTGATGGGCTATAGAAAGTTAAAGCAGAGAAAATGAGGAAACTATGACAAGTTGAAAATGATCAGGTTCAAATGCTTCCAAAACAACTTTGTCAAAAACTTCCCTTGAGAATTCAGTTTCGTTCCTCAGGATGACATTAGGCACTGGCAGAGAGAACTTTTAAAAAGGCATTATTTATTTCTCTTTATGACAGAAAAATCTTTTCTCTTTTATTTTCAACTGGAATAATGAACTGCCTGTTAAGTCAAGATAATAAAAATCTGATATATGGTATTCATTTTTAAATTTAAAGAACATTCTTTAATTTTTTTGTCTTTTCAACTTCTTTTACAAGTTGAAGAAGATAATGTATTATGCAGAATAGAACAATAAGTCAATGTGCAGATTAAGTTAATAAAGACACCCAAAAAACTGAACTATAATTTAAATAAAAGCAGGCAAAATTATGAGCAAGTTGGCACTTAGCAATGACATTTTGGTTTCAGAGAAGTACATTAAAACAAAAAATTGCCAAATCCATATACACTTTTATAAATTGTTAATCAATATTTATTAGACAATTAGGTTCATTCTTTGCCATTATTTTTAAAAAATTATTTTTATGTGTTATGCTGGGGATGGAACCCAGGGTGACATGCATGCTAGGCAAATGTTCCGCAACTGAGCTATGCCCTAGTGTATCATTCTTCATCTCTATATAAATAAACCAAGCCAGGTGCTGTGGGGCATATTTGTTATCCCAGCGACTCAGTAGAATGAGGCAGGAGGATCTCAAGTTTGAGGCCAGAGGCAGCCTGTGTAATTTAGTGAGATCTTGTCTCAAAACAAAAAGTCAAAAAATGGGCTGGGAGTGCAGTTCAGAGGTAGTGTACTTTCGAAGTATGTGAGAGGCCCTGGATTCAACTCCCCAGTAATATGAGAGAGAGAGAGAGAGAGAGAGAGAGAGAAACAGAGAGAGAAAGAGAGAGAGAGAGAGAGGGAGAGAGAGAGAGAGAGGCAAATTGCAGGCAGCATTTGGTCCGCCTGTCTTAAGGAAGTTCTGCTTTTGCAGCACCAGGAACTGGTGTTGGCTACTTGAGAGTGGCTGAAACAGAAGCAAAAGGGGAACCAATGACCTCATAGTTTCACTTCTTCCTTGTAAATGCCAAGTGATTCCTTTTGTTTGTGAGTTTCTACATCTACCTCATATTCCACTCCTTTTGCTACTCATTAAGCTCTTTACTGAGAGAGGGAAGGATGGGTAACATTTTTTCTTTAGAGATAAGTTAATGGGGAAGTAGGCTGGACATAGGAGAGTGAGGTCATGGTACAGAAAATGGGGGTGCAGTTCAGTGGAAGAACACTTGCCTAGCCTGTGTGAGGCCCTGGGTTCAATCCCAACACATACACACGTAGAAAAGAAAGAAAGAGAGAAGGAAGAAAGAAAAGAAAGAAAGGAAAGGAAGGAAGGAAGGAAAGAAAAAGAGAGGAGGAGGGAGGGAAGAAGGAAGAAGAGGAGAGGAAAGGAGACAGAAGAAAAAGAAAAAAAGAGAGAAGAAAAAAGAAAAGGTAGAACATGGGTCCCTAACCCAGTCTGCAGACCAGTGAGGTCTGTATTTCCATCTGCATTTACAGCCATTTCCCATCCTCCTCTTACTGCCTGAGCTATGCTTCTTGTCAGATCAGCAGGTCCCGCTTGTAGGTCTGTGGAAAAACTTGTTGTTGTTGTTGTTAGGTGCTGTCGAGTTGGGTGTGACTCTATATACAATAGAGCAAAACACTCCCCGACACTGTGCCATGCCAGGCACTATGTCAGTGCTTCTCTGCTATTCATAGGGTTTTCAATGGCTGACTGTTTCAGGATTGTATCAAGAGTGGGGTGCTAGGTCCTTCTCCCATTTTTGTAATGCTGGGGATTGAACTCGGGGCCTCAGAGACTGCAGAGTGGCACTCTATCATTTATCTTCTATGAAATGAGTCCCTGTGCCAAAAAGGCTGGGACCGCTAAGGTAGAAGAAAGCCCTAGGTGACTGGACTAGGAGTGAGGAAGTTTGAGCTTTAATCCTTCCTGTATTACTCAAATGCTGTGAAATGATGGGTCAGTTATTTACATCTTCCTGAACCTCAGCGTCTTCATCCACCAAAATTCAGTATCTTCCTAAGTGGTATAATAACTAATAAGGATTTTAGGAATGCACGATATTTTGAAGTGATGAAACAGCATCTATTTATATAAGATTAACTTGTCATTTATAACACAAAAGGGAGAGGAAACTCAGCTAAGAAATAAATACACACAATGAAGGTGAATTCTCTTTTCTTCTTGACATAGTATTAGAAGGTCACCCGACCCTTCTTTCAATTTCCCAGGCTGGAGAATAGTTTCCTACAGAACAGTAAGTCTTTGTGGATACCTGCGAGAAGCCAGGAGATAGAAGCTAAGTTTTGGCAACGTGGCACTTGGCATCCAGAAGCAGCAGCAATCTGTTTGCTCCCATAAATCCCTAGGCACACTGAAGATTGGCACATGCACTAATTTTCAAGGTTCCTGGAACTGAAATGAAAATGAAACTGATCTTGAATCTTACCTGTGAATTAATGCATGAGAATGTAGGTAGGCCAGCCCCTGCAAGGCACCATGGGTAATGGCAGCAATCTCCACTTCCTGAAGTGGTTTCTTATGAACTGAGGAAGGAGGGAAAGAAGGTGAGAGGCAATGAGTTTCATTGCTATTTTCATTGTCTCATACAGCCATATCACAGGGTTACATACTTTCTTAAGTGACAATGTGGGAACATGCAGGATATATATTTTCTGTAGAACAACAATAAATAATCAGATAATAAGAAAACCAAGTGTATAAAAACAAAACAAACTAACCCATCAAAATGGAAAAAAACCAAACAAACCAAAGTCTGGTATTCATTAAGCGATCCACTGTTAATTTACTGGTCAGTTGCACATCAATGCCACACTGATTTCAATTGGATGAGCTCAGCTGTATCAGTCACTTTTGACATTTTAAATGCCTGGACTGTTCTAGGTCACATTGTTTTCTTCTGTCACAAAGCCATCTATAATTACCCCCTCTAACTACAGGTTTTCATCATTTGTGAAAGCAGTTAATAAGCAACTTCTATTCAGAGATACAGGATGCTATAAGACATTTTTAATGTAAATTTTTAACACAGTGTCTTGTGACAGCATTTGCAGAGAACTGTGTCAGCCATGATATTGTAAAGGGTTAAACTTTAATATGATTTTGAAAATCTCTCTCTCGCTTTCATGTATACAGATGCATTTGATGTTTTGGCTACACACACCATGTCACATCAACCAAACATTGTAGCGTACTTGCCCTGGATGGGCAATGAATTCAATAGCAGAAGGCCCGCTAATGTCACTCAGACACTTCAGGGAAAGCACAGGGGTGGAGTCCTCATGCCTCATCCACAGAACCTTTATGCTCCAGGTAGACTGCCCAAACTGCACTTTAGTCCAGGGTGGACAACATTCTCACCAAGGTGAAACAGAGGAGGGTGTAGTGCCTTTGTTCTTACCTTCTAACAAATCAGAGGCTGAGCCTAAGCAGTATTCCATCACCAACTATAACAGATTAAAAACAAATTGGGACAATAAAGGTTAATAAGGAACTGCCAGAACCAAGTGACCAACCAACCAACCAACCAACCAACCCTGGCACTAAGAAGATGAAGAGAGTAAACATTCTGACTCATCTCAACCCGTGCTGCTCTGGTCATCTGATGCACTTGATTTCTGTAATTTTTAACATCTTAGGTTTTGTCATTTCTTACTTGAATTTGCCTTAGAGTAAAATTTACTGTAAATGGTCAAGTTGAGATTGGTCAGTTTATTTACCACTTGCCACACTGCCTTGTTTTAAAAAGGACTTAAGGCAGTTGGTCACATGACATTAAATTTTGTAACTTAGAACATGTCCAAAAATATATGAGCCAGTAAAATCCATACTGGGATATACAAATTAAATCAAATAAGCCATGTGTGAGAGCCTGGGTTCAAACCCAGCATGAAAACCAAACAAAAACCAAAACCCCAATAAATAGTAAATCCTTATTTTCACATTTTAAAAAGCTCTAAACAAGAAACACATATTGTGTAGAACTCAGGGTTAAGATATAGCCTGCCAGAGAGTAAGAGGGGATGTGCAAGGGGATGCTGGTTAGAGGATATAAAATTTTCAGTTACATAGCTGAAGTAAGTTCAAGAGAGCCACTGTACAATATGGTAACTACAGTTAATTGCAATGTATTGTGTTCTTGAAAACTGTTAAGATAGTAGATTTTAAGTGACCTTACCACAAAAAAGTGTTAAGTATGTGAGGCAATGCATATGCATATGTTAGCTCCCCTGAGTCATTTCACAATGTATCTACATTTCAAAACATCGAGTACACAATGAATGCATGTAATTTTTATTAATTAAAAATAAATTTTGAGAAAACTCTAAATAAAGATGTACCCCGCAATGTGTCATTACTTTGAATTCCTGAACAGTATGTGATATTTTAATTTATATCTTAAAACATTTATATAATAATATTACTAAAATATTATTGATAATTCTTGAGTCGGCAAATCTTGAGAGGCTTTCTTAAAGTAAAAAGAAGGAGCTCTTTACTCTCATCCTAGATCCTCTGTGACTCAGAATATTGATTTGTAGTCAAGGCCAAAATCATGAATGAGCAGTGACCATCTCCAAAATACAGACTCCTACAGATTATTACTTTGTTAATCTAAAAACCAGCACATGCTCATTTTGAAATATAAATTTCCCAAAGTCAACTGGACATAGTAAATATTGACACATCTGTTTCTTTCATTAAAAAATTAATATGAAAGCATATTTATATATTATATACCTTGTATTACTGGAATAACTTGAAATTTTATAAGTAGTTTTGAAGTTTAGATATCTTATTATAGTTTTCTGCTTGATGTAACAATAGCTTTAGAAATATTTATTTTACTTCTTGAGAAATGAAAGATTATAATGAACATTTAGTTCTATTTGTACCCTATTTCTTTTTTTATTAAATTAATGGAATCCTTTCTAAATTGTATTACATAATTTTCTAATTTTTTAATTTAATAACTAAATATACACATATAACTTCCATAAGCTTAATATATGGAATATGAATACAGATGCTTCCTGACTTATAATGGGGTCATGTCTTCATAAACTCAATCATTAAGTGGAAAATATCTTAAGTTGAAAATGCACTTAATACACCTGACTTACTCAACATCATAGCTTAGCAACACAGTACGGTAGTCCTCCCTTATCCATAGTTTCACTTCCTGCTACTTTGGTTATCCAAAGCCAAGTGTGGTCCAAAATACATATGTGGAAAATTCCAGAAAGAAACTATTCATAAGTTTTAAACTGCACACTGTTCTGAGTACCATGATGAAATCTCTCACTTTCCCACTCTGTACTGTTCCAGAAGTGAATCATCTCTTTGTCTAGAGTATGTATTCTATATGGGCTGGGATTTAGCTCAGTTGGTAGAGCACTGCTCTGCAGTCTCTGAGGTCCCGAGTTCAATTCCCAGCGCCGCAAAAATGGGAGAAGGACCTGGCAATCTACTCCCAAGGCAATCCCGAAAAACAGTCTGCCATTGAAAACCCTATGAGGGTCGCTATGAGTCGGAGACGACTCGACGGCACCTAACAACAACAACAACAACATGTATTCTATATATGGTACCCACCCCATTAGTCACTAAGTTGTTGCTTTGGTTATCAGATCAACCACCACAGTTACCGCAGTGCTTGTGTTCACGCAGCCTTATTTTATTGAGTAAAGATCCCAAAGTGCAAGGGTAGTGATGCTGACAATTTTATTGCAATATACATTTATAACTGCTTTATTTTTTGGTTATTGTTGTTAATCTCTTTCTATGCCTGATTTGGGCTGGGATTTAGCTCAGTTGGTAGAGCACTGCTCTGCAGTCTCTGAGGTCCTGAGTTCAATTCCCAGCACTGCAAAAATGGGAGAAGGACCTGGCAATCCACTCCCAAGGCAATCCCGAAACAGTCAGCCATTGAAAACCCTATGAGGGTCGCTATGAGTCGGAGACGACTCGACGGCACCTGACAACAACAACAACATGCCTGATTTAGAAATTTCATATTTTATCATAGGTATGTATGTATACCTGAAGCTGTACCACAGAGGTGTCCGATCTCGTCAGATATAGGAAGCTAAGCAGGGTCAGGCCTGGTTAGTACTTGGATGGGAGACAGCCTGGGAACACCAGGTGCTGTAGGCTTGGGAGAAGGACCTGGCAACACACTCCCAAAAAACAATCAGCCATTGAAAACCCTATGAATAGCACAGAAGCACTGACAATACTGTTTTGTCTGTTGTAGATAGGGTTGCTATCAGTTGGACACCAACTTGATGGCACCTAACAACAACAGTATGTGTGTACAGGAAAAATCATAGCATATTCAGAGGTTGGTACTATCTGTGGTTTCAGGTGTCCACTAAGGTATTAGAACATATCCCCCAAAGATAATGGGGCATCACTACATACTGTACAGTATTGGTTATTTACACCTGAGATGATAAGGCTGACAGGGAGCCATAGCTTGCTGCAACTGTCCAGTGTCAGTCACCACAGCAAACTGTACTACACATAACTAGCCTGGGAAAAGATCAAAATTCAAAATTCAGGTTGTGGTTTCTACTGAATATGTCCCCCATGTGCCTGGCAGCTTGTCAGGTTGTGGGGCTTTGCATGTTTCTGTGAGGCTGAAAGCTATGCCAGCAGAGCCACCCATGGTGGACAGATTTCACCTGAACTTCCAGAGTAAGACAGACTAGGGAGAAGGGCCTGGCAGCCCACTCCTGAAACAATTGTTGTTCTTGTTAGGTGCCATCAAGTCAGGTCTGATTCACGGTGACCCTTATAGGGTTTTCAATGTCAGATTCTTTTGGGATTGCTTTGGAGGTAGATCACCACATCCTTTTTGCATTTTTTGCTTTGCTGGCAATCAAACCTGGGTCCTCAGAGAGTATGGAGCAGCACTCTACTAACTGAGCTAAACCCAAGCTCCCTGAAATAATTGGCTGTTGAAAACCCTATGAATGGCAGAGAAACACTGTCAGATATAGTAATGGAAAATGAGCCTCCCCCAAGCTAGAAGGCATTCAAGAAATAACTGGGAAAGAGTTGCCTCCTCAAAGTAGAGTTGACCTTAATGACAGGAATTGAGTAAAGCCCCTGGGACCTCCTTTTGCTGCTGTGACACAACTCACAATGGTAAGAAACAGAGTGGCTGCAACAATGGGCTCAAATATAAACAGACTGTGTGCATGGCACAGTGCTGGGTAGTGTTTCATTCAGTTGTACTTAGCTTTGAGTTGCCAACTCGAGGCCACCTAACAACGTTTCCTAACAACAACTGAATATGTATTGGTTTTATACCATTGTAAACTCAAAAAATCTTAAGTCAAACCACTGAAAGTCAAGGAATATTTATATATAACTTTAAAACTGAATGAACGAATATGCGCAGTGTTTACATTTTTTAAATTACATGTTAAAAACCTCAGCATTTTTTTTTTGTCATATATATTCTTTTCCTTGTTATTCCATAACACAAAGGCCCCTGTGCTGTTTTTTTTTTCCTGACACTAGGCAGCTCTTGTTGCTCTGCATTGAAATTATTAGGTCTGCTTTCTAGCTGCCCTGACTTCTTCCTTATGGTGAACTTACTGTAGTGCCTGCTTGTACGCCTGTAGCAGCTCAGTTCCCTGGTTGTTGTTGTTGTTAGGTGCCGTCAAGTCATGTCCGACTCATAGTGACCCTCTATAGGGTTTTCAATGGCTGATTGTTTCGGGATTGCCTTGGGAGGGGACTGCCATGTCCTTTTCCCATTTTTGCAGTTCTGGGAATCAAACTTGGGACTTCGGAGACTGCAGAGCAGCGCTCTACCAACTGAGCTAAATCCCAGTCCCAGTTCCCTGGAGTACTTTCGAATTAGCCTATCAAAATAGCTGTAAAGCTGGGCACAGTGGTGCATGCCTGTAATTCCAGTGACTTGGGAGGCTGAGGCAGGAGGATTGTGAGTTCGAAACCAAAGGCAGCCTGTATAACTTAGTGAGATCCTGACTCAAAAGTAAAGAATGGGCTGGAGAGTATAGCAGTGGTAGGGCACTTGGGACCCTGGGTCCAATCCCCAAGTACTGAAGACAAAACAAAACAAAAACAACAGCTGTAGAAAGAAACCAGGTAACCAAGCTTACTAGCTCTCTATGCCATCTGAGAGTAAACAAGCTTTAAGAGCGAGCTTAGAGAATTTTCTGAAGACTTAAAGAGCACATAAGATTTAGCATTTGGATTTTGTAATGTTTATTCTACCTGACTGAAATCTCTTTCGAGACTCCTCCAAGTCAGCTAAAATTGCCAGAGAACAACTGATTTCCAGCTAAGACAATGCTCATTTGATTAATTTCTTCTGTTCAGAATGGAAGCAATAACTCTAGCTATCTTAAGAATTACTTCACAGAAATGTTAAGTATACTGTATGGGAACAAAAGTTCCATTTTCTAATCAGAGGTCATATATGGGAAAGGGCTTGGTACATGGTAAGCACTCAATGACAGTTGAATTGGACTTTAGGTTACAATGTGCGATCTGATAAACTATGAAGTTTAACATTTTCATGTTCTAAATGGTGCCTAATATGTTAACCTAAAAACAGAAATGCAATCATACAAAAACATACTGAGTGGAACAAAAGACCATTTCACTTTAATCATATGGTAGGCCTTGTTTAGTAAAAAATATACAGCTGTGATAATATCAAGCACAATTCCAAATGTTGGGTGAATTGGAGCAGGGGAATGAAAAATGAGAAAGATAAAAATTCTAGCGTGAGAATAAAAGGCCTTCCCTTTTTCTTTTACAAATAATTCATGAGGACTTCTGGTATAAGATGGCAAGTTGGAGGCAGCCTCCTTGCAATGCACTCCAACAAAAGATTCAGGATAGGAAAGAACAGCCTCAAATCCAAAGAGAGATAGAGTAGAAAAGCACAGAAATTACAAAGGAGGAGATAGGATGGTCTCTGAGTGCAGACAACAGAGAGACAGCGCAACTGGAGCCAGCCACAGCTCACTGGCAGAGGAAGGGAACTGTTAGCCTCTCTGTAATGGTAAGTTGGTAGGTCCTGCTGAGCAGACTGGCAGTCCCACAGGACAAGCCCACCATCCTTGAAGCGCTTGGGTCCACTCTGGGGATTTGGCGAGACAGTGGCTCTTCCTGACTCAGGGGTCAGCACTGGAGAAGAGACCCATTTTGCCATGCTCCATATCTCGAGGGCTGTGACTGGGCACCATCTTGAAAGGGAACCTACTGTATGAGATGGAGCTATGCCAGGGGTCTGAAAACAAGGAACCGTCAACTGTCAGAGAGCCTGAGGTCAAACCTTCCACAACCTGAGGGTGGGCCACAGCAGTGGCAGGCAGCTACAAAGAGGTGGAAGGTGGGATGCCAACACGTTGAGAAATTCAGGCAGTGAGCAGCTCAGGCAAGGTGGATGGGAGCCCCACCCTCAATGAGAGGAGATGATCCCATCTCCAGACCAGGATGGCAAAGACTAGCAACACTGAACCAAGGTCAGATATGAGACTCCAACTTCAACTGACCACCACCTCCACCTGACACATTCCAATATTGGAGGACAAGGACATACAAAGAAGCTGCTTCAAACTGTACCTTTTTTCTTTTCTTTTCTTTCTGTGCTGGGGAATGAACTGAGGGCTTTGCACTGGGTAAGTACACTGCCACGGTGTGGTACCCCCAGACCTTTTCTTATTTATTATTTTGAGACAGACTTGATGATTTGTGCAGGCTGCCTTTGGCCTGGGGCTCACGATCCTCCTGCCTCAGCCTCCCAAGTCGCTAGGACTACTAGTGCAGGCTGTGCCATAGCACCAGCCTTACTCTCTCTCTCTCTCTCTTTCTCTCTCTCCATTAAAAAAAAATTTTTTTTTACTTTCTTCATTTCTCTTTTTCCAACCTAATTGTTATCCTCTTTCTCTTCTAGTTTCCTTTTTTCTTTTGCCACCTGTGTATCTCTTTTTCTATTTATTACACTTTTACTATCATTTTTACTTTTACTTTTTTCAAAAAGGAAGGCTCTTAGGCTTTTAACTTTTTAATCCTCTTCTTGTGTTTATCTAATTTTGTTTACCTTTTTTCTTTATCATGCAACCAAGTTTTTAAAAAAACAGTAAAAGTTTTAAAAAAGAGTAAAAGACTCTTTCCTCTCCCTCTTCCTAATATTCTTTTCCTTTCTTCCTTTTTCCTTTTTCTTCTTTTTCCTTACTTTTGCTTAACCCTTGTTCCTTCTTTCTTTCTGTCCTTTCTCTGCTCTCTCCTCTTATTTCAGGCAATTGCTATTTTTACTTTCACCCTAAATAATTTGTAACTTCATAGCTTCTCTATATTACTGTCACCATTTTATGTTCTATAGTAATTGGTGGTATAGCATTTGGCTTTTTTAAATGTATTTAAGTGTATTTTTAAAGTTTTTTTTTCTACATCTGGTTTGGTTGAGTATTGTATTTCTTTTTCTTTCTTTCTTTTTTTTTTTTTTTTGCGGTACTGGGGGTTGAATCCAGGGCCTCATGCTTGCATGCTCTGAAAGTGCTGGACCACTGAGCTGCACCCTCAGCCCATTTTTTTACTTTTTTCTTTTGAGGCAGGGTCTCGCTAAGTTATACAGACTGCCTCTGGTCTCGAACTTGTGATCCTTCTGCCTTGACCTCCCAAGCCGCTGGGATTACAGCGCCACAACATGCGCCACTGCGCCCGGCCAGTATTGTACTTGTTATAGTGGTTTGTCTTCTTGTCTCAGAGTGGTACTGGGGACTGAGCTCTTAAGACAAAGTCACTCACTATGAAGATCCCCAAATAAAATTGGAAGATATCTATCCCAACAGAGGCAAAAATCACAAAAGATAATCACAAAAAACCATGAAAAAGCAACACAACATGTCTCCTTCAAAAGACTATAATTCTTTAATTGCTGAATCCAAAGATACTGATATGGTTAAAATGTCAGGCAAAGAATTCAAAAGTCTACTTGTAAAGTGATCACTGACTTCAAAGAGGATACAAACAAGTGTATGAATGAAGTAAGGAAATCAATTCAGGACCTAGATAGGAAAGTCACCAATGGAGAGGACAATCAGCAAAACGGATGAGAAATTCAGCAAGTAAATTGAGATTTTGAAAAAACAGACGGTTTGGAAATGAAGAACTAAAAATCAAATGAAAAACAGTGGAAAGCATCACCAGTAGTCTAGCTCAAGTAGAAGAAAGAGTATCACAAATGGAGGACAAAATTGTGGAAATATTATATCCAGATATCAATAAAGAAAAATAAATAAGGAAATATTACCACAACTTCCAAGAACTTTGGGACATGATCAAGGGACTAAATTTAGGAATCCAGCAGGTAGAAGAAAGAGCTGAGACAAAAACTAAAGATATAGAAAGCCTAGTCAATGACATTATAGTAAAAAATTTCTCAAATCTGGGGGAAAACATGGACATTCAACCACAAGAGGCCTTTAGAATCCCAAATAGACATGACCAGAAAAGAACCTCTCCATGACACATTACAGTTAAAATGCTAAGACTATAGAACAAAGAAACAATATTAAAAGCTACAAAAGAAAATCAACTCACTTAAAAAGGCAAATCCATCAAAATAACATGACACCTCTTAGCACAAACACCAAAATATAAGAAACCATAGAATGATATACTTCAAGTCCTGAAAGTAAATAACTTCCAGCCCAGATTATATCCAGTAATGTTATCTAAAATCAGTGAAGAAATAAAGCCCTTCTAAGACAAGTATATACTAAAGTTATTCATGACAACCAAATCTGCATTCAAGAAAATACTTAAAGCAATCCTACACACACAGAGGAAAAAAGATAGTTTCAACTATGGGTGTGCAAGAAAGAATAAATTTCATGACAGGAGCAGATAAACCAGGAGAACTAGGAAAGAATGAACCATGTCTAACTAAAAACAAAAACAAAAACAAAACAAAACAAGCAAACAAAAAAACCCATCAAATCCGAAATATGGATAAGGGAGATATAAAAGAACAAATAATATGTGAACCAACAAGGAAAACACCCAACACAATTATAAGAATCAGCAAACCTCTCTCAATAATAACCTTAAATATTAAAATGGTCTCAACTCTCAAATTAAAGACATTTACTAGTTGACTGGATTAAAAAGCAATATCCAACAATTTGTTGTCTATAAGAAACACAACTCACTGGCAATCATTCTCAGAGACTTAAAGTGAAAGGCTGGAAATCAATATACCAAGCAAGGGGGAGCCAAAAAAAAAAAAAAAAAAAAAAAAAAAAAAAAAAAAAAAAAAAAAAAAAAAAAAAAAGGAAGAGTAGCCATCTTTATATAGGTGAAGTAGACTTCAAACTAAAATCAGTCAGAAGAGATAAAGAAGGTGACTACATATTAATAAAGGGAATAACAAGATGAAATAACAATTATAGACATATGCACTGAACATTGGTACACCCAATTTCATAAAACAAGTGCTACTGGACATAAAGGGACAGACAGGTCCAGATATAATAATAGTGGGTGACTTAATGCATCAATCTCAACAATAGACAGAATAACCAGATTCCACCCCCCGCCAAAAAAAAAAAAAAAAAAAAAAAAAAAAAAAAAAAAAAAAAAAAAAAAAAAAAAAAAAAAAAAAAAAAAAAAAAAAAAAAAAAAAAAAAAAAAAAAAA
>VMDO01000062.1:407452-459093 GCA_007922755.1 Pedetes capensis | reverse complement strand
TTCAATGGTTGACTGTTTCGGGATTGCCTTGGGAGTGGGTTGCCACGTCCTTCTCCCATTTTGTGGTGCTGGGAATCGAACTTGGGACCTCAGAGACTGCAGAGCAGCGCTCTACCAACTGAGCTAAACCCCAGCCCCTTCGCAATGGATGAAAAGGACTTAATAGATATCTACACAATATTCTATCCAAAAACTACAGAATATAAATTCTTCTCAGCAGCCCATGAAACTTTCTTTAAAATAGATCACATTTTAGGCCATAAATGAAATCTTAACAAATACAGAAAAATAAAAATAATTTCTTGGATCTTATTCGACCATAATGGAATAAAACTAGAAATCAACAGCAAGAAAAACTACAGAAGCTGTACAAATACATGGAGACTGAACAACAGATTCTTAAATGATCAGTGAGACCAAGAAAGACAAATATTACATGTTTTCTCTCATATGTGGATGCTAAATATCAATATATATTTAATATTTTATTATAGAGTGGTGTAGTGGCACATACTTATTATCCTAGTGACTTGGGAGGCAGAGGTAGGAGAATTGCTACATAACTACATAACTTAGCAAGACCCTGCCTCAAGACAAAAATCTTTTAAAAATGGTCTGGGGTGTAGATCACTTGCAAAGTATACACAAGGCCCCTCAGTACCACAAAAAAAAATTATATAGATCATGAAAGTAGGGGACTTTGTAGGGGGAGAAAAGGGTCTTATAAGAGTCAGGAAGGGTCAGTAGGAAATGGTAATAGGTGAAAGGAAGAGAAATATCACATTTTTCTCTTAAAGGCAAAATGTGTGTTTGTGTATATGTATATATATATATATATATATATATATATACACACATAGGCATATGTGTGTGTGTGTGTGTGTGTGTGTGTGTGTGTGTGTGTATCCTGCAGCTGTACCACTGTGGTGTCAGATCCCGTCAGATCTTGGAATCTAAGCAAGGTCAGACCTGGTTAGTATTTGGATATGAGACAGCTTGGAAACACTACATGCTGTAGGCTTGGGAGAAGGACTCGGCAATCCACTCCCCCCAAAAAATCAGCCATTGAAAAGCCTATGAATACTGGAGAAGCACTGACAATAGTGTTTTGTCTGTTGTACATAGGGTTGCTATGAGTTGGACACTGACTCAACGGCACCTAACAACATAATACACATTAGCCACACATACACATAAACAAGGTATGCAAACAGAAAGGGGATCTTTGGTAGGGAGGAAGGGGGTCAGATGGAAGAAGAGGTGTCATGAGAAGGTCATGGAGGATAGAACATGAGAAATGCTATGTGTGGAAATGTTATAATGAAACCCATTAGAAAAAAAATCAATAAATAAAAAGCATAGCTGGTTCCCCTTAAAAAAAAAAAAAACCCAAACAAAAATCAAATAACTCATTGTAAGATGTTAATTCTTTCCCACCTCTTTCTTGAGTATTTATTGAATGAAATTTCCATACGGCTAGGCAGTATACTTTTACTGAATGTATACCATATGACACAGTTGGAAGCATTAAGAAATGTCAAATACTGATATCAAAAGTGAAGTGGGTCAGAAATGGAGTGATAATTTTATAGTTCAAATAAATAATAGAAAATATAGAAATATTATTTAATGGGAAAAACGTAATGGAAATTCTTGGACTTACCCAAGCAGTGTGCTCTTTCAAGTAACAACCTTTGTACTCAATCGTGTTAGGATGCTTCAACTGTCGTAAAAATTTAACTTCCTTAAGAATATCTTGCCATTTCTATTGGAGTCAGAAAATAAATCTTTTAATTTTAAATTGAAAATAGTATCCTATTTTTAAGGCAACATACATAATGTTCTTTTTAATATTTAAGTGGACATAAGGCCTTTAATCCCAGTGACTCAGGAGGCTAAACCAAGAAGATCACAAGTTTGAGGCTGGAGGCAGCCTGCAAGACCAGTCTCAAAACAAAAATAAATAAAAAGAAGCTATTTATACTTGCATCATTTCTTCAGTCTATGTGTAAATGCAAATCTATCACAGATACATTATAATAAAACAATTACATATACTCATGATCTATTCTGGAAAATGTTTGATCGAGTTATATTATTAGGAATTTTTATATGCTCCACAACAAGGAGAAACAAAAGAATTGTGATAAAGAAATGTTTGAAGAATTTTGTGAATTTCTCTCTTACAAGTTTTACTTTGTTTTTAATTATGTCAGATGGCACCTAACAACAACAAAGTGTACAAACTGATATTTTGACACAAGTATACATTGTCAGAACATGTAGCAAATCTTATCACTTCTCTGTGCTAACATTTACAGTCCTCTCTTCTGTGGCTACTTTGCAGTATACACTGCTACTATAACACTGTTAACTATAGTCAGAACACCAGCGCTTACAATTCTGTTAACTTCATACTAACTTGCTTCTACCTGTTTAGGCATACAACTGTTTTGTCTTACCTCATGTGTCTGCTTTCCACTATAGGACATTTTCTTAACTGCCACCACCTCATTGGTGTGAGCATTTGTGGCCTGTGTTAAGACAGAAGAAGAAAAATAAAGAGAATAAATGCTTTTTCACTTAAATGTTTTACTAGAGATTTTGAAAATAATATTTTCCCACTGTATTATCACCACTCAAAGGCACTCCAACTTTTGGTAAACTAGATACACATTTCCGCTCCAGCTTGAAGGAACAACTTCTGTTATCACTCTCTGTATACAAGCAAAGACTCTAATACAAAAAAGGATTAGGGCTTAATAAAATATATACAATCAAACAAAAAAGGAGGCTAATTTCCAAAATATCTATACTGGCTTTACCTTGCAGGACGTCTATCAATGGAGAACCAGTTTTAGCTTTCTAAGGCACTTCCATACTGATTTCCGTAATGGCTGAACTAACTTACAGTCCCACTAGCAGTGTAAAAGGTTCCTTTTTCTCCACATCCTCACCAGCATTTGTTGTTTTTCATTATGTTAATCTTGACCATTCATACTGGAGGGAGATGGAATCTCAGTGTGCATTTCCCTAATGTCTAGGGATTTTGAACATTTTTTTCATGTACTGATTGGCTTATAAAATTAATTTTAAATCTCTTAATTAAATAGAAAGGAAAAGACCATCAGTTGATTTATTTATTGCTTTCACGTGTACTTACAGTGAATGTGTGTCCTGGGTATGATAAAGACAAACATAGATAATTATGAGAGAAGACAACATTTATAGATGAAAAACAAAGACATGTATATGTAAATGTGTGTATGTATACATGTAATGTTTCTTATTATCAAATATAAGTAACCCTTAAGTGGAAGTCTCTCAGGATTCATCTTACCATCTGGTGAACTATTAAATACAGTAGGCACTAAGCATATGTAACTATTTAAATTCAGTTAAAATTAAAAAAATTATTTCCTTAGTTATACTAGTCACACTTTACATGTAATTCCACTGGATGATGTAGATATAGATCATTTCCATCATGACAGAAAATCTTACCTGAAAGGACTATGATATGAATCTTGGTATGCATGCTTTTATAATTTTTTCTACACATTTACTACTCACATTATTATTTTGCAAAAATAGGATCACACTATACAGCTTTTTGTCATGATATTTTCACATCTTTCCATATTTGTATATTACATAGAGATAACCTCATTCTTTAATGGTTATTTCATTATACAACCACATCCTATTTATTAAATTGGTTCTCCATTGATAGACATCCTGCAAGATAAAGCCAGTATAGATATTTTGGAAATTAGCCTCCTTACCTTAAAATTTTGTTCCATAAACTGTTTAAGGAGATGGAAGTGTAAGTAATCCTGATTTGATAGTTATATAAGGGATATATCAATTGAATTATCACTCTGTATCCCACCAATATGTATAATTAAGATACTAACATAAGTAAATAAAACAATAAAAAAGAAAAGAGCCCAAACAAATGAAATCAAGTAGTTCATATGTAATTACTTATTAAGGTTATGTATACCAAATGCTATTTAGAATTGAGACATGAAGGAACCACCCTAAAATACAAATACATTTTTTACATTTATGGATTAATCACTAATTATTACTTGCTGAATCCACTTGTTCCACATTCTATTTACTAGTGCAGAGACTTCAAATTTGCAAAACCTTTTCATGTTGACTTTTCTATACTGGTTAAAAGTCAGAACAAGTTACACTGAAACTGGAAAGAATCAATGTTTCAGAAGAGAGAGAGGAAACTATCTGTAAGGTTCCAGCTTCCCAATGTTCCATACTGTATGTCGAATGATTATAGCCTCTAACATTTCTAGTTTTCTCCCTGAAACTTACACACATACTCTATATTACCAATAGTCTCAATGGCCTCAGAAACTGCTAGCAAGATCATTGATTCGAAACATATTTATCGAGAACTTACTATCTTGTATTTTATTATATTGTATTTTCTTAACCACTTTCCAGCTATGACTTTTTGCTATTTATAGAGAAATATAAAAAATTAGACACAATCTTCTCATTTCACCCTATTTATTGAGCCTCACCTAAAATCACAAAGCAACTATACCAAAAAAAAAAAAACAAAACAAAACAAAACAAAAAAAACAAAAAACCAAATATTTGCTGTAGGTGGATTATGGATGACATGAGTTCTTCCTACAAGAGGGCACTAGAAACCTACAAACTTAACCATGTATTTAACTGAAAAAAGAAATGAACATGCTCAGCCTTTTTCCCTTTAACATGGTTTCTTACTATCTTGTTTATTAATGCTGCTAATTTCTGAATTACTTATGTAAATTCAAACACACACATTTCATTAATAGTTTCTATTTTCTCTGAGTATAACATGTAACAATCAGCAGATTGATTCCACAAGAGCTCTTTAGGCTTACAATTCACTTGAAGCTCATTTCCTAGCATCTTTCTGTGTAAAGCTGTGTACTACAGAGTCCACCAATATTACAGTATTTAGGTACAAAAGCAATGGCTGCAAGACCCTGTTTTGTGTGGCTCACTACCATAACTTTGAGGTATGCAAAGTACCAAATTGCAGTACCAAGTCCTCTGCATTCTTTATCATTCACTTATTCATCCAGCAAACACTTATTAGATGTTAGAGTTCGTTGGGTATTGGGCTAAGTGCTAGAATTGTGAGTAAAGATGCCCAGTACTTATTACTCCTATGTCAGGAAAGCCAGACAGTAAGAAAAATAAAATGATAACAAACAAATGTAAAATTGCAAATTGACATGCGCTATAAAGTAGGGTAGGTGTTACTATGAGAACCAGAAAATGGAGGCTGTGACTTAGGTATGGGACGACTTCCTTGAAGGAGTGAGGTCTAAGGTGAGGACTAAAGGATGGACAAGTGTCAAGATGAGGAAGATGGATGGGAAAACATCCCAGAGAACAGTTTATGCAGGCTCTTATGGCAGCTGATCCAAAAGCAAGCAGAGCTGCCACAATGAGAATGGGAGGCAATCTTGGTCAGGTATAGTATGGACCATATCAGGAAGGGCCTCGTGGGCTGGCTACACAGGAAGTTGACCTTAGCCTAAGAATGGGGGAGTGCTCCAAAAGGCTTTGTAGCAAAAGGGGGAAGTAATCAGGTTTATTTTTTTCTTCAAGTTCACAGAGGTGAGGACAACAGACTGGAGAGAGACCAAAGCAGGTTATCGTGGTTGTGTCCATACGGAACGACAGAGTCTTCCTGGGTGTAGTGGTACTGGCATGAGTAACAAGAGGAAGCATCTATGAACGGTCGGGGGGAACAACATGCATTAATGTTATGATGGCAAATGGAAAAATCCATTTACACTTGTGTTCACTAAAAATGTGGTTTTTAGGTTGCTTAATGGATATAGCAAATGACTTATTATAAAAGGTTAAAGCCTTTTGTAATTTTTTTTCAAAGTTTAGTTCTCTTTTAGTATGATTTTTAGTGCCTTATGGGTATAAATGGGCTTATGTTGTTGTTAGATGCCATCAAGTTGAGTCTGACTCATAGCGACCTTCATAGGGTTTTCAATGGCTGATTGTTTTGGGATTGCTTTGGGAGTGGATTGCCATGTCCTTTTTTCACTTCTGCAGTGCTAGGGATCAAACCCAGGTCCTCAGAGAGTACGGAGCAACACTCTACCAACTCAGCTAAACCCCAGACTGTATGGGCTTATATTATTCACTTTTGTATACAGACAAATGATTACATTTCAAGGTCAAAGCCTCTCAGGTACTGTTATGATTTTTTATAGCCTATCATTAGCAATGGATGGGCCAGGATTTAGCTCTGCAGTCTCTGAGGTCCTGAGTTCGATTCCCAGCACCGCAAAAATGGGAGAAGGATGTGTCAATCCACTCCCAAGGCAATCCTGAAAAAACAGCCATTGAAAACCCTGTGAGGGTCTCTGTGAGTCAGACCCAACTCAATGGCATCTAACAACAACAACAACATCATTGGCAACAATGATACCTATGTAGTACCTACTGAAGACAGGACATTGTGCTAGATTTTGATGAAATAGTCTTCATCTCCTAAGGGCATATACTAGCTAAAGAGACAGGATTTAGACTAGAAAGCAACCATTAGGTCTTCCAAAAGATAGGCTAGACTCAGCTGGGTGCTGTGGTGCACGCCTGTAATCCCAGCTGCTTAGGAGGCTGAAGCAGGAAGACTGCAAGTTTGAGGTCAGGGGCAGCCTATGCAACTTAGTGAGACCCTGTCTCAAATGAAAACAATAATAAAGAGGCTGGAAGTGCAGCTCAGTGGAATAGCACTTGCCTAGCATGCACAAGGTCCTGGGTTCAACCCCCTAGTACTGCCCACCCCCCAAAAATAGAATAAAGAAAAAAAAGATGTTCAAACTAGGCATAACCAAATTGCCTTCTTTAGGGGTATAAAAGTAAGTGGGCTAAATATAAAGAAAAGCAGGAATACAATCATTATAAAAAGTAGTATAAAGCAGGATAAACTATAAAAACTCAGGGGAGGGAAAGGGCTGTGATGGAGGTCCCATGAGGGGCATCTGGGTATGGCAGTATTCTACTTCTTAATTGGGCTGGTGCTTATACAGGGATTTACCTTTTACTTATTCTTTAAATTATGTATTGATTTTGTTTTATTTTTGCAGTACTACAGATTGAATCCAGGGCCTTGTGTATACGAGGCCAAGTGCTCTACCACTGAGTTACATCCCCATCCCAATTATATATGGAAATATATGTGTGTGTATTATGTATACTTCTTTATGTATGAGATATTTACAACTAAAACTACTATAGATTTATAACTAAAATAGGTTTTTAAAAGTATATTTGCAAATAAAGAAGATAGGGCTTAGATAGGACCTTCAATGTTGTTCTAAAACAAAAGACTAATATGGCAATGTTAAATAGAAAATTATCACCCTTTCTAGCCGTACTTGAAATGGGGTGGAGTACTAGGTAGGGATAAAGAAGGAGAAGTGATGGTAATGCCTAGCATAGACACCCAGGATGAGGAGGAGTTCAGAGGAAACCCAAGCTAGAAGCAAGTGGACAAACTGAAGATGCAGTTCATGAAACCTCACGAGGAAGCACAACTAAAGTAAGCCCTACCCAGATGGAAGAACATAAAGCACTGCTTAAAAGGAAGAGTCAAATACTGCTGGATTGAAAAGTCACCTGGTAACAGGTCTAGAGATGAAATCGTTAATAATTGTTGTTACTATTAGGTGCCGTCAAGTCAGTGTCCGACTCATAGAGACCCTATGTACAACAGAAGAAATACTATTGTCAGTGCTTCTCTGCTATTCATAGGGTTTTCAATGGCTGATTGATTTTTGGGAGTGGGTTGCCAGGTCCTTCTCCCAAGCCTACAGCACCTGGTGTTCCCAAGTGGTCTCCCATCCAAGTACTAAACAGGTCATCTCTGCTTAGCTTCCAAGATCTGATGGGATTGGACGCCATAGTGGTATGGCTGCAGGCTGTTATAATTAGTACTTGATTTATTACTTGCTTTAATAGACTAATACTCCTGTGGAAAAGATTGGTTACTTTGACGCAGCAAATTGCTAAGATTATCTAGATTAAGGAACTATATTTTATATAATGAATTTCAGGTGAAAGAGCTGTGCTAACATTTCAGCTATTTCTCATTTTTCTTACAAGGAGATGGTCACATTCTTACAGAACTGAAACTGGGGATAGCCTTGCACCCTTTAACCCAAAATGCTGACTTCACATGACAGTCACTAAAGATCTTTGTATATCTCCATGAATAGCTGTCTATTCAACTATTTTGCCATCCATCCATTCCACCTAATACTTACTGAATTCCTCCTATGGGTAGACAGTGTACTAGTTCCTGGAGGCATAGCAATGAGCAAGACAGACATAACCCCTGTCCCTAAGGAGGCATATTATTTAAGAGAAGGGACATAGGAATAAAAATGTGACACATAATTGTTTAGTTACAACTATGATAAATGCAACTAAACACAAATACAGGGTGTTAAGAGATCATGAATAAAGATCTTGATTTATTGGTGGAGGGTTGAGTAGTAAAGGCTGTTTTATAGAAGTCACAGTCAAGCTGAAATCTGTTGGACAAACAAGGGTTGACAGGGATGGCATGCGATGTGTGGAGGCTTCTAGGAGAGGGAAACAGCACACAGAGGGCCTGAGGAGGAAAGAGCTTGGCACACAGGTTCCAAAAATGCACAGGGCTCGAGTTCAAACTTAAACCTTTCTTGTGCTACCACTGACTTGAAGAAAGCCTAGAATTGTGGAACTGGTTTTTCCACAGTGACTGTTTGCCTTTGTGGTAGTCATCATTTGGTTTATAGAACAAACAGGACAGTCAGGTGTATCTTCTAAATGATACCTGTATGTAGGGAATATGTGGGGTTTCAGCTTTCTTGATCTGATCTATTTCAATGACACTTTTCAAGTACTTACAAAATAAACTGCTCCAAAACTTCCATGTCCAATCTCATGCAAATCAATAAAGAGTTCTTCAGGATCATCTTTGTAGAACAAATCAGCAATCTCTGGGTCCTTCAGCGCCCCTTTTCGCATGATGGCCAGTATCGCAAGAGCCCAGCCTTCTGGTACCCCCGTCAGTCGTATCTCTCATTGACAACCTTTTTAAAAAGAAATCTTCAGTCCCTATAGAAAAATAAGGTTTGTCATTAAATTATTCCCAATTCATTTTGTTTGGTGGCAATGCAAATTAATATTAAAAAACATCTTGGGGAGCCCTGGGGATGTAGCTCAGTGGTAGAGGGCTTGCTCAGCATACATGCTGGGTTTGATCTCCAGCACCATTAAAAAAGCAAAACAAAACACTTGCTAGGTACGGTGGTACATGCCTATAATCCTAGTACTTAGGATGCTGAGGCAGGAATATTGCAAGTTTGAGACCAGCCAGGGCTATGTAGTGAGTTCAAGGCCAGCCTGGGCTACACAGCAAGGTCCTGTCAACCTGACCTCAAAACAAAACAAAACAAAACAAAACAAAACAAAAAAAACCTCTAAAATAAAAATACTAAAAAAAAGAAAATCCTGGACTTACAAGTCAACATTAAAAAGACAACTCAAAAGAAATGCAGGCAAAGGATTTGAATAGACATTTCTGGAAAAAAAAAAAAAGACATGCAAATGGCCATTAACACATGTAAAGATACTCAAAACACTAGTTTATTAGAGAAATGAAAATTAGAATCACAAAGAAATACCATTTTATAGCACTAGGGTGGTTATAATAAAAAGGATAAGTATTGGTGGGGGTGTGGAGAAATTAGAACATTCCAGCACTACTTGTGGGAATGTAAAATGTTATAGCCATTTTGGAAAATAGCACTTCATCAAAAACTTCAACAGAAATTTCAGTCATAGTTATATACCCAAGAGAAATAAAAACATATGTTCGCAAAATAAAAACTTGTGTACAAATGTTTATAGCAGCATTATTTATAATAGCTGGAAAGTAGAAAAAACTGTAATGAATAAACAAAACGGTGTAGTCCCATACAATGAAATATTATGCAGCTATAAAAGGGAATGAAGTATGGGTACATGCTACAACATGAATGAAACTTGTAAATAATATGTTAAGTAAAAGATGTTAGCCATAAGGGACTATATACTATATGACTCCATTTATATAGAATTCCAAAACCAAACAAATCCATATGGACAGGAAATAGATACTGGTTACCTAGGAGGGCTTGGGAAGTGACAGGTAAATGGAACAGGGCTTCCCTTCAGGGTGATGAAAATGTCCTAAAATTGAGTGTGGTGATGATTGCATAAGTCTGTGACTATATTAAAGCCATTCAGTGGATGAATTTATATACTTTGTAAACTATATCTTTAAAATGCTCTTATAGAAAAAGTACTTTGGTAAAATTAATACTGAAATAATAACAGCTGAAATTTATTAAGCATTATGATGTGCCAAGTAACACTGAAAACCTTACATATATTATTCCCTTTGGTCTTCACAAAAGCTTCATAATTAATGACTTTTTCTTAATTTTATAAAAGTAAGACTGAGAGGTGAAACTACTTCCTCATGGCCAGAGGCCAGTCCTTCTTAGCACTGTGACTCAAACCCAGATCTAACAGCTAAGCCTAGGCTCTTGATTGACATGGGATATAATCATACAGCAGTACGTGTAATCACACAATTCTTTATTAACCACTGGGAGGAACTGTTTTAATTTGGAGATAATGCTAAATGTCCACTTAAAGGGGCAATCTATTCCATTGCTATATAAAATGCTCTTAGTTCAAAGTTCCCATTAGTAACATCATCTTGACATTCTTATATACTTATCAGCAAATAGTTACACACATGTATTTGGAGGGTCTGCAGCCATACCACCGTGGGATCTGATCCCGTCAGATCTTGTCAGCTAAGCAGGGTCGGACCTGATTAGTCCTTGGATGGGAGACCACCTGGGAACACCAGGTGCTGTAGGCTTGGGAGAAGGATCTCCCAACCTACTCCCCCTACCAAAAAAATCAGCCATTGAAACCCTATGAGTAGCAGAGAAGCACAACAATAGTGTTTCATCTGTTGTACTTGGGGTCACTGTGAGTCAAGACACCAACTCGATGGCAGCAAACAACAGTAATTTGGTACGTCATCTGTATTTTTCATTGTAAATAATCTCTCCCTTCTACAATAATCATTTATTTCAACGTTTGCATTTATCACAGTATAGTTTTGTTTCTTCCTTAATCCTCATCTAACTAAACTATAAATTTGGCGATTAACCAATAAAACTATATTTTCAAGCATGAGCTAATGGACTTTACTCTAGGAGAAGAGAAAAAAGGCCCTTAATTAAAGAAGTAAAATTTACAGCACTAAGAGCTATTTTTCTCTGGTGACATGACAGCTTTGGGTGACAATGTACATTAGTTTATATGTTAAGTTATTAGCATATGTGGGTCAGCAACCTAACTGTCTCTCCACCTATACAGCTTATTCTTTCATTCAAAAAATACTTACTGAGTGCTGACTATTTCCCAGGTGCTGTACTGGGTTGGGTGTTGGAGACAGACTGGGGTGTAGTCCTATCCTTAGATGGCTTAGAGTCAGATAGTAAATCATGATGCAAATGACACAATGGTTATAACTGTTGTTATCAGGGAAAAGGAAGTATTTTTAATGTAAGGATGTAACTGGCTGACCCAGCCTGGTTTTGACTTAGGAGTGGAAAAGCACGCATTTTTAGGGAAAATAAATGGAGTTCCTTTAATGTGGATAGGTGGGAGAGCTGTAAGGAGAAAACATGAAGCTGGTGCCAAGCCAAGGAAAACCACAAAGGGCCTTTTAAGCTACATTTAAGAAATCTGGGCTTTACCCTGAGGGTAATGGGGTGCCAGTGAAGGCTTTGCATAGGAAAAAGGATCCTCTTGCCAGCGCTGCACCTGTCACTCCTGGGCAGTTGCCCTGCCAATCCATGGACAGCAAAAATCAAGCAGAAAGTTACTGTGCCAGCGCTGCTGGAAAAGAAACTTAAATCCAGCTCAGCGCCAGCTGGGTAACTGAAAGGACAGAATGAAAGCTCAAAACCTGTTTCTGCCTTCGTTGTTGGTGTCTGAGAAGAGAAAAGAGAAGCAATGGATTAAATCAAAGACATCCCTTTTTGGAGACTATGCATAAGAGGCACATTATGAGATTTAAGAAAAAGAAAAAGCTCTACAGACTAAATTTATGAGAACCAAAATCGTTTCAATTATTAAAATGCATTTGTACTTCTGAGTGTTTTGGCTTCAATGAGAATAAAGCTAAGTAGTGTGATAATCATTTTGGGGAAAAGCATAGATTACCATGTTATGCTATAGACTAAAATTATTTTTAAAGATATAAATATTTAAATGTAAAAATGAGACTGTAAAAACTCTAGATTAAATTACAAGTGAATATTTAATTACCAAGCAACATCCCATAGGCAAAAGCCATAAACTAAAATCATTAAGCTTGACTATGTATAATTAATAGCTTCTTTATTTAAAAAATATAATGAAGGGGCTTCTGTTTCTAACCAAGATGGAGTAACAGGGACTAGATTTATTATCTGTCACCAAAAACAAATAAATGATGGTATCTCAGGACAATGGATATCAGGCACAGAAGGACAGAGATCCCTGACATAAGAGAAGCAAATGATGTGAACCATGATTGTCCCAGCTTCATACCCTGGGAGGCTTTCCAGCCCATGATGCAGAGAGGAGGACTACAGGTAGAGGCTGATGGATTCCTGGCTTTCAGGAGACCCATGAGAGTCTGGGATGATCAATGTGGCTAGAGTTCACAGGACATGGTACTGAATAGAAATTCACAGGACACTGTACTGAATAGGAGAAAACATCTCAGAAAGAGGATATGGGGATCTCAGAGGGTTCCCCTCAAATCATCAGCTGAGTACCCATCAGTCCATGCAGAGAAAACTACATTAGTTCAGGAAAACACGACCTGAAAGGAATGGAGAAAACACTACCTAGAGCTCACAAGGGCTGTGCCTAGTACTTGTTCCCACCAGATGGGATAGGAAACCTTCTAATTCACAGCATTCTTTGAAGTACTCAGAAGAGTCCCACCTTAGTAGAAGGGAATAACGCATCCTAGACTAAACACTGGTCTGTGGTGTGATGTCTAACAAAATTTAAAGGCAAGACCTAAGGGTCAAATTATTTCCAGGTAACTACTGAAGAACAAACTTCAAGGATAAAGAAATATAAAAATATCCATTACCCAACAAGGTAAAATTCACACTGTCTGATGATCAATAAAAAATAACAGGCATCCAAAGAAACAGGAAAATATGACTCATAATTGAAGAGGAAAATAGTTAAAGCCAATGCAAGGGTATTAACATATTTATTAGAATTGTATTCCACATACTTAAAAAAGTTAGAGGAAATATTGACCACATAGAAATAGAGATAAGATATAAAGAGACTCGTAACTGCAGTTGTAGCCCAGTGGCATCTGATCCCATCAGATCTGGGAAGCTAAGCAGGGTCGGGCCTGGTTAGTACCTGGATGGGAGACCACCTGAGAACACTGCTGTAGGCTTGGGAGAAGGACCTGGCAACCCCCTCCCAAAAAGCAATCTGCCATTGAAAACCCTATGAACAGCAAAGAAACACTGACAATAGTGTTTCCCCTGTTGTACAGAGGGTCGCTATGAGTTGGATACTAACTCGATGGCACCTAACAACAACATAAAGAGACTCAAACTAAATGTTTAGAGATGAAAGCTATAAAACGATGCCTGAGATGAAAAATACACTGTATGGGATGAGTAGCAGATGAGATTTTGCAGAAAAAAGGCTTGAACTTGAAAACCTAACAAGATAAACAGTCCACAAACACACAAAGAAAAAGAACTAAGAAAACAAAGAAAAACCAAACAAAGCAGAGCATCAGTGAGCTGTGGAATGCCTTCAAGTGGCTTATTATATGGATAATTGGAGTCCCTGAAAGAGAAGAAAGATGTTAGGACAGGAAAAATACTTAAGAAATAATGGTGGAAAAATCTACAAATTTATGAAAACTATAAACCAATAGATCAACATGTGTCTATGAAACTCAAGCAAAAGAAATATGAAGAAAACTACATGAAGGCACATCATAATAAATTTTTAAAGACTTATGATAAAGAGAAAGCCTCAAAAGTGGTCAGAAAGAAAAGATGCATTATGTATAAATGAACAAGGACAACAATGGACAGCGGATTTCTCATTACAAATGTTACAAGTGGGAAGATAGTAGAGCAACATTCTTAAACTATTGAAGAAAAAAACAATCAAACTAGCATTCTACACCAAATGAAAATATCTTTGAAAAATGAAGGCAGAATAAAAGTTTCAGGACAAAAGAAGCTGAAAGAATTCATGACCTGGCTGTCTACCCTGCAGGAAATGCTAAAGAACAGCCTATAGGCAGAAGGAAAACCATACTGGATAGAAATACAGATCTTCACAAAAGAATGAAAGCAGAAAAACTAGAAAAGTGCTACTTGGTTAAATAGGCATGAATTTTCTATTATTTAAATTTCTTTTAAACATAACTTGTTGTTTGAACAAAAGTAACAATATAGTGTGAAGTTTAGAACATATGTGGAAGTAAAATACACAACAACAAAGTACAGGAGGAGCAAAATTGGAGTATAAATTTGTTATACTATAATCAGATAGCATAATATGCCTTGAATATAGACTGCATGTTGTTGTTGTTGTTAGGTGCCATCGAGTTGGTATCTGACTCATAGCAACCCTCATAGGGTTTTCAATGGCTGACTGTTTCAGGATTGCCTTGGGAGTGGATTGCCAGGTCCTTCTCCCATTTTTGAGGTGCTGGGAATTGAACTCGGGACCTCAGAAACTGCAGCGCAGCACTCTACCAACTGAGCTAAATCCCAGTCCATAGACTGCATACCATACATAAATACCACAGGTGCCAAAAAGTATATATGCATTTTAAAAGATGCTTTCTATGTATGACTTTTGCAAGTTGAAATGAATCACGGTAGCAAGGTGTAGTAGGACGTTCATTCAAAAGATAGAATTAATCAGGTGAATGCTAGCACCACCATAGCACAGGCAGGATAGCCAAAGAAATGACAGAAATCGTGGTTGAGGACCACAAGACCATTAGGAGTGGTGTTTGAAATTCAAGAACACTATGGAAGTACAATGACAATGGAGGCATGAGTGTGCAACAGAACCTCCAACACACCTAGCAACTGCATGCATTCGTGGTAAGTTTGTGATGTGTGGTACTGTGTGTGATATGCAAGAGGGAAGACCTTGAAGGCCTCATACGGCAACAAGTCCTGCTTCTACTGCTGGGGTTAACACTTTGAGCACCTGTTGGAATTGTAGAGGTCAAACAGAACTTGTATTCATCTTTTGTTACTGGTATATATTATAACAATATTGATACAGTTTTTTCCTTACTTAAAATGTGTATACATTTTGGCGCCCTGTGTTTATATGCATACATATGCACATAATATATACTTTAAAGATACAAATAAGCTAAAAGTAAGCAGATGGAAAAGACATAATAACAACCAAAAGAAAGCTGAGCTAGCTGTATTTACATTAGATAAAGGAGATTTAAAAGTATATTCTATTGATAATGAAGGTCATTTCATAATGATAAAGGGATGGCTTCATCAAGAGGACATAAAATTACCAAATGTCTATGTACCTGATAAGGGGTCTTTAAAATATATTGTTAAAAACTGATGTAATTGCAAAGAGAAATACACAAATCCATAATTATAGTTGGAGATTTCAATATCCTGCTCTTGATAATTGATAGAACAGGTAGACAGATGATCAGTAAGGATATAGAAGACTTACCACTATCAACTAACTTGATTAATTGACATGTATGGCAGAGCACTATACCCAACAACACTGGAATACATACACCTTTCTAGTGCATGCAGAAAATTTACTAAGGTATATATAAAAATTTAAGAAGTTAAAATAACAAGTGAAAAACTAAAATAACAAGACATCTTATTTCCCTTACATTATAGGCCATAAAACAAGACTGAATACATTTAAAGGATTTAAGACATATTAACCATATCTGTGAACACAATGGATTTAAATTAGAAATCAATAGCTGATATTTGAAAATTCCAAATATATGAAATTGAATAACACATTTAAAAATAATCCATGGGGTCAGGAACAAATTAAAAGAGAAATTAGTATATACTTTGATCTCAATGAAAATGCAAGCACAATGTATCAGAATTTGTAATGATGCCACTAAAGCAGACTTTACAGGGAAGTCTACATCACTAAACTTCTGGTTTAGAAAAGTCTCAAGTCAGTGACCTCAGCTAGCACTATTTAAAAAAACCCAAAAACTCTAAAAACCAAAACAAAGAAGTAAACAAATTTAGGATTAAAGAACAAATTAAACCTAAAGTGAGCAGAGAAAATATGACAGATTAAAGCAGAAATCAAGGAAAGAAGGAAAGAAAAAAAAATCAATGAAAGCAAAGCTGGTTCTTTGAGAAAAAGAATCATATTTATAAATCTCTAATCAAACTGATCAGATAAAAAAATCAGAAGACAAATTACCATATATTAGGAAGGAGAGAGGAGACAGCAGTACAGATTCCACAGATATAAGGATAATCAAGGACTATTATGAACAATATGTAAATGCATTGAACAATTTAGATTAAATGGACAAATACTTCAAAAGACACAAATTACCATAATTTATCCCAAAGAAAATAGATATTCTGAATAACCCTGTATCTATTAAAGTAGTTGAATTTGTAACCTAACCCTTTCAAGACTAATGCAACAATATATCCCAATGTAATTTGCACAGTACTTTTTAATTTATTTCTGGTTTTCCTTCTTATAATCATCATCCCATGAACAAACCTCAACTTTCAATTTTGAAAAAAATATGACTAAGCCAGGCTCAGTGGTGCACACCTGTAATCCCAGCAACTCAGGAGGCAGAGGCAGGAGGATTGTGAGTCCAAGGCCAGTGGCAGGCAGCCCGCATAACTTAGTGAGACCCTGACTCAAGATAAAAAATAAAAAATGGGCTGGCAGGTAGAGTCCAATGGCAGAGCACTTGCAAAGTATGTGCAAGCCCCTGAGTTCAACCCTCAAGTATGGTAGAAAAAAAGAAAGAAAGAAAACCCTACATTATGTATAATATTGTCAGTATATTTATACTAACAGAAAAAACAATAATAAATAAATTTATCATTCCTTTTGAATAAAAAAAAATCATCCTAAAAGGGTTAAAATCTTCTCACAAAGAAAATCCTAGGCTCAGATGGCTGTATCAGTGATTCTACCAGATATATAAGGAAGAAACAACACCAATTCTACACAACTCTTCCAGAAAATAGAAAAGGAAAATGATTTCCTAGGACTCATTCTGTGCAGCCTGCATTATCCTGACATCAAAAACAAAGGCACAACATATAAAAGGTAAAACTTCACCAAAATTAGAAACACATGCTTTTTGACAGACACTTAAAAGAATGAAAAGATAAGCTGGGTGTCATAGTGCACACTTATAATACCAATGACTTGGGAGGCTGAGGTGGGAGGATCACGACTTTGATGCCAGAGTCACCTCACACAACTTAGCAAGACCCTGTCTCAAAATAAAAAATAAAAAAGGGTCTGGGGTGAAGCTCAGTGGTAGAGTATTTGTCTAGCACATGTGAGGCCCTGGGTTCAACCGACAGTACTGCAAAAAGAGGGTGTGTGTGTCGGGGAGAGTACTGCAACTTATTGGGAGAAAAATCTTTCCAAATATATATTTTATAATGGACTTGTTTCTAAAAAAACATGAAGAATCTTCAAAATTCAATAATAAGAAAATAACCCAGCCAGGCATGGTGATACATGTCTGTAATCCCAGGGTCTTGGAAGGCAGAGGCAGGAGGATCTTGAGTTTGAGGCCAGAGGCAGCCTGCACAATTTAGCAAGACCATGTTTCAAAAAAAAAAAAAAGTAGCACAGTGGCACACGTGCAAAATATGAAGCCCTGGCTTCAAACAAGTACTGCAAATAAATAAATAAATAAATAAACAAACAAACAAATAAATAAATAGAAAAGAAAAACACAAGCTTGAAAGTGAGCAAAAGATTTGAATAGACACCTCATTAAGGAAGACATATGAGTGGCAAAGGAGTGATACTTAACTTCACTACTCATTAGAGAGAGAGGCACAGATTAAAATCACAGCAAGATTCTACCACATACCTAATAGAGTGGCTAACATTTTTTATTTTTATTTATTTATTTATTATTATTATTATTTTTTGGTACTGGGGGTTGAACCCAGGGCCTCGCACTTGCATGCTCTGCAAGTGCTGGACCATTGAGGTGCATCCCCAGCCCATTTTTTTACTTTTCTGAGACAGGGTCTTGCTAAATTACACAGACTGCCTCTGGTCTCCAACTTGCAATCCTCCTGCCTCTGCCTCCCAAGCCGCTGGGATTACAGGTGTGCACCACCGTGAGGAGGAACGGGATCTCTCATACACTTCAGGTGGGAATGCAAAATGGTACAAACACTTTGGAAAAAGTTTGGTAGTTTCTTAAAAAGTTAAATATAAATCTACCATTTGATGTGGCTACTCCACTCCTAGGTATTTACCCAAGAAAAACGAAAGCATAATCCATACAAAGTCCCACATATCGATGTTCACAGCAGCTCTACTGTTAATAGCTGAAACTGGAAACAACCCAGATGTCCATCAACAAATGTATAAACAATCTGTGGTATGTGCAGACGATGAAGTGTAACATGGCAATAAAATGACAGGCTACAGTACAGGCTACAACATGGGTGATTCTCAAAATAACTATTTGGAGTCAAGTCAGACAAAATGTAGTGTATACTTGATGGTTTCATTTATATAAAATTCTAGAAAATATTAACTAAAGTGATACCACGGTAGTGGCTGCCTGGGGACAGGGTGGATATGAGAAGGGCTGGGAGGTAAGGATTAAAAAGAGGCACGAAGCAGTCTCTGGGAGTAATGGATATGTTTATTATCTTCATCATGATGACAATTTAAAATGAAAGGCAAATAAAGGAGGAAGACTCTTGCAAAGTATGTGCCAGTTAAAAAGTAGTCTTAATATCAGAAGTGTACACAAACATACCCATAGAGGCCCCCACCAACTCAGATAAATAGAAAATTCAGAAAAGAAATAGCTGTGGTTATTTGTGGTATGAAATCACTAGTAATCAAAGAAGTAAAAAAATAACAATAACGAGACATCTTATTTCACTTATCAAATTGGCAAGGTAATAGAAAAAACATACATTTTTTGGCAAGAGCATAAGGAAATTCTTTTTACGCGTTGCTGGATGTGTAGAATGGCTATATCCTTTGACCTAGGAATGCCCTTTGGAGAGTTCACACAAGGCAATTTCTTTTTGTTTGTTTATTTTATTTGAGCAAAAGAGGGTCAGCATAGAAAGGGGCTGACACTGGTGATGGGGAATGTGGCTTATTTAACCTGTAAGTATGGATTTCTTTGCAACACTGTTTTATCTGAAGTTGGTATTGGAATTTTAAGTAATTTTAAAATTTCCTTCTTTTGGCTTAGCTGTGTTTACCTGTTACTTCTGTAATTAGATGAAAAGTGATACAAAACTGCTATGATTTGGATCTTGAATGTTTCCATAAGGGTTCACGTGATAAAGGCTTAGGATTCGTGGTGGTGCTGTTGGGAGGCAGTGGAACTTTTAAGAGGTGGGGCATGGTGGGAGGTCTTTAAGTCATTAGGAGTGCTCCGGTGAAGGGGATGATGGGACCCCAGCCCCCTTCCTCATTCCCTCTCCTGCTTCCTGGTGATGAGGTGAGCAGTTTTGCTCTGCCATGCACTCCTTCCATGAAGTGTTGCCTTGTGACTGGTCGAAGGCAATGGAGCCAATTAATCGTGGACTGAAATCTCAACAAGTGTGAGACAAAATAAGTCTTTTTTTCTGTACAAGTATCTTATTTCAGATTTTTAATTGACAGAAAGTTGCCTAACACAGAAACCACTTATGTAATTCAAAATCTACTTATAGCCAGGCACAGTGGTGCACAGGCCTTTAATCTCAGTGGGTTGGGAGGTTGAGGCAGGAGGATCACAAATTTGAGACCAGAGGCAGCCTGAACAAGTTTGCGAGACCCTGTCTCCAAAAAAAAAAAAAAAAAAAAAAAAAAAAAAAAAAAAAAAAAAAAAAAAAAAAAAGGCTGGAGGTGCAGACCAGTGGTAGACTGCTTATAAAGCATGTGTGAGGACCTGGTTTCAACACCCAAGTACCACCAAGGGAAAAAAAAAAATCTAAATAACTTAATGGGAATCAAGAAACTTTAACTAAGTAATTTCTTTTAACTGATTCCCCATATTATAAACTATGACTGGGATTAATGAAAATAATTTGAAACTTTTTCATAAAATATTTTTCCCCAATTTTACTTATATTTTTACTTTCCCCTTTATTGTTCTTACAAAGATAATTCATCATAGGAAACCCAGACAATACAATTTGTTCCTATTTTTGAGGAGAAGGTTAAGGCATAGATCTATGTACAATACCTTTTCGTGAGAGGCACAAAATATACTTTATGGCTCAGATTCATTTTAGCAGCAATCTTTTTGTTTTTCTTGTTTATAACTTCAGTCTTTTGTACTGATGGAGCACCTATGGAAAAAGGGTAAAATGTATAATTGTAGGAGTATAATTAAAGAAACAATAGCTCAGACTGGGTGTGGTGGTGCACATTCATAGTCCCAGCTACTCAGGAGGTTGAGGCAGGAGATCGCTTGAGCCCAGGAGTTTGAGGCCAGCCTGGACAACACAGTGAGACTTCACCTCTCAAAAAAGTAATAATTGCTCAGATGGAAGTTGAAAATATTTATAAATGTAATTTTACAAAGTTAACATTTTATTTTCTCCTGTGGTTGACAGATATCAAACGTCAGGTTTTTCACAAGAAAGACACAGGCTACCTTTGTACAAGTGATACCTAGGAAACAAATGTGCCATTGGAATTCAGAGTGTACTGAGGCTTGCACTGGTATGTTTGCATTCAGGGTAACTCCATTAGAGCTACCTGTAGGCAGGACTAATCTGACAGCACACGACAATGTTACCCATTCTCTGTCAGTGAAGCTCATGTTTTCAATTGCTTTTCCAATTGGCGTGCTGTTTGTATCAGTTTATCTACCTTCTGTTTCCTAGGCTCTCCTATAACCAATCTCCCATTGTTTGGGGGTAAAGATTATTTTTAAATTACCTGTTAAAGGAGTACGTGACCAACGTAGAAAGGGATGTATGTACACACACATACACACACACACACACAATTACAAATTCTAGAGTCAAGTGTGGGGGTGCACAGCTGCAATCCCAGCACTAATCCCAGCAATAATTGGGAGGCTAAGGCAGAAGGATTGAGCATTTGAGGGCAGCAGGAGCTAGTGAGATCTTGCCTTAAAAAAAAAAAAGCCATAATCATACCCAGGAAAACCCTCATTAACAACCGGCATACTCTTCTCTATCTACATATTCATTTCTTCATGTTCCTGTTATAGGCATTGTACCATCTTACCAAACGCTGTTCACAAAGATTATTTTTTTTCAAAGTGAGGAAATATAGACAAAATTGATTGTGAAAGACACTTTGCCTTAAAGGAATAATTACTGGGGAAAACTGAGGCAGCTGGAGATGTTCAACAAACCTGGAGAAGAACTTGGAGAACCCTCATTCTTTGGGTGAATTAGCATAAGGGTCTTCCCCAGGAGGAAGGAAAAGCCAGAGAGAGCAGAAGTTAAGCAAGCTTTTTAAAAGGAAAAGTACCTTGCAGAAACAGAGAAGACTGTGGGCCCCAGAAAATGGGTAGCTCACATGCAGCTGCCTGGAGAGAAGAGAAAGAGGGGAAAGGAAGAGAGAAAAAGGAGGGGAGGAAGAGAGAGAGAGGGAAGGAGGGAGGATAGGTGGGCTTACAAATATCATTTTCATTTACTTTGCTTTTTTTTTTCATTTTTGCTAGTAACTTTTCGGTGTACAACTTAATGAGTTTCATTACATTTCCATACATGCATATCATTATATATTGCTCATGTTCACTTCCTCCATTATTTTAACGACTGTTCAATGTCTGAGGGAAAAGTCACAATTCACCCATAACCATTCTCCACAATTGGAAAACCAAGGCTGTATTCAAGACCATTCCTGGTGTTTTGAATCATCTTAAAATGTGATTTGAAGATCTTGGTACACACTACTTATCTACATGTTGGGAGCTTTCTTTGACAGATTTCTAGGAGTAGAGTAACTGGGTCAAAGAATTTGTGTATACCAGAATAATTTTTAGATGCTTGGAACTTTGAAGATAAAGGCCTTATAGGAAAAAAAATCCAACTAGAAAAAAAGGTATCAACTTCCATTTTCACATTTTTCTTGCTGACGATATCCCAACTCTCTTCTCATGCCTTCATTTATAAACTTTTTTTTTTTTTTTTTTTTTTTTTTTTTTTTGAGAAATGGTCTTACTGTGTAGTCCAGGCTGGCCTCCAACTGGAAATCCTCCTGCCTGAGCTTCCCAAGTGCTGGGATTACCAGTGTGTGCCACCATGCCCAGTGCCATCATGCCCATTTCTTGAGTATACACTTACAAGTGGAATTGCTGGGCCCATGGCATCTTTTTTTGGGCATACAAGCCATCAAAACCTGTGGAAATTTCTTTCTCTTTTCCATCCCACTCTTAGAACTGAAAATGATAATACAAGTTCACATTTCTCCCAAAACATGAACAAGATTATTTTTCAAGACGACAGCATTTTAAGAATTAACTGAAAGGATATGCATAAAATCATTTTTTTCCTCTTCTTTAACCTCTTGCAACTTCAAATATTACATTTATAGTGATGACTTAGAATTGCGCCAAGAATGTTGTCTTTCAGGTCTTGAGCCAAGTGAAGAACCTAGCTAACTTAGAGTAGATTTCATCAGAGACAGGTAAGTGAAATAATGCTCTTCATTCTTATATTCTCAGAAATGGAAATCTCCCAACAATAGTAATCAAGTAAATTATATTTCACAGATAACTTCTTAAGATGGAACACTTGATAGAGAATAAAAAACACACTTATCTTTTCATAATTTCCCCTTTCCTAGAAACTTCAAAAAGATAATTCAAGGAAGTTGCCTTTCAATGTTTTAATCACACCACTTCAACAATAAACCAGGAGCCAACTAATGTGAACACACCATGATATTTCAGCATTAAGAAAAGGAGTAAGAATTGGAATGCTTCACACTGGAAAGAACTGTAAAGATCCACCATTTCCCTCCCTTCCTTCCCTCACTCCCTTCCTTCCTTTTGATACTGAACTTGGGTAAGTTAAGCAAAATATCATGCCTGTGTATCAATGTTATCCTAAATTAAAACCCAGGACTTTTTATTTCTGAGTCCAGAGGATTTCCCCCTGGACCATCCTGTCTAAGTCAGACTTTGATACACCAAAAACTGCTATGTTTTGGAGGATAATCGAGAAAATTTTAATTGAATGTACAATGGCATTTCTAGGTCATTCTTTCTCCCAAGTATCTCATAACCCTTAAATATATAGAGGGTTCAGTTCTTAGGAGGACTGTAGAGTAGATAAATTTGGGGACTTCTTAAAAAAATATATAAAATTCTCCCATAAAAATAGGTCTAGAGAGCTGGGGATGTAGCTCAGTGGTAGAGCACTTGCCTAGAATGTGTGAGGCCTTGGGTTCAATCTGCAGCATCACACACACACACACACCCTTTGGTGTGTGCGTATGCACGGCATTCATGTGTGTGTGCGTGCGTGCGTGCGTGCGTGTGCGTGTGCGTGTGTGTAGTGCCTTGGAGGGGGCTACTGCAAATAAGGGGCCCTAAAATTTAGGCTGCACAGTTAAGTTTGCCTCTGTAAACAACTCGAGTATAGACTGAGGCAGACAAAAATCTTCATTTTATAGCAGTGAAAAATGCAATATAAGGAGGTGATAGGACTTTTTCAAAATCAAATAGTTAGGGATAGTCCAATGTTGGCTTCCCCACCCCCTACTTCTGCAGTCCAACCTCCATATCCACTTGAAAAGATTTCTCTCTAAAGAAGATAACAGGAGACTTTTTTTGTTAGCTGCAGCTCCTGTCTACCGCCAATATTTAACTACTATTCTGGGGTAAGAAAAACCACTTTTATGGTACTTTCACTTCGAAAATGAGACTAGATTGACAGTTGCTTTTTATGCTACTGTGATCACATAGCCCACTAATGTCATCCATCATGGCATCTGAGAGCAGGAAGGGACCATGCAATCATGTAAGCTGTATTTGGCAAATGATGCAGAAGTGGCCAGGTTTATTGATTATCATCATAATGATCAACTTTGGACTACTCCTGGGTCAACTGACATTAAATTATTTGAAAAAGATCCTTCTAGTCACTTCTTAAAACTTTTATGCTAAAAGGTAAATCTACCAGTTGTGTTGGATTTATTACAGAGCATTTTTTTCTTCATCCCTTAAAAAAGATGTTTGGGTTGAATGACAGGCCAGGCAAGGCTCCTTTGGATTCTTTAAATTTAACATTGAATCTTTGTTCTGTCGGCTCCTTTGATATGAGGCCAAGAACCTGTGATCAGTTAGACATCTATTTCGTTAAAAAACGTTAATCTACATGGGTCTGAAAATCAAGACCAATGCAAAAATAGTGCTCAGCTATCTGCATAAATTCAAAATTATTCTAATTTATTTGACCAGGATTTTGAAGTATTCATTATGCACTAAAACTTAATCACATGTATCAAATATATGATATGAAAACTTTAAATAACTAATACACAAAAATAATTTACTCTTAGGGTTTCTCAAACCTGATTAACATTCATTCATATCCCTTACTTTAAAATTTTTACATCTCCCTAATATTTTCATAAATTGCTTTTAAATATTGGCTTCACTCATTTATTCACATATTCATTTAGTCAGCAAATATTTACCAAGCACCTATTATGTGTCTAGCACCAAACAAGGCTTTAACTTCTTTCTGCCCTCATAGAGTTCATATTCCAATGGAGTTGTTGTTGTTGATGTTGTTGTTAGGTGCCGTCGAGTCGGTATCCGACTCATAGTGACCCTCATAGGGTTTTCAATGGCTGACTGTTTCAGGATTGCCTTGGGAGTGGATTGCCAGGCCCTTCTCCCATTTTTGCGGTGCTGGAAATTGAACTTGGGTCCTCAGAGACTTCAGCACAGCGCTCTACCAACTGAGCTAAATCCCAGCCCAATTCTAATAGAGGGAGACACATAAATATTGAATAAACATTGTGAAACAAAAATGAAATGACACCGGGTGGGTGGGCAGGACGGATCTCTCTGTTTCCCAGTAAACGAGCCTCTGTATACGCAGAGACCTGGGAACAGCGAGCGAATAATCCCTGAAGGTGCCTGCCAAGGAATGGGGCTCCAGGCAGCAGGGACAGCAAGATTGTTCAGTGTATACCAGGAAAGCCAGCAGGCCCATGTGGGTAGAACAGAGTGAGCAGCAGGGATTTGATAGGAAAGGATCTAGGGCCTGACTTTATAGGATCAAGCGTGATTTTAAAGCCGGGGGTGGAAAAACAAATACTGCATGCTTTCACTTATATGTAGAATTTAGAACTATTAACTCATAGGAGCAGGGTAGAAGGATGGTTAACAGAGGCAGTGAAGTGAGGGAAAAGTAGAGTTGTTGGTCAAAGAATACAAAGTTTCAGTTAGAGGGAAAAAGTGGTAAACATCTAAGGTAATAGATAAGTGGATTTGCTTGATTTAATCATCCCAAACTGTATCTAGATATTATAATAATATCATTTTGTACCCCATAAATACATATAATTATAACTTGTTAATACATAAAAAGATTTCAGATTTAATGCTTTTAAATATTTACTTTATTAACACATATTAATGGAGTTCAGTGTGATAATTCCAAACGTGTACATTGTGCACTGATCAAATCCAACTACCTTTTTCTCTCTTCCCCACTCCAATCCCTAGTAATCATTGTCCAACTTCCAGGTCAACATTTTTTTTAGCTTCCATATACAGTACTTGTTTTTCTGTGTGTGGCTTATTTATTTTACCTAACATAAGGACCTCCAGCTTTGTTCATTTTACTGCAAGCAGCAGGATTTCACTTTTTTTTTTTATGGTGGAATACACACACACACACACACACACACACACACACACACACACACACACACAAATAGCTAGATTGTAGGGTAGATCTATTTTTAGTTTTTTGAGGAAACTTCATATTGTTTTCTATAGAGGCTATACTAATTTATCTTCCCATCCCAGAAGTGAGATAGGTGGATCTGTGGATATCCACCTATTTTTATTTTTATTTTTTGCAGTTAGGGTTGAATGGGCCTTGCATGTGGTAGGCAAGTGCTCTATCACTGAGCTATACCCCCAGATCCCTTTTTATGTTCAGAGGAGATCTCGCTAAATTGCAGAAGCTGCCTTTGGCCTCAAACTCATGATCCTCCTGCCTCAGCCTCCCAAGTCACTGGGATAACAGACATGTGCCACGGCACCCAGCTGTATTTCAGGTTTTCTGGGGAACCTCCATACTGTTCTCCGTAAAGGCTATACTAACTTACATTCCCACCAATAATGTATGAGAGTGTTTTTTCCCCTCCACATTCTCTCCAACATTTGTTATTTTTTGATATTTTAATAATAGCCATTTTGGCCAGGGTGACAAATCATCTTATTGTAGTTTTTTCATGCATTTCCCTGGTAGCTAATGATCCTGAGTGTTTTTTCATACATTTGTTAGCCATTTTTATTTCTTCTTATGAGAAGTGTCTATTCAAATTACTTGTTTTTAAAACTTTGGATTTCATTATTAGTGAGATGGGAAGCCACTGAAGAATTTCGGGAGGAAAGTGCCACTATTTAAAAGACGACTGCAGAAATCAGAGTTATAGGAGCAAGGGTAGCAACAGGGAAACCTACAGTCTCATGTACAGGAGTGAAACTGGACCCCCATCTCTCGCCAGTTACAAAAATCAACTCAAAATAGATTAGATTTACATGTAAGACCTGAAACTATGAAACCACCAGAAGAAAATATGGAAAGTACTTTATGACATTGGAATGGGCAAAGATTTTGGGGGCAAGATCGTCAAAGGACAAAAAACAAAAGCAAAAATAGGCAAGTGGAATTATATCAGATGAGAAAGATTCTACACAGCAAAAGAAACCACCAACAAAGTGAAGAGAGAACAGTCAGGATGGGAGAAAATAAATGTAAGCTGTATGTCTGACAAGGGATTAACATCCAGAGCATTAAAACTCAAAGAATTCGCACAGGGCGTGGTGGCATACGCCTGTAATCCCAGCGGTTCGGGAGGTGGAGGCGGGAGGATCGCAGGTTCAAGACCAGAGCCAGTCTGCGTAACTCAGTGAGACCCTGTCTCAAAAAATGTAAAAAAAAAAGGGCTGAGGTGCAGAACAGTGGCCCAGCACTTGCAGAGCATGCAAGCGCGAGGCCGTGGGTTCAACCCCCAGTACCGCCAAAAAAAAAAAAAAAGACAAACAAACAAAAAAACCTTAAAGATTTCAATAGCAAAAATAATAAATAAATAAATATGTAAACCTGATCTAACAATAGGAAATAGATGTAGATAGATATTTGCCAAAAGAAGGCATACAAATGGACAGTAGGTACATAAGAAATGCTCAACATCACTAATCACCAGGGAAATGCAAATCAAAACTGCAGAGAGACACTACTTCACTTTAGTAAGAATGGCTATTATCAAGAAGACAAAATATAACAAGTGCTGGCAAGGATGTGGGGAAAAGGGAACCCCCTCCTTGTACACTGCTCGTGGGAATGTAAATGATTATAACCATTATGGCAAATAGTACACAGATTCCTCAAAATATTATAAACAGAACTACCAGATGATCCAACAGTCCCAATTCTAGGTATACATCCAAAAGAATTGAAGTCAGTATGTTGAAGAGACATCTGAACTCCCATGTTCACTGCAGTACTCGTCATCATTACCCAGGAAATGGAAACAACCTAAGGACATATCAACTGATGAATGTATAAAGAAAATGTGATATATATATATACATAATGGAATACTATTCAGCCATTTAAAAGGATGAAATCTTATTATTTGCAACAACATGGATAGATGGAAGAGCATTATGTTAAGTGAAATAAACCAGGAACAGAAAGGCAAGTACTGCATAATCTCACTCATTTGTGGAATCTAAAAGAGTTGATTTTTTAGAAGCTGATAAAAGAACGGAGATTACCAGGCTGGGGAGAATAGATAAAACAGAGAAATGGAGAAAGGTTGAACAAACTGAGTATGGTGGCACATGCCTATAATCCCAGGGACTCAGGAGTTAGGGGCAGGAGGATTGCAAATTCAAAGACAGAGGCAGCCTGTGTAATTTAGTGAGACCTTGTTTCAAGATAGAATATAAAAAGTGGCCTGGCAGTACACCTCAGTGGTAGAGCACAGGCTATCTCTGGCCTCAAACTTGTGATCTTCCTGCCTCAGCCTCCTGAGTTGCTGGGATTACAGGCATGCAGCATGGTGCCTGGCTTGAATCACTGTTTCCATGGGTTCCTTTTCTTAATATGAACTTGCTTTTTATTTTGGAAATTTACTATTTTATTAAACTATGTGATATCCAAATGCCAGTGATTTCAGTCTTCTCAATTTACTTGTTCAAGAACCTATTGTTTAGTGGACGTATTAAAGAATTGGCACTTGAGATGAGCCCATTTAAACATGAACAAACCCCTTTAGAGTTGGAATCTAGATGTATTAGTTTACAAAGGTGAAATATAAAAATCTACACAAAAATTTAATTCTGTTGGGTATGTTTTTCTATGTTTTTTTGTTTGTTTGTTAGGTGCTGTTGAGTCGGTATCCGACTCATGGCAACCCTGAGTACAACAGGCGAAACACTATTGTCAGTGCTTCTTTGCTGTTCATAGGGTTTTCAATGGCAGATTGATTTTTGGGAGGGGGTTGCCAGGTCCTTTTCCTAAGCCTACAGCTTCTGGTGTTCCCAGGCTGTCTCCCATCCAGGTGCCAACCAGGCCTGACACTGCTTAGCTTCCAAGGGATCGAATGCCACAGGGCTACAGCTGCAGGCGGTTTTTCTATGAGGAAAGGTATAATACATGCTATCTTCACATTCAGTAGTTTAGACTCCCTTACTTATGTCTGCCTTCAGACACCAGCTCCGAAATATCATTTAGAGTGATTTACATCAACTTCATTCAACTTATTAGACTTTTTGAACATTCATTCATTGTTACCTTTGGTAAATGAACAGAAAAGAGAACATCCATAAGCATATATCTTAGACTAGTATAGGCACCCAGGACAGAGGAGGTAGTTTCCTCATTAGGGTTGAATTTGATGTCACTAATGTCATCATCACTACACTAACATTTATTCAGTACTCACTGTGTAGGACACTATACATTACCTCATTTAATCCTTAGCACATCACTGAAGCAGTTACTGTTATTGATCTCATTTTCCAGATAAACTCCTGAGGGCCAACTTCACAGAGTTAGCGTGTGGTACAGCCACGATTTGAACCTAGGTTGTCTAACCTCAACCCTAGTCTTTTAATCACCATGGTAGAGTTTTTAGTTAAATTGTTATATGAACGATTGTTATATATCAACGATGAATGATTTCTGAACGATTTCAGAAATGAATGGCTTTGTTAAATTATAAAGGAGTTCATCTAGCCTATAAGATGCCTAAATACAACTGCTTAGTCATTTTGATTAGTTTTACTCAAGGCCAAACCAGAAGGGTAAGACTTTTCATTACAACTTTCTTTCACTTTGTGTGAAAAGGCAGTGTAGCCTGGTGTGGTAAGGCAGACCTATTGTCCTGGCTACTTGGGAGGCTGAACCAGGAGGATTGTTCAAACTCAGGAGTTCAAGACAAGCCTGGGCAACATAATAAGACCCCATCACCAAAAAAAAAAAAAAAAAAAAAAAAAAAGGCAAGATCATTGTTGCAAATTTCAGTGGAGTGAAAAGTGGTGTTCAAATTCAGAACAAGGGAAGCCTAAATTTTCTAAACTCCTTTACAATAATCCTGTCCTGGGACTTTTAGAGAAGCCACTGTATGCTAGAAAGCTAGTATGTAAAACTTGAAACTCTTGCCTAATTTCTAACATTGAAAGGACAATTCGACATCCTTAGTCACTTTGAATTTTGCTTTGCCGCTGGCAGATATGGCAAGCATCCACACAGGCAGACAGGATGCATGTCGGAGCACCTCGCTCCCTGGCTGGCTGCCTGGCACTGCTTCAGCAATTGCCTCCCACAGGAACTGGAGGAGGCACTGCCTTCCTCAAAAGCGGATTAGACCATTTCTATGCCAGCCAATATGCAAGGCAGCTCAGAAAATCAATATTAAATTGCTTTTGAAAAGTAAATGGTCCAATCACAACTGGCCTGGGATGTCTCCAAGTTCTTAAATTAACTCTGAGGGGTTAGACAAAGTATAAAAGGAAATGAGCATAATAAATATCTAGAAGAATGCTAGCAATGTGTGGTAAAGTTTGATCCTATGGGTGTTTAAGATGTAGAAGGAGAGATAAAGCACATAAGCAAATGATGATACCTGAGTAAATTCAATCACATCCTAAATCTTCTAGCTTCCCACCTCTCTCATACATGCTCTAAATGTCATTTTCCCAGCACAGAGGGCTCTCATGGTACCACTCTGTTACTCAAAAATATTTGATAAAGGCACCCAAACTCCATAGCAAGGTACTCAAGGCTACTAAGATATGGTTTCAAATTTACCAGCTTCTTTGGTATTCTTTGAATTTGCTGGATACTTCCCCAGTCTCTGGGCTCTGCTTATATCTTTTACTTAGTTTAGATTTTTTTTTTTTTTTTACTTCTTTAAAAGTCAAAATCCAACTGCTCCATTAAGACTCAATTAAAATCCCACCCCTTTTCCCTACCTTTGATCATTTGAATTTGGTTCCCATGGAACTTTATTCTTACCATAACATATCTCATCTTTATCTGATATAATATTAATAGTTTACTGCGAACATAATTATTTCCTTGAATAGAAAACACTTTTCTTCGGCCTTCCCTTCATATGGAAGTGATTCTTCTCTTCTGCTCTTACAGCAATGCAGTGGAATTTTTAAAGATATAGATTTAGACAAGGTAACCTGAGGTTCAGTTTTGACTTATTCATAATTCACTTAATGAACATTACTTAATGCCCATGATGTGTAGTTCTGAGCACTTGGAGAAACAAAGCAAAGTTTTGTTTTGAGGAGAGTCATACTATAATTTGACTTGTATTTTAAAGGATCACTCAGTATTGAGAGTACAGTTACAAGGCTGGTAGAATAATCCAGGTGGGATGTGATTGTAGCTTGAACCATAGAGAGAAAAGTGGAGGTGATCAGAATTGATTTTATGTATAAAAATGTAAATGCATTGCATAAGGATATTTCCATAAAGGACAGATTCAATGGTGGTCCCGTAAGATTTTAATGGTGCTAAAAAATTCTTATTGCCTAGTGATGTTGCCCAGGCTGACTTCAAACTTGTGATCCTCCTGCCTCATCCTCCACAGGTCACTGATTACCAGTGTGCACCACTATGACTGTCAACAGAACAAGGAAACCCTGTGTGGTTTAAAGTGGAGAAAGGAATACATCAGGACTGTATCCTTTCACAATACCTCTTCAATCTCTATGCTGAGCAAATAATCTGAGAAACTGGACTTTATGAAGAAAAACAGGGCATTAGGAATGGAGGAAAACTCATTAACAATCTGCGTTATGCAGATGACACAACTCTGCTTGCTGAAAAAGAAGAGGATTTCAAACATTTACTCATGAAAATCAAAGAACATAGCCTTCAGTATGTACTGCACTTCAACATCAACAAAACAAAAATCCTTACAATTGGGTCAGTAAGCAACTTCATGGTAAGTAGAGAAAAGATTGAGGTTGTCCAAGATTTTGCTTTACTTGGTTCTACAATCAGCACCAATGGAAGCAGCAGCCAAAAAATCAAAAGACACATTGCATTGAGAAAAGCTGTTGCAAATGACCTTGTTAAAGTGTTGAAAAGTAAAGATGTCACACTGAAGACGAAGGTGCACCTGACTTATGTCATGGTATTTTCAATCGCATCATATGGTTGTAAAAGCTGGACACTGAATAAGGGAGACAGGAGAAGAACTGATGCTTTTGAGTTATGTGCCAGAGATGCATATTAAATATACTATGGACTGCCAAAAGAACCAACAGATCCATCCTAGAAGAAGTGTAACCACAGTGCTCCTTGGAAGCAAGGATGGCTAGACTGCATCTTATGTATTTTGGCCATGTTGTCAGAAGGGACCAATTCCTGGGGAAAGACCTCATATTTGGGAGAGTGGTGGGGCAGTGAAAAAAAAAAGGAAAACCCCCAACTAGATGTATTGACACTGGGTTTGCAACAATGGGCTTAAACATAAATGAGATCATGTGGCTGGCATAGAATCAGGGAATGTTTTGTTCTGTTGTACATAGGGTCACTATCAGTCGGACCCGACTTGACAGCACCGAACAAAAACAAATAATGTTGTAACCATCCTAACATCACATACAATACATTATTATGTACCACATAGCCTACGTATGCAGTGGGCTGTATAATCTAGGTTTATGGCACTATACCCTATGATGCACATACAAATGACAAAATTGCCTAATGATTAATTTCTCAGAACTTAGTCCTAGTGTTAAGTGATGTACAAATGCAGTTTAAAATACAAGATTAAATTGAGAGGATAACTATGCCTAAAAAGTAAAAAATAGGATCCTTTTTATACACAAAAAGTGAAAATCTTCCAAAATCTTTGAAGAATATTCATTTGATTCAGCACTGTTTTTTCTCCCTTCACATGATCAACTTCTCTCCATTTAATATAAAACACTTAACAGACTTTCACAAGCTGTTGCTTTTTGTAGTTACCCTTAGTTTGGAATACAATACTCATCTTTTGAACACTAATAAATAATAGCTTATGGTGGTAAGTCAAAAAGGGCACAAAAGGGGATCTATTTTGAGATGCTTTTTAAAAGACTAAGGTAACTGAGATTTCTCACAATTTTGTGAATTATTAACAGAGTTCTATTTAAATTATTAGATTTTTTTTAAAGCTTTAAATGTTTTTCTTTTTGGGTAACAACTAGATGGGAAAAAGAGATGACATAAACATACTCCTGTGATTCTGTTAAGGTGTCAAGCTTCTCTGTAGAGCTCAATTTGGGGGCAGTGGATGTTTTGGGCTTTCTTCTCCATCTATCCCCTTAACCTGAAATTAAAGCAGAATAGAGCAGGATTACTGGGTAAGAGCCATTTCACCAGGGTATGAATTGCTTTTGTGCTACGTCTAGAATGTCAGCTGGGAGACATCACTGAAGAAAATCAGGGTGATTCCTCTGCTGATAAGGAAACTGTAAAGAATCTTTTTAGAACTAGAGACAGCAAGCTTAGTAATGCAAATGCACTGGTGCTCATCTGACCAAGCAGCAGCTCCGGATTTACCATTTATTTAGCAGACTCACAGAGAGGGACCAAAGACTGAAAGGATGGAAGGTTCAAAAGAAAGTCTCTTTTCTTCTCAGCACTTTGGCAGGCAGGGCACTGAATTTGCATCTGTCGGAGTGGTAACTTCCAAAAGTCTAAGGAAGCAAATGTGAGCTGAATATCAAGTGCTAGAGGAGATAATTCTGAGAGACTCTTGTTTGTTTGGAAGGGTTAGGAGTTGAGTACCAAGGAGGCCAGGATTAGCATAGTATGAAAGCTCACAAATCTAAAACCCACTCTAAGTAAAAATGAACTCAGAGCAAGTTTTCTAAACAATCTCACCATAGTACACAAATATATACAGGTGTACGCGTGTGCACACACCCACAGAGAAAACTCTTTAGTCTCCTGGAGGATATTTTACAAATGCTCTTTTCTTCCTCAATACCATTCATTGTTCTTTCTGTTCTTCAACAATTTTATGTGACAGTTATTGTTGTTGTTGTTGTTAGGTGCCGTCGAGTCAGTATCCGACTCATAGCAACCCTCTGTACAACAGGGGAAACACTATTGTCAGTGCTTCTCTGCTGTTCATAGTGTTTTCAATGGCAGATTGATCTTTGGGAGGGGGTTGCCAGGTCCTTCTCCCAAGCCTACAGCATCTGGTGTTCCCAGGCGGTCTCCCATCCAGGTACTAACCAGGCCTGACCCTGCTTAGCTTCCGAGATCTGACGGGATCGGATGCCACAGGGCTATGGCTGCAGGCTATGTGACAGTGGTCGAACTATTTCCTTGTTCTCTGCTCATCTCTCTTCTCCCATCCTCCGCTTGTTTAAACCCCTCTCATACAGCCAGAAATAACCAAACCCAATTCTCCTAGAAGCACTAACGTTTTAGTTCTATATTTTTTGCCTTCCCCATGTATATCTGCCTGGGTTTCCTTGGTGCTTGATAAATGGTAAGATAGCGTAATGCCACAAGCAGCTGCAGATTTCACCATCGAGGAAAGCTCCATTAAATTTGCAAAGGGGTGGAAATATCAAAGCAAAACAGTGAATGAAAGCTTAAAAAAAAAAAAAAGGAAATGATAAAAACCCCAGCACTTAGCAGAGAGATGGGTATAGAGGGAATTTAATCATAAAAATTTGCTTAAGTGTTTGTTGAAAATTTAAGAACCTTTTCACCACAGGCAGCCTTGTCCTTTGTAACTGGACTCCTGGCCCTACCCTGGAGAATTCATGAATGAGGATTCACCAAGACACTTTTTTTTTGTTTCCTTTAAATCTGCAGTTACTAAAGTCAGAAGTAGTGGTCAGAATATTCAAAGCAAGACAAAAATGAGTGCATCCAAAGGACACGATCCTATTGTGAAATTTTTTGTTCTCAGACTATTCCCTTCTAACTTTCACAGAATTACATTATCTATAACAAAATTTAAAATCAAAATGCCCCTTTTAGAATATCTGTGTGGTTTTTTTTTCTAATGAGTATCTTTTGTCATTTTCTGTCCCTATTCTTTCTGCTCTAGGTGGGGAAAATAAAATAAGGCATGACTTTCTGCACAGATAAGGAAGAAAAACAGAGAGAACCTGTACCATTCTCACCTACAGATCAGAGCCACTCTCTGTTGGAGGTGGCAAGAGGCAGAGAAAAAAATGCTGGAAAGAAGGAAAATTAGTTCAAGAGCCCCGGGACTCAGGTTGAGTGACAGGGGAGCCTGGATGATTTTGGCATAGGATCGTCTCTCTTGGCAACTGCTCCTGCTGGTTAAGAATGTTAACTCAGAGACAAGGTTACTTGTGTTTGAGTTTGTGCTTCTGCCTCTGACTTGCAGTGTTGGTCAAGTACTTAACCTCTCCTGGCCTCAGTTTTCTCATGGGTACAATATGGACAATAGGGACACCCATTCCTTAGGCGTTGTTAAAGGGATTAAGATATTTTAAGTAGAAGTCTGTCACTATCACACTTAATACCTTTTTTTGCTATTAGTTCTTGGTGCCAATAAATGGCACTTCCTGTTTTCTATGTCTATTGATAACTCCTATAAATGCTATGTTCTTTTAAAAAAGGACAGTATCTTTCTTTCTAACTTCTCAAATTATGTCTTTTTCTTTTTTCATTTTCTTTTCTTTTTCTTTCTTTTTTTTTTTTTGGAGGTCCTGGAGGGTCAAATTCCTGCTAGGCAAGTGCTCTACCACAAGCCACACTGCCAGCTCTCCTTTTTGTTGTTTTTTATTTTTGAGATAGGGTCTTGCTAAGTTGTGCAGGCTGATCTGGCCTGGAACCCGCGATCCTCCTGCCTCATCCACCCAAGTGGCTGGGATTACAGGTGTAAGCCACAGAACCAAGCGTTAAATTATGTTTTATAACAAATATTTTAAACGTGGTAGTCCATTCTTGAAGAAGAAAACAATCATAATATTACTTTCAGAAAGATGGCTGGCCAACAAGCAGATGCTCTGAATTGTACAAATCGAAAATGAACAAAGAACAGTCTGGTAGCCCCTGCCTGTTGGTTGCCTGCCTGACCCCAATTCCTGCCTTCATTCTGCTGACCATGTCCTGCCCTGCCATCCAGGATGAAGCTTCATAGGTATGGTAACCTTTTAGTTGCCGTTGGCAGTGATCACTCTAGAGACAGGCATATGACCCAGTTCTGCCCAGCAGAACCTGAGAAGACATCTGTCGGAGGCTTCTGGATAAGTAACTTGTCGAGTCCGAAACCATTCCTAGCTGCAGGAAGAACTGATCAATTAGTAGCATTTGTCATGCATCCAATGTGTAAGACTGTGGTGAAACAGTCTCAAGTAAGCATAATATCTTCAACAGTTCTTAGGAGTTTTACCACAGCAATTTTCTAAAAATGTAAGGGAAAAGAAAATAAGCAAGTTATTAATTAAAGGGAAATAACAAAGACACCTCTCAGATGGACTCTCCTATCTGTAGTAGACACATGTAAGGATTAGCTATATGTTTGTGCATCCCTACGGAATGATATGGGAGAAGGACAACGTGGCAGTCCACTCCTGAGGCAATCCTGAAACAATCAGCCACTGAAAACCCTGTAAGGGTCACTATGAGTCAGTAGGACTCTATGGCACCTAACAACCACCACCACCACCACCACCGCCACAACAACAACAACAACAACAGGGAATGATACTGTACCAGCCAAAGTGAGCCATGGAGAAGAGAAAGGACACAGAGAAGAGAAAAAAGTTAAAGATTGTTTCAAGCCTGAGTGATTAGGATAATGAGCTTGTCACTGACCAGGAAAAGAGGGTACAGTTAGAGGTAATGCTGAGAAAGTTTATCTTAAAGGAGTTCAACACAATGGTAAGGTAATTCAGTGCAGGTAGCTGGAAAATAGAACAGAATGTCAATTTTTTTTTTTTTTTTAAAGAAAAAGGGTCTCATGATGTTGCCCAGGCTGAATCCCTGGGCTCAGGCAAATCTCCCACCTTAGTCTCCTGCATAGCTAGGACTACAGGTGTGTGCCATGGAGCCAACTATAGAATGTCCATTTTTAAAGGCATAGAGTTCAGTGTCGCTCACATAAAACTGGCAACTGGTATCAAAATGGATGGACTGTATATGGAAAAGGGGCTGATACCTAGATGCTCCAGAACAATCTCATTTTAACAGGCAGCTCCACCACATGCTAGTGAGTTGCATGAGCCTGATAAGTCACTTAACAGTTCTCTTCACCTGTAAAGACAAATACTGTGAAGAATGACCACCACATCAAATTGTGAGAAATAAGTGAAATAATGAATTGTTTTTGTTATTAGGTGCCGCCGAGTCAGTACCTGACTCATAGCAACCCTCATAGGGTTTTCAATGGCTGACTGTTTTGGGATTGCCTTGGGAGTGGATTGCCAGGTCCTTCTCCCATTTTTGCGGTGCTGGGAATTGAACTCAGGACCTCAGAGACTGCAGCGCAGCGCTCTACCAACTGAGCTAAATCCCAGTCGAAATAATGAATACAATACCTTTAATGCACTGGCTAATAGATAAGCACAGCAGCAGCAGCAGTAGTAGTAGTAGTAGTAGTAGCAGCAGAAGAAGAGGAAGAGGAAGAGGAAGAGGAAGAGGAAGAAGAAGAAGAAGAAGAAGAAGAAGAAGAAGAAGAAGAAGAGGCAGCAGCAGCAGTAGCAGAGGAAGAAGAAGAAGAGGACGAAGAAGCAGCAGCAGCAGCGGCAGCAGCAGCAGCAGCAGCAGCAGCAGCAGCTTCTCCTTCTTCTCCTTCTCCTCCTTCTCCTTCTCCTTCTCCTCCTTCTCCTTCTCCTTCTCCTTCTTCTTCTTCTGCTGCTGCTGCCTCTTCTTCTTCTTCTTCTTCTTGTCTTAAATACATATTTGAAGTCAGAAAGGGGAAGAAGAACCATGACAGGAGACAGAGAAGAAGTGATTGCTTCATTTATTCATAAATCAAACCACACTGTCTGTTTACAGTGTGTAAGGCGTTGGGCTAGAATAGAACCAAGATGATGCAAAGTCTTACTCAGTGTGCTCACATTCGACCAACATTTACTGAGTACTTTGTGGTATCAGGCTTTATAATATACTTTCATTTATCTCACTTAAGGGATGTAATGCAAAGTGAGAGGCTTTCCAAAAAGATTCAATAGGCAAGTTAAAATAAAGATTTAGAAAGGACTACTAAAATTGGCAAGTTGGAAATTACTAGTGATCTTAGGAGAATACCATTTTAGCTAGCTGGAACAGGGCTGATGTGGGATGAGGGGGAAAAGGGAAGGAAATGAAGGCAGAGGAAAAAGTTTTACAGGCATTCCCTCTTGAGTTAAACAAGCAAGTAGCATAGTCAAGTCCAGGTTTTTAGAAATAAAAGGAGATGTTAAGGAAAGGAGGAAGATGTCAGAGAAAAGGAAAAGAAAAGGACATCCATCACATAGTCATTTTTTTTTAAACTGTGGTAATGCAAAAAATATTTAGGTATGTTTTCAAAAGCAAAAAGTCTTCTGTACATATCAGTCACTCGATGATGTTGGATAAATGAGTGAATACATAAAAGAACTATCCAATGGTAAGACCTTGATACACTGGGCATTATAAGAAGAGATGTGGGTACAGGCAGATTTTCCTTAACTATGAGGGCCTTTCAGGATTTTAGGAGAATAGAGAGACACTCTCTCAATAAGTGAAAATCTTAATGTCACAAACACTATTTTGTGAAAGTGTTCTTTGCAACGGCACACGGTGTGTGCTGGGATCTTGGGGAAAGATGAGTGGCAGTCTGTTATCAGGACTATCTTTTAATAACGCCACCCCATTGTACCTCAGGGGTCAACAGACCCCACCAAAAATACCCAATATATTCTAAACACTAAGCCAAACACCACATACAGGACCAGCAAACAGATAAGCCACATTTGTTCCTCTCCACCCAACACCATTCTTGCTACTTCACTTAATACCTTTCACCAGAGAGGAGGGTTTGGCTCGTTTCAACATCAGCTTCTTAGATGAATAATACAATTTTAATAAAAGAAGTCTTTATAAACCCTAACTGTTGTAACCTCCCTCCTGTTTCCTATCCCCCTCCTCGACTTTTTCACTTCATAGCGTTTATCACCTTCTAATATGATCTGTGGGCTGGGAATTAGCTCAGTTGGTAGAGCGCTGCGCTGCAGTCTCTGAGGTCCCGAGTTCAATTCCCAGCACCACAAAAATGGAAGAAGGACCTGGCAATCCACTCCCAAGGCAATCCTGAAACAGTCAGCCATTGAAAACCCTATGAGGGTTGCTATGAGTCAGATACCGACTAGACTGCACCTAACAACAAAAACAACAATATGATATGTATTTTCCTTAACTTGCATATTTTCTATCTTCTCTTCCAGAAGATAAACTCTATAAGAGCAGGTTTTTCAGTTTTGTTCACTGTTGCATTTTCAATGCTTGGAACAACGCTTGGCAGGTAGTACTTGTACAAAAATAGTTGCTATAAGACCCAATAAATTGATCAGCTACTCTAGGAAAAAACAATGAAACAATGTTGTAGAAAGCTTCTTTTCATTGGTGGAGAGGAAGAGAATCAGCTCTGTGTGTGTGTGTGTGTGTGTGTGTGTGTGTGTGTGTGTGTATGCGCATGCATGTGCGCACATCTGTGTGTGGGGTGGAGAGAGAGAGGGAGAATTAGAACTGCAGCTTGTCTTCAGGTTGCTGACTGACATTAGTAAGCATTAAAATTACAATTTGTACGGGATTTAGCTCAGTTGGTAGAGCGCTGCGCTGCAGTCTCTGAGGTCCCGAGTTCAATTCCCAGCACTGCAAAGTGGGGGAAGGACCTGGCAATCCACTCCCGAGGCAATCCCGAAACAGCCATTGAAAACCCTATGAGGGTCGCTATGAGTCAGATATGGATTCGATGGCACCTAACAACAACAACACATATTTCAGGCAATGAAATGTAAAAATTCTGCATGCTAAACACTGACCCATGCAGGGTCAGATTTTCCTAGAAAAGCTGTGAAGTGTGCGCTTTTCTGGGAGGCTGGGCAAGTGCCTCTGTCAAGTTTTGAGGCTATTTACAGATGGCAGTGAAATGTAGGAGGAACGGAATCATAAATCTGCAGCAACGCACCTTGGTGTGAGCCTGTCACCCCAGTGATGCCCCAGGCTGAGGGGGATATCCTGGCCAGAAGGAGGCAATCTGTGGAACTGGGTGACAGGATGCCTCAAAATACCAAGTAAAGAAGTGACTGGGTTGTGATGAAAGAGTAATGGTGAGCGTGAGCAATGTACAATGACATGCATGTATGGAAATGTCATAATGAAACCTAAAAACTTATGTACTAACTAAAAAACTACTAATAAAAATCACTTTTAAAAAGCTCCTTTTTCACTGATGTATGTGTGTACAATTTTTCTTGTGTTAATATTACTTTATAAATTTTGTATTATGTCATCTGAATTAGTTTCTCTCAATTAGACTGTACGTTTCTTGAAGGCAGGCTCCATGTATTTTTTCCTCATTGTTATCATATTACCAATGCTGGCTAAGAAGTAAACTGCAGTTAACTCTTTTCTTTATGCTCCTGGTCCTAGCCTGCCTTGCTGCTGCCTCATGCCAACGGCACTCTGCTGAAGAGAGTCTGGCACTGTTTCAGTGAAGTCATTATCTGCATGACTTTGTTATGAAGTGATTGAATAGACTACGGTTTTAAGGTGTTGAAATGGCAAGCAGTGTTTTTCAGAAGAAATTCTTTTATGAGTTCCAATGCAATAAAATAGTTCAGTGATTCAACTGGCTGAATTACATTTCATTCACTGAGAGGGAAATTACACTAAAGAAAACTAAAAAGAACACACTGCTCTTTAATTTTTGCTCTCCAGAAGCTTGGTGCTATTTCTCACTCTGAGCACTACAACCCTCAAAGGTCTCAGGGAACAGAGACATGAGATGTTTGAACTAGGCTCACTGCAAAATATTAACCAAAGTGAGATCTTCACCACTTGGTCTTGAATTATTAACTGCCTCTTTCCAACACTTGTTATGATATTGGGTTATTTGTTCAAACCTCAACTAGAAAGATTACCATACTTATGTTTACAGTAAGGAATTCCCCAAATATTCATCAACAAGTTTGCATGGTTGTAATCTGTTTTTTTTTAAAAAAGTATGTAATCTGAAATTATTATTGTTATGTGTCATCGAATGGGTATCCAACTCATAGAGACCCTATGTACAACAGAGGAAACACTATTGTCATGCTTCTCTGCTATTCATAGGGTTTTCAATGGCTGATTGTTTTCTGGGAGTGGGTTGCCAGGTCCTTTTCCCAAGCCTACAGCACCTGGTACTCTCAGGCAGTCTCCCATCCACCCTGCTTGGCTTCCGAGATCTGATGGGATCGGATGCCACAGTGGTAAGGCGGCAGGCAATCTGAAGTTAAGACAATGTTAAGTTAAGACAAAGCCTCTGATAAATATCATCTGTGTTGCTTTAGAACTTTTTTTTTTTTTGTGGGGTGCTGAGGATTTAACCCAGGGCCTGCGCACACTGACCTACACTCCTACCCTAAGGCTTTTGATTTTTGAATGTATTTAATTTGTGGTGTTTTTAGCAATTTGTTCATACAGTGTTCTCAAAAGTCGGTGTGTGATAAGCTTAGGAAACTGGATTGTGCTTATAAGGACTTCAAGAATTTCCTTAGATACTATAAACTTATGGCTACCTTCTCTTTGTTTTCAACGGATATGAAAGGCAAACTGGAAATAACCTGACATCTAGAATTACAAAGGCAACTGGTTATATCCTACTGTTACTATTATGGCTTGCACCCTGCTTCTTGAAAAGGCTACTTAAAAGGGTTAAGAGAACAGGTGTTGGTTAAAGCAGAAGTGGGTTCAAATCCCTGACTAGTAATATGACTGAAAACAAGTTCCAAATCTCTTTAAGGCTCAGTTTCCTCAACTGTAAAGTGGATATAAATGCATCAAAATCATAAGATTGTTTATTTTGAGAATTCAGTAGTACTGTTTTTTTAGGTGCCATCAAGTTGGTATCTGACTCATAGCAACCCTCATAAGGTTTTCAATGGCTGATTGTTTAGGGATTGCCTCAGGAGTGGATTGCCATGTCCTTCTCCCATTTCAGTAGTATGTTGTTGTTGTTGTTAGGTGCTGTTGAGTTGGCATCGGACTCATAGGGACCCTACATACAACAGGGGGAAACACTATTATCAGTGCTTCTCTGCTGTTCATAGGGTTTTCAATGGTGGACTGATTTTTGGGAGTGGGTTGCCGGGTCCGTCTCCCAAGCTTACAGCATCTGGTGTGCCCAGGTTGTCTCCCATCCAAGTACTAACCAGGCCCGACTCTGCTTAGCTTCCGAGATCTGATGGGATGAGATGCCACAGGGCTACGGCTGCAGGCTTTCAGTAGTATAGTGCATGTAAAATGCTAAACAAAGTGGCTCTCATAGAATAAAACCCATCCATTACTACTAATAAATGGCATAATTAAATGTGACATTCTATACAGTATATACAAGAATTATAAAGCAGTGCTTCAAACCCACAAAAAATTGGGTTCAGGTTTATGTGTGGGTACAATAGGTTAGAATTTAGGGGTTTGGGTTCAGTTCAGGTTTAGGTTTAAACCATATGTGTAGATAGCAGGACTTTAAGCAGAAACTGAACCCAAACCCTGAACCCATTCCGGCTCAGTCACTTAAAAAAATAGTTCCAAACCTGAAACTGAGCCTGAACCCAGTTTTTCACTTTTAGTTATTTTCTTCTTCTTCTTCTTTTAAAAAAATAATTAGCTATATACACGGCTGAATGACCAATGGATTGTTGATGAAATCAAATTGGAATTTTAAAAATTCCTACAATCAAATGATGATGAAAACATATCATACCAAAACATATGGGATACAGCAAAGGCAGTTTTAAGAGGGAAGTTTATAGCATTAAGTGCCTTCATCAATAAAATAAAGAAGAGCCAAATAAATGACCTAATGATGCATCTTAAAGACACTAGAAATCCAACAAACTCAAAATGGATAAAAGATCTCAACATAAAACCAGAAACTTTAAAACTTATAGAAGGCAGCATAGGCAATACACTCCATCATATAGGCTTAGGAAAGTATTTCCTTAATAGGACTCCAATTGCTCAAGAAATTGCAAAAAGAATAGATAAATGGGATTACATGAAATTAAAAAGCTTCTGCACAGCAAAAGAAACAATTAACAGAGTCAAGGAAACCCCCATGGAATGGGAAGAAATCTTCGCATTTTATACATCAGATAAAGGTCTAATTACTAGAATTTATAAAGAACTCAAGAAAAAAACTCCCAAAAAAACAAATAACCCAATACACAAATGGGCAAAGGAACTGAGTAGACAGTTCTCAAATGAAGAGGTCCGTAAAGCCATGAAACACATGAAAAAATGCTCAGTATCCCTAGCCATTAGGGAAATGCAAATTAAAACAACTCTGAGATTTCACCTTATACCAGTAAGAATGGGCAAGATCAATAAAACAAATAACAACAAATGCTGGCGAGGTTGCGGCGAAAAGGGAACACTCTTACATTGTTGGTGGAGCTGTAAATTGGCCCAACCACTGTGGAAATCAATATGGAGGTATCTTAAAAAACTGAAAATAGATCTACCGTATGACCCAGCTATAATACTACTGGGAATTTACCCAAAGGGAGATAGGTCATCATACCACCAAGACACCTGCATCTCCATGTTCAATGCAGCACTTTTCACAATAGCAAGGATATGGAATCAACCAAAGTACCCTTCAACAGAAGAGTGGATAAAAAAAACTATGGTACATATACACAATGGAATACTACTCAGCAATTAAGAAAAATGAAATAAGGTCATTTGCAGTAAAATGGATGGAATTAGAGAAAATTATTTTGAGTGAATGAACACAAGCTCAGAAAAAGAAACACCACATGTTCTCATTCATATGTGGGAGCTGAATCAAAATTATAAGAAGGAAAAATCCTATTTAAAGGTCGGATCAATATAAAACAAAACAAAACAAAAAAGCTAAGAATGGTGTCAATATAAATGGTCTAGAAAATGCATGCAATTGTTCTGACAAGATAAAAACAAAGTTCACTACAGGAAAATTTTCTACCTTAAACAGAACTGGAGCCCAAGGACATATAGAAAAATATTACCAAGTAAATGATAGAGAAGACTTAGATGGGGAGGATGGAAGGGGGGGAAGCACACAAGAGGGTAAGGGAGAACCTATATGAATAATGTACATCAAAATGCATATACGGAAATGTCACAATGAAAAGCATGTCAGAATGAATCACATCAAGGTGTACATTAAAAATTTCCAATTAAAAATAATTAGCTATTTTATTATACATAAATACTGAAAAAAGATTTTAAAATGTTATTTGTATATCTACACATAGGATTAAAATTTTGAACCTGAACCTGAACCAAACATAAACCCTCTACATTTTAACATATTGAACCCACACCTGAACCTGAACTCTGTAAAGTATTAACTGTTGATTTCTACTACTGGTATTTTATACACATCAAAAAGTTAGCTTAACTGCCATTCACTTTTCTCCTGTGCTGCTTTGAATACAGCAGTAATAATAACCTAACTAAACATAAAGTTAGGCTTTCTTCACTGATGTTTAAATTTTGATGTAGGAATCATTTTCAAGAGGATACCATGCTTTCATAAAATAATAAAGATTATAAAAAGAGCCTTGATTTGGACTTTTTAATTTTGTCCCTTATTTACCAATACCTTTTCAAAATTTTTCATCTTGACTTACATCCTTAAGGGATACAAGTGGATTTGAAACTTTTCTTTCTTTTTTCTTTCTTTCTTTCTTTTTTTCTTTTCTTTTGCAATACTTGGGGATTGAACCCTGGGCCTTGTATGTACTCTGCAAGTGCTCTACCATGAAGACAGAGTCTCACTAAGTTACACAAGCTGCCTCTGGCCTCAAACTTGTGATCATCCTGCCTCAGCCTCCCAGGCGCTGGGATTATAGTCATGTGCCACCTCATCTGCAGATGTGAAACTTTTCGTTATATTTTTAAACCATTTATATTTCCTCACATCCTGGAGTCTAAAATTTCATAGACCTGTCTTTACTTTTATTTAGTGGACCCTAATGTTCACTTAAATATATTACTTCTGCCAAGAATAACTAAGCCTCAATGGTAGTTTCCATCTTTAAAAGGTAATTATTTATTATACTTGGGACATAATCATTTGATTGTAAATCAGAGTATACTTGTCATAAAACGTTTGCTCTCAAGTTTTGTTCCAGGATTAGTGCTTGCAACAGAATGTTCCATGGTGGTGGAAATAGTCTATCATTATACTGTATCATACGGGCAGTCACCTACAATGTGTGTTTAATGAGCACCTGAAATGTGGCTAGTGGGACAGAGGAACTGAATGTGTAATTTGGTTTCACTTTAATAAATTAAAACACGTATAGTTGTTGTGGCTAGCAGCTACCCTGTCAGATAATTCTCACAGAAAGTTCAAAAAACACTGGTAATTATGTTGACTTTGAACAATAATGATACTGCTGACTAAACTACATAGCTCATATGGTGGCCTTAGGAATTGCTGATGTACCTCCTGACTAACTGTACCAGAGGTATTGAGGTCTCAGCACTGCTTTTTTCCAATTATGAATCTACCTTTCAGCCTCCCTGCCTGCCCATCCACTGGTGTTCTCACATTCTCTTTCTGAAATCATTTGTAAAACAAAAAGCACAGATCAGAAACCTAACCAGTGGTTTAACTCTAGATTTAGGCTCCATGGAAGTTGAATTGTTTTTGTTGGCCTGACCTTTGAAGGATGAAGGTTTTACCATCTATGTCCCCATCCCAAACTTTTTCCTTGGACATGTAGCACTGATCTGCTATCTTTGTTTTAAACAGGAATGAAAGAGCATCACAACTGGAGATGGTCATTGCTGCATTCAGTTATTTCATATCAAGGGAAGGGGTGGGAGCAGCTGTAGCTACCCCTTCTTTCCCCCTGCTGTTAGACCCATGTCCAAGCACTTCACCATGGAGTTCCACACTGGCTGGAGGTGAGAGTTTCCTCCGTGAAATGCTAATGAAGTTCAGAATGTTTTTCCCTTTAAAAAAAAAAAAAAAGAATTCCAAATGCTGAACTCTCTACCCAAGGAAAGGGTATTTTAATACTCAAACATTAAAAATGTTAGGCTGCCCCCTGCTCCACTGAGTAGTTTTAAGAGCTGTTCTCATTTGTACTGGCTGGTCCCAATAGCTGCTTTGAAACAGGCTGCTGGGATCAAGTTTTACATTTAAAAAATAACATTAAAAGATTTTATTTGTATAAAGTGCTTTTGCATATCTAATCAAGTTAAATTATTTAAACATCCTGGTAAGAAAGGAAGATCAATTATTATTACTCTGATGTTTTATAAGTGGCATCTGATACTGAGTTTAGAATGTTTTCCAGTACACCACTACTTCTATGTGGCAAAGGTGCTACCCACAAATGGCTCCTGGAAAAAGTGGACACTAGAAGAAGTCTATAATCCTCTGCTTTATGATATTTGGATGCTCTTATAAGAGCTTTCAGATAAGTTTATGAAGCTTTTTCTTTCCCCTCTTTGTATTATATTGTTTTAAAATGACAATGTACCAGAGTTGTTGTTGTTGTTAGGTGCTGTCCAGTCGTCTCTGACTCATAGAAACCTTCATAGGGTTTTCTTTTTTTTTCTTTTTTCTTTCTTTCTTTCTTTCTTTCTTTTCTTTTTTTTTTTTTTGCGGTACTAGGGGTTGAACCCAGGGCTTTGTGCTTGTATGCTTTGCAAGTGCTGGGCCACTGAGCTGCACCCCCAGCCCTTTTTATTATTTTTTTCCCTTTACTTTTTGAGAAAGGGTCTCGCTAAATTACGCAGACTTCCTCTGGTCTTGAACTTGCGATCCTCCTGGCTCCACCTCCCAAGCCACTGGGATTACAGGCATGAGCCACCACGCCCGGCCTCTTCATAGGGTTTTCAATGGCTGATTGTTTTGGGATTGCTTTGGGAGTGGATTGCCATGTCCTTCTCCCATTGTACCAGAGTGGTGGTGGTATTGCTATTAGTTGCCATCAAGTCATATCCAACTCATAGCGACCCTTATAGGCTTTTCAATGGCTGGTTGTTTTGGGATTGGGTCAGGAGTGGATTGCCACATCCTTCTTCCATTATTGTGGTGCTGGGAATTGAACTTGGGACCTCAGAGACTGCAGACGGCGCTCTACCAACTGAGCTAAATCCCAGTCCCTGTGCCAGAGTAGACTTTATAAAAACAAAAACATGGATATCCTAAATTCTCAGTTCCAGCTGCATACTATCCATTTCTTTACTTTCCCTTTACCTGCAAAGTTCGTTTTCTTGTCTTCCTGCTGGCTGAGCGTGGATACCAGGTTGTCTACACTTACTAGCTGCAGCTCCAACCCAAGCTTTTCCTTTTCCACTTCTCTTACTCTGTTCTCATTCTTGCCTCCCATAGGCAACTGCCCTCTACCTCATAACTAGTTTAAGGATTTTCCATTTTTTAGCAATGCAGTATTAGTTGGTTTTGACATTTGGTGAGCTGTGTAGACCTTTCTGAAATGTAAAATATATATGTTTCCAAACGTACAAATAAGGTAAGTTTTTCACCTGCTATGACGCTTCACAAAGGGTTCTATTTAAAATCTGTGTTTCAGCAAAATTGCTGAACTTGGGAAGTATCCTTGAATGGCTAAAATAGCAATATTCAATCTGTTTTAAATTGCCATCTCAGTTTCCTTGGAGTTTTCCATGGAAAATAACCAAAAAAGGCAATATAAAAATTATCTGGGGCTGAGTCGGGCATGGTGGTGCACGCCTGTAATCCCAGTGGCTTGGGAGGTGGAGGCAGGAGGATCACAAGTTTGAGACCAGAGACAGTCTGTGTAATTTAGTGAGACCCTGTCTCAAAAAAGTTAAAAAAAATGGGCTGGAGGCAGCAGCTCAGTGGTCCAGCACTTGCAAAGCATGCAAGCATGAGACCCTGGGTTCAACCTCCAGTACCGGGGGAGGGGGGAGGCGGAATCTGGAGCTGAGGGTATAACCCAGTGATAGAGCAGAGCACTTGCCTAGCATGCACCTCCACATCCCCAGCACTATCCCCATAGTTTTGCTTGGACAGATTTCTGCTATCTTTCAATTTAATATGTAGCTATTTGATATAATTTATGAAATCCTTATAATCACCCTTCTATTATATCATAACCAATCATTTAAACAGGTTTACCATATCTGCTGGTGACGTTTGTAACTCTTTTCTTTTATTACAAAGGAGAGTATAGAAAAAGGATTTTAAGTATAAGAAAGAAGTGAAGAATGTGTAAACCACTGAGTGATGATAACCTTCCTATGTTCTGGATTTAGAGTTTTAGGGTAGTGGGAAAGCTAATCACATTCACAAGGTATCTTATAAACATGTTATTTCCCTGGTTCATCTATAAGCAACAGCTACTGGTTGTATCTATAAAATCTGTGTAGAAGTTAACACATTCTCCATACCCCACATTTTCTTACATGTGCTTCATAGGTATTCAGGTAGGAACTTCTAAGCTGTAATTACCTGTATCCCCTAAAGAAAAGTTTCATATTGGTCTTTTTTTCTAAAATTAATGCAATAAAACTGGAAATATGTCATCTTGATAAAAATAAAGGCTATAAGAACTCACAAATGAAATTGTTAGAAAGTTCCTTCCCATGAAGTGAGGAAAACTCTTGTTAGACTGAAACATGGCCTTCGACTCTTCCCTACAAGGATTCCAAAACACAAAGGAAAATTCACCTCATCTGGAGGTAGATAATTATAAAAGGAAACAGATCTAAGTAAAGACAATGTTTCAAAAATCCAAGAAAACATAAATAAGGAAAACTGACAGGTGAAGAACTCTTCAGAAAAAAATGATGCTGTACACAGTAGATGAAAGTTGTATATGAACACACTACCAATTAATTTTTTTAAAATACTCAGTGAAGTAATTATATATGAATCAGAAGCTCAGAGCAAGAGTATAAGAAGTAATAGATGACATCATGAGCTAACACAGGGAATGAAACATATTTTGGCAAAAACCAGGAGGAATATGGGAAAGGAAAAAGTAAAATCACTACCAAAACAAGCAAATCTTGTATTGGAAATAGCACAAAGAACTGGTAATGTTGAGAAAAGCATGGTAAGGGAAGGGTGCATAGAACTGAGAAAAGCAACAAAAGATGAGCCCGAACAAAGTTAAAAAAGAGTGGGAAGGAAGGGAGGAAAGCGAACATTATAGATATCAAAGATAGTCATAATTAGTATCCTTGAAGAAGATAACAAAAGTATAATAAAAATATAAAATTGAAAAATACTTTCTAGAACAGACTTTAAACTATAGACTGAAAAGGCCACAGTATCCCAGGGAACATAATCATAGAATTAAACATTGAGAAATAATCTAAAGAAAGTTATTGAATTACAAAAACTAAAAATAAATTCTTCAGGCACCAAGGCAAAAAGATTCGAGGACAAGTCTATGAATATTTAGAACCTGAAAACTAATAGAATTCCTACATTTTTCCACTTGAATTACTGGCCAAACATTGTTGTCAGGTGCCATGGAGTTGGTTCCAATTCATCACAACCCTATGTACAACAGGACAAAACACTCCCTGGCACTGTGCCAGGCATGCAAAATATTTTATGTTTAAGCTCACTGTTGCAGTCATTATGTCATTCCCTCTAGTTGAGGGTCTTCTCACCACTCTCCCAAACATGATGTCCTTCTACAGGGATTGGTCCCTGCTGACTACATATCCAAAACACATAAGAGGTAGTCTAGAGATCCTTGCTTCCAAAGAGCAGTCTGGTTACATTTCTTCTAGGACAGAACTGTTGATTCTTTTGGCAGTCCATGGTATATTCAATATTCGTCTCTAGCATCATAATTCAAAAGCATCAATTCTCCTGTCTCCCTTATTCAATGTCCAGCTTTCAAAAGCATATGATGCAACTGAAAATTCCACAGCATGAGTAAGGCGTACTTTTGTCTTCAATGTGACATCTTTACTTTTCAGCACTTTAAAGAGGTCTTTTGCAACAGCTTTTCCTAATGCAGTGTATCTTTTGATTTCTTGACTGCTGCTTCCTTTGGTGTTGATTGTAGAATCAAGTAAAGTAAAATCTTGCACAACCTCAATCTTTTCTCCACTTATCATGAGGCTGCTTACTGACCCAGTTGTAAGGATTTCAGATTGCAGAAGCTGGTAAAAATCTTTCACATCTTCATTTGTGACCTTAGTAGTGGGTACGTAAATATGAATAACAGTCATATTAACTGGCCTTGTAGGTGTACGGATATTATTCCATCACTGACAGCATTGTACTTCAGGATAGATCTTGAGATGTTTTTTTGATGATGAATGTAACCCTGTTTCTCTTTAAAGTTGTCATTCCTGACATAGGAAACCATATGATTATCTGATTCTAAAATGGCTCATACCAGTCCATTTTAGCTCACTGATGCCTGGAATGACAATGTTTATGCATTCTATTTCCCTTTTGACAATTTCTAATTTGCCAAGATTCATACTATGTACATTCCGTATTCCAATTATTAATGGATGTTTATACACTTCTTCTCATTTTGAGTCATGCCACATTAGCAAACGGAGGTCCCTGGAGCTTTACTCCATTCCCATCATTAAGGTCCACTCTACTTTGAGGAGGCAATTCTTCCCCAGTTGTCTTTTGAGTGCCTTTCAACTTGGGGTTTCATTTTCTGGCACTATATCTGACAGTGTTTCTCTTCTATTCATAGAGTTTTCAATGGTTAATTGCTTTTGGAGTGCGCTGCCAGGTCTTTCTCCCTAATCTGTCTTAGTCTGAAAGCTCAGCTAAAACCTGTCCACCATAGGTGGTCCTGCTGGTATCTGAGATACCAGTGTCATAGCTTTCAATATCACAGCAACATGCAAGCCCTCACCATACAGCAAACTGACAGACAAGTGAGGGCAAACACTATTATTTATCATCAAAATATTTTTCTGTATGTACTACTAATTTCACACAAGAAATGTTAGGTAAAAATTATACTTACAGAAAATCAAAACAGAAGAGAAGAATAAAACCTAAAGGATTTCAAAATATTAAGGATTTAACATTTTTAAAAAATGTAACACTTCCAGGTATAATTTAACATTTAATAATATTAAAATCTATGAAAGAAGTATGGTTAATTTATATAAGCAATTGTAGTTTTGTAAATATATAGCAATGCTGACTAGGGATGTATCTCCGATGTACCAGAAATTACCTAACATGCATGAGGACTTGGGTTCAATCACCAGGACAAGGAAAAAAAAAAAAAAAAAAAAAAAAAAAAAAAAAAAAAAAAAAAAAAAAAAAAAAAAAAAATAAAAAAAAAAAAAAAAATA
>VMDO01000062.1:393809-407352 GCA_007922755.1 Pedetes capensis | reverse complement strand
AACAAGTGTTACACCCTACAAATATTTTATAATCAAATAATTTCAGAAAATCTACAGGACAGCTTATGGTGTCCTGACTTTACAAATGAAGAAATGAAGGCAAAGCTAAAGGAAACTAATTGCCTACAGTTGCATATTGAATTAACAGAAAAAGGAGAGTATCACTTCCACTATGAATTTTTGTTTGTCTCTAACAGCTTGTGTCACAACTTTGCACTCTGACATTATTTTTGGCTACTGAGTAACACCAATCTTAAACGGAGGCCTGTAGTATCATGATCTAACACAACAAAATGGTAATGAGAGTGCTGAAAGGCTGTGGAGAAAAAAATACATTTGTTTAAGCACAGTAGATGTGAATTCCATCAATCAAAAGGCTTATCTGCTGATGCTCTATTCTGCTGAGTCCTATATTAAAATCTGTAGTGAAAATGAAACTGCCAAAAAAGAAAAAAAAGAAAAGAAACCCTGTATCCTTAAAGAGGAAAAGAAAAAGGCAGAAAAGACACTAAACAGCCAGTTAAAAACCAATAAAAAACAAACAAAATTGAATATTTAAAAAAATGAGACTTTAAAATTCATATAAATAGCCAGCCCACTAGGAGTAATGCTATCCTAGTAGGAATCTGCAGCCATAGCACCCTAAGCCTACCTGATCTCAGAAGCTAAGCAGGGTCAGCCTGGTTAGTCCTTGGATGGGAGACTGCCTGGGAATACCAGGTGCTGCAGACTAAGGAGAAAGGCCTGACAATCCACTTCTGAAACAATCCACCATTGAAAACCCTGCGAATAGCAGAGGAGTACTGACATAGTGCTGGGCATGGCACATTGTCGGAGAGTGTTTCGTTCTGTTGTACATAGGGTCACTATAAATCGGACCTGACTCAAGGGCACCAAACAACAATAGTAGGAAGGTCAGACAAGACAAATGAAAGGTATTTTCAGCTCTATTACAAAGAAGGAGGGGCTGGGATTTAGCTCAGTTGGTAGAGCGCTGCACTGTAGTCTCTGAGGTCCCGAGTTCAATTCCCAGCACCGCAAAAATGGGAGGAGGACCTGGCAATCCACTCCCAAGGCAATCCCGAAACAGTCAGCCATTGAAAACCCTATGAGGGTCGCTATGAGTTGGATACCGACTCAACAGCACCTAACAACAACACAAAGAAGGAGAGAGGCTGTCTCTTATAACTTCACCAAAGACTTGGATCTTCTCATATTTTAAAGGTTTTTTTCAACAGTAACCCATCATAAAGTTGTGTCAAACATTTAAATAGTAAATTTTGACACAACAGGAATGACTAAACTGTCCAGCAATGTGAAGACAATATATAGGGAAACAAAAATCAAACCTTTTTTTAAATCAACAACCAAAGCAACTTCTTATGAAGAAATAAAACTGGAATACATAGCTATGGCTCTATCTTATTTGAGGACTCAGCCAAAGATTTTATTTATCATCTCTGCCCTTGAAGTCATCTTTGCCCTTTGGCAAAATATTTGTTAAAACTTTCTCCTTGCCATGCTTCTTATCCTGCCTGCCTTTCTCTAGGAGCAGTAAAATGAATCAGCCTATGAGTGGCAGAAAAGCCTGAGAAGGAAGTTCTAGGGCCTTCCAAGACCATAAAAAATGCAAATCTTTTAGCAGTGACATTTTAATTTCCATTATAGTACGCACTACCTATATATCTTCTTGACCAGAGAATGAATATTTGCTTGGGATTTCCTGAAATTAACGTTACAGGAAGTCTCCAAATTGCAAAAGAGTTGGGTTCCAAATGTTTGCCTCCAAGTTATATATCTGAAACTGTGAATATGTTTTTAGTCACATCAATATTTTATATGGAATTTAGGTTTTTAAGTTGGTCCATAAAGAACTTATTAGCTCTAATCCAAATTCAATACCTTATTTTACATTTTAAAATATCTTTTAAAAAGCAGTGTTAAAATACAATGAATTATGCAAATGAGAATATATTGAATTTATAAATAACTTGAAAACTCTCTTTAATTAGAATAGAGTGCATAAAAATGATATGGTAAATGGAGACTTGAGGATATTCTGAACTGAACTTTTGGATTACTTAGGATTTTAGAGATTAGGTCTTTATTATATCTAACTTCATCTAAAAATTTATCTCTTCTTTCTAAATAGATATTTTTAGCAGTAAAACCACATGATATCAAGATTGGGAAAGACTTTAGAGATTATATTCAGTCAGACCTTACTTTGGAAGTAAAGAAACTGAGATGCAGACAGAGTAACTTCACAGAAGTTATCTAACCAATTAGTTCTGGAGCTGAAATAAAAAATTTCCATTTTAACTGTGCTTACCACTCATTGTCAAGATCAAATTTTTGTTCAGAAGCAAAGCAAAAGAAAATATTATTATAATCACTTTTTCAGTGTAATTTAGCAATAGCTAGTAAAGAACGTGCATAAAGCATGACTCCTACATAAACACATGAATAAAGGCATTGTTTATAATGGTAGAAAATGAGAAACACCTAGAGCATCTATCCATAAGGAAAAAGATAATTGTGGTAGAATCATATGATGTAAAGCCATACATTCAATCAATAAACTTAAATTTATCAATATAGATAAATCTCAAAAAGCACAATGAAGGAAAAAGCAGTTGGAGAATTATACATATAATATATTAAAACTTATGCAAATTTTAACAGACCAAAAAGTCCCCATATTGTTTGCAGAAGGACAAATAAATAACAGCACAAATAGTAAAGAGAAGGATACACACTAACTTCTGGAAGGTGGATGGATTTGGGGTGGATGGAAAGAAATGGGACCTGGAAAAAGAATAAAGGAGATTCCAACTATATAATGTATTTCTTTAAAAAATTAATTCTAGGAGATAGTTTCATGGATATTGGTTATAGACTACATGTTTGAAATGTTTTGTTAATATTTTAAAAGATATTTCTTTTTCCAAGAAAGAAGAGGATAAAAATCAAAGAGCATTGATTGAACAATTATTTGAGATAATTATTAGAGATAGGAAGAGAGATTACGTACATGTGCGAGAGGAAAAAATGTAGTTATCGATGGTAAAATTCACTCAATTGTTAAGTGTAAATGACAAGGGAAAATTGGGGCAGAAATAGGAAATAAATAAGATTGTAAATTTCGGATCACATAGTTCTCCAAGGTCACTATGTGCAATGGTAATGACCCAAGATAGTTTGGTTGCTGCTGGCATATTTATAGATGGGGCAGGGGGAGAGAAGTTATTATGAGGTACTGATGCCAAGAAGCTTACTGGCAAAGATCCCAGGGGGATGGGGTGGACATCATGTATACGTGACTTACAGACTGTCTCTAATTTTTTTAATTTCTTACATCACCCTGAATTTATTCCTAATGATAATGGGTGGCTCTGCTTTCTTCTTAATACATTTATATGCAGTGTTGGATTTTCAAATGTTCAACTAAAGGAATCATTGGAAAGGTTTTCTGATCATGAATCTGTGAACATAAATCTTATATTTTCAATTCACTGTAACTATAGCATATCTACTGTTTATAAGAGTCAAGTTAAATATACTAGTTTATTTATTGTCCTTTAAAATTTTTATGATGTTTATTACTAGTGTTTGTCATTTTAAAAATAGAAATTTCATTTTAAAACCCCCCTAAATATAAAACTGAAAGAAATCCTATTTCTTTGGCATAAATTATTTTCTGTGATAGTCTTCAGAAAAAATATAATAGCAAATATCATGTCCCTATGATCTGATCTTATACCTAGAAAACCCCAGAGAATTCATATACATAAACCTGTTATAGCTAATAAATAAATTCAGCAAAGATGCAGGATGAAAAATCATTAGTATTTCTGTATACTAGCAATGAATGGACCTGAAAAAGAGATTAGCAATTCATTTATAATATCATCACAATGAATAAAATAGTTATGCGTAAGTTTAACCGAGGAGGCAAAAAGATGTGTACAATGAGGGCTGGAGACATAGCTCAATGGGAGAGTGTGTACTTAGTATGTGTGAGGCTCTGGGTCCAGTCCTGAGCACTCTAAAAAAGAAGAGTTGTATAATGAAAAACACAAAACATTGCTAAAAGAAATCGAAAAAGATCTGACTAGAATGACAGTCTGTGTCCAAGGACTAAAAGACTTAATATTGTCAAGCCAACAAAGCAACATACAGATTCAGGGAAATCTCTACCAAAGCACTAATAATATTTTATGCAAAAATGGGAAGACTCACCTTATATTTCAGAGGAATTTCAAAGGACTGAGGATAGCCAAAATAATCTTTAAAAAAAAAAGAACAAAGTTGGAGGACCCACATTTCCTACAGCTTACTATACTGCTATAGTAATTAAAACAGTGCTGCAATTGCCTAAGGATAGACACATATATGCCAAGGGATACAGCCAATGAAACAAACCCTCATATCTAGGTATTTTCAACAAAGGTGCCAAAAACATTCAACAGAGAAAGGACAGTCTTTTCAACAAATGGTCCTAGGATACTAGATACCCATATGCTATTAGAATTAAGTTGACTCTGTGCCATATATCCTGATTAACTCAAAATATATCAAAGACCTAAATAAGACCTTGTCATCATTATTATTAGGTGCCATCTAGTTGGTTCCAACTCCTTATGACCCTATGTACAACAAAACAAAATACTCCCTGACACTGTGCCATTCCAGGCATTTTTGCAGTGCTGGGGATCAAACCCAGGGCCTCATAGTGCTCAGAGCAAGTACTCTACCAACTGAGCTAAACCCCAGCCACAAATAAGACCTAAGAGTATAAAACTCTTTAAAATTTATGAAAAAATTTGTATGATCATGCATTTGGTGATAGTTTCTTAAATATGAGATCAAAATAAGCAGAGGAATGCAAATTACAACCATAATACCCACATCATATGTGTAAGAATAGCTCTCGTCAAAAAGACAAATGATAACTGTTAGTGAGGATGTGGAGAAAATGGAACCCCTGGACACTGGTGGTGGAAATGTTAATTAATACAGTCAATATGGAAAACAGAGTGGAAGTTCCCCCCAAAATTAAAATTAGAACTACTATATATGATCCAGCACTGGATCTCTTTTGGTTATATATCTGTTATGGTTTGAATATAAAATGTCTTTGGTTCCAATTAAGATGGTGGACTGAAAGCAGACATGCTTTAACCAGGGAGTTAGGTACAGTCTCAAAGATCTCTACTCAGAATGGAGCTTTAAGCTTTAAGTAGTGGAAAACAGACTGCATTATGATAACAGATCAAAAGTAGAAAATGTAATGATTTGAGAAGTGGAAACCAGGGTGCCCCTTCAGAATTGCCTACCCCGGGAAAGCAATGGAGTGAGAGGGGTGAACTCCACCTGCTTGGAGGAGGTAGGGCACAGAGCCCACCCAAAAACCCCAAAAACCCAAACAAAAACAAACAAAAAACACCCTATAAATTTCCCAATGGAACTAATTCACAGACCAGACTGCATCAGCTAATACAGAGGTCGGCTCCCATGTGGGCTCTTGGGGAGAGGTGTTGCAGGGAACAAGACTGGATGTCCGGCAAAGCCTGCTACAACAGGGAAATATAAATACACATGCAGGTAATTGGGACCCCCTGAAAGGCAGAGTGGGCCAGCAAAAATGTGAGGCTGACCTCGGAGTAAACACTGCAGGAACAGGTAGCCAAAGCTCCAGTGGGATCAGTCATGCTGAGAAAGCACAGGGAGAGACAGCAATGCCATTTTAACAACCCCCCCCCCCCTTGCAGCCTGGAGCAATTAAGGAGCTGTGGCCACAAGGCACTAGGTCTGCAGGACATTGCACATTTAAGTAAATAATTCCCAAGCCTTCCCACGGGCTACCCTGAGAAAAGAGAGGAGACTGTAACCACTGCAACACTGAGAAGCTCCCAGCAGACCTTATGGAGTGTGCTGAATCACACCCACTTAATTAAACAATCCTGGAGGTGAGCTGCCAGTGTCCTGAGAATTGGGGACTGCTGAGCATATTCTTACAAACTGGAACCCGAAGAGGGCTATCTTCTACTAGCACACTGTGCAGTGGGTCCCAAAGGAGCCTGGGGAACTGTCCATGCCTGTGCTGGGTATCAAAATCCAAACACCCACAGTGGGGCTCTGGACAACACTAGCCCAGCTTGTTGTTGTTGTTGTTAGGTGCCATCGAGTTGGTATCCGACTCATAGCGACCCTCATAGGGTTTTCAATGGCTGACTGTTTCGGGATTGCATTGGGAGTGGATTGCCAGGCCCTTCTCCCATTTTTGCGGTGCTGGGAATTGAACTCCGGGCCTCAGAGACTGCAGCGCAGCGCTCTACCCACTGAGCTAAATCCCAGCTTGGTAGGCTGTAATTACCCTGGAAAGCATAAGTATACAAGCCTTGGCAGGGCACAATGCTGGAGGTAATGGCCACTGAGGGCGTTACACTTGAGGACCCAGTGGGGATCCTGACAGTTCCTGGGCCAGAGGGGACAGAACTGGATCACCTCACAAGCAAGCAGAGGGTTTTGGAGGGCACACACCCTCTCTCAGAACTGAGCTATAGAGAAGGAGGGAGGCAAGGGCTGGGACAGTTCTGTGGCAACATCTGGAGAACAGGTGGAAGTCATAAGGAACTGAGTGACTCACATAGTCTGAATTAACCAGTACGAGTTGAGCGGTTGTCAGATTAGTCTTTATTTCCTTTCTCTTTTCCTTTATTTAATTTTATTTTTATATGTCTACGCTGAACTGGTTAATTCCTTTGATCTCTATTTAGCTTACCCCCACATCACTTTATCCCTCCCTCTACTTCCCGTAACTTCAAAACCTGTCACCACCAACCTCACTAATCATAATTTCCAACCACTAATTGGTTTAGGTTAGCACTGCTGTTGTTGTTAGGTGCAATCATGTTGGTATCCAACTCATAGTGACCACACATATAACAGGTGAAAAGCTATCGTCAGTGCTTCTCTCCTATTCATGGTATTTTCAGTAGCTGATTGCTTTTAGGGAGTGGGCTGCCAGGTCCTTCTCCCAAGCCTACAGCACCTGGTGTTCCCAGGCGGTCTTCCATCCAAGTACTAACCAGGTCCAACCCTGCTTAGCTTCCAAGATCTGATGGGATCAGACACCACAGTGCTATGGTGGCAGGCTACATTACCATAGGCAATTGATCTCTCAAATGTATTCTTCAAAACCAAAACAGGACATTTCCTACCCTTGCATTTGCTAGACCTCCTGGAAAGTGCACATAGCCATAAATATATAATATATAATAAATAAAAACATAATATGTAATGATATATATATGTGTATACACACACACACACACAATACGTGTAAGGAAGAGGTATTTCCTTAAAGAACACCAGGCCTCAAACAAGAATAATCAAAATTATAAAGGGGAAAGTGAATTAAGCTATTACTCTAGCAGCAGAAAGCTTTCTACTCTCTGAGTTAAATCAGAATCCAAGATCTCAAAAGAAGGCATTATATCAAAGGCAGCCCCAGACATATATGGTAGTAATACCCATACCAAGCAATGGGAAAAGCTTAACCTAAAACCACATGAAACATGAAAAACCAGGTTGGAGAGGATGCCCCAATAGACCAAAACCCTTCAATAGTTGATTTTAAAGTAACCCAAATTTTTGATATGCCAGAAAAAGAACTTAGAAGTCTGCTTATAAATATATTGAAAGACCTCGAAGATAACACAACCAAACAGATGAGAGCAACTGAAACACTAGACAGAAAAGTATCTAACTTGGAAGAAAAATTCAGCAAAGAAATTGAGATCCTGAAGAATCAAACAGAAATGATAGAATTACAAAACACAGTAAATCAACTTAAAATAACACTAGATTCTTTGGTATCCAGATTGGATGAAACTGAAAACAGGATTTCTGATGCTGAAGAAAAAGTTGAAGATCTTATCTATTCAGATGCCAAGAAAGACAGAAAGATGAGGCAATATGGTCAATGCTTTCAAGAGATCTTTGATAAAATGAAGAAACACAACCTACAAATACAAGAGGTTCATGAAGGAGCTGAAACTGACACTAGGAGGATAAGAAATCTTTTTAATGAAATAATAGCTGAAAACTTCCTGAACCTAAGGAAAGAAATAGATACCTAAACCACAAGAGCATCCAGAACCCCAAATGGAGTAGATCTTCTCCAAAACACATTATAATTGGAATGCTAAATCTAGGGAGCACAGAAACTTTTTTAAAGGCTGGAGGAGAGAAATGCTAATTCACTTACAAGTGTAAACCCATTGGAATAACAGCTGACTTCTCAACAACTCTAAAGGCAAGGAAAGCATGGTCAGATGTTATTTAAGCTCTGTGAAAGAATAGCTGTCAACCAAGATTATTTTACCCAGAAAATTATCTTTTAAAATAGACAGAGAGTTCAAGACATTCCATGATATTGACAAGTTTAAGCAATCTGTGACCCCCAAGCCAGCATTGTACAAGATTCTTAAAGAAATACAGCATATGGGAGACAGGCCTAAATGCAAGACTAAAGGAATAAATAAAAGACTTGAGGGGAATTAATGATCACAACAAGGTAAAAATGGATCAAAGAAAAGAAACAAACATCAAAATGATGGAGAATGATAAGCTCTTCTCAATAATTACTCTAAATGTAATTGGTCTCAACTCACCATTCAAAAGGTGCCAACTGGATTAAAAAACAAAACCCTTCAATATATGGGATTTAACAGCCTCATCTCATCCACAAAGGCCATGAAAATCTGAAAATTAAAAACTAGTAAAGAATATATGAAGCATGTGTTAATCAAAATAGAGCAGGCTTAGCTATACTAATCTTGGATAATTTAAACTTCAATCCCAAAATAATCAGAAGAAACAAAGATGATCACTACATATTAGTGAAAGGAATAGTCAATCAGGAATTCATAACATTACTTAATATTTATTCACCAAATACAGGGACAACCTAACTTCATAAAACAAACTTTATCAGAAACAAAGGAACACATTGGTCCAGAAACAATAATTATGGATTTCGATACCCTACTATCTTTAAGAGACCAGTCATCAAATCAAAAATCAGCAGAGAAATGACAGACTTAAATAGCACCATAGACCAGCTGGACCTAACAGATGTCTATAGAGTATTCCATCCATCAGATGTGGAATACACATTCTTCTCAGCACCCCATGAAACTTTTCTAAAATAGACCACAGTTTAGTCCACAAAAATGGCCTCAACAAATACAAAAAATTGATATCATCCCCTGTACTTTATCAGATCATAATGGAATAAAACTAGAACTGAAAAGCAAGTAAAACTCCATAAATGTTACAAATACATGGAGACTAAATAATACATTTCTGAATGATCAATAGGTCATTGAAGAAACCAGACAGGAAATTAAAAAGTTCCTGCAATCAAACGATGAAAACAGACTACCAAAATATATGGGATACAGCAAAGGCAGTTCTAAGAGGGAAGTTCACAGCCATGAATGCCTTCGTCAATAAGTTAGGGAAGTCTCAAATAACTTAATAATATACCACAAGGCACTAGAAAGCCAACAACAAACCGAACCCAAATGGAGTACACAAAAAGAAATTATTAAGATCAACACAGAAATTAACAAAATAGAAGCTAAAAGGACAATACAAAACATTAACAAAACCAAGAGCTAGTTCTTTGAAAAGATCAACAAAATTGATACTCCCTTAGTCAGACTCACCAAAAAAAAAAGAGAGAAAAGTCCCAGCTTAAAAAAACAGTCGGGGATGACAAAAAGGACATAAAAGCAGGTACTGTAGAAATCCAGAAAACCATCAGAGACTACTTTGAGAAATTGCACTTCCGCTAAAAATGAAAACACAGAAGAAATGGATAAATTTCTTAATGTATGACTTACCAAAACTAAACCCTGAGGACATAAGCAAATTAAATAGACCCATTACAACTACTGAGTTAGAGGCAGTAATAAAAAAAAAACCTAACAACAGTGAAAAGTCAAGGTCCTGATGGGTTCACAGCTACATTCTAACAAAATTTTAAAGAAGAGTTAATGCCTATTTTCCTCAAATTATTTCACAAAATAGAAAAGAATGGTATACTTCCAAATTCATTCTATGAAGCCAGTGCCACCATGATAACAAAACTAGAGAGAGACTCTACAAAGAAAGAGAACTATAGATCGATTTTTCTGATGTACACTGATGCAAAAATCCTTCATAAAATTCTGGCCAACTGAATTCTGCAACACACAAAAACGATTATAAACCACAATCATGTTATACACCACAATCATTCCACAGATGCAAGGCTGGTTCAACATTTGTAAATCAATTAAGGTAATACAACATATGAAGGGACTTGCAGGCAGAAATCACATGATCATCTCAATGGATGCTGATAATGCCTTTGACAAAGTGCAAAATCCCTGTGTGATAAAAAGTCCTGAAGAAATTAGGCACAAAAAGAACTTATCTCAAAATCATAAAGGCCATCCATGAGAAATCTATAGCCAACACCATATTAAATGGGGAAAACTGAAAGCATTCCCTCCAAGATCAGGAGCAAGACAAGGATGTCCACTCTCTTCTCTTGTTCAATACTGTGACTGAAGTCCTACCCAGAGCAATCAGGCAAGAGAAATAAATGAAAGGAAAACAGATAAGGAAAGAAGAGGTCAAACTATGCTTATTCACAGTGACATGATCTTATAGCTAAAGGACCCTAAAAATTCCATAGAAAACAGAGCTAATTAGCTTCTTTAGCAAAGTAGTAGGATACAAAATTAACATTCAAAAATCAGTAGCCTTCCTTTACACCAATAGTGAACAAAAAGAGAAGGAAATCACAACAATCCCATTTATAATTGGCAACCAAAAAATTAAATATTTAGGACCTCTTTATTCCCATTAGGGTGGCTACAACTGAAAAAGAAAATCACAAGTACTGATAAAATTATGAAGACACCAGATCCCTTGTATGTTATTGGTGGGAATGTGCCATGGTGAATTCTTCCTGGAAAACAGTTTGGCAGCTCCTTGAAAAGTTAAACAAAATTACCCTATGACCCAGCAACTCTATTCCTCCTTCTATAACCAAAAGAACTGAAACAAGGACTCAAGAAGATATTTGTACAACAATGATCATATCAATATTATTCACAATAACTAAAAGATAGGAACAACCCAAGTCTCCATTAACAGATAACATGGATAAACAAAACGTAGAATATACATATAATGGAATATTATTCAAGCATAACAGGTAATGAAATTCTGATAGGTGCTACATGAATGAACCTTGGAAACATTATGCTAAGTGAAATATTCAAGAATAGAACAAACATTACATGCTTCCACTTGTATGAAATGTTTAGAACAGGTAAATTCATAAAGAAAGAAATTCAGTGGGAGATTACCTGGTAGATGAGCAGAAAGCAGGGAATCAGGTCTTAGTCCTTAATGGATTACAGAGATACTTTTTTCAACAATGACAAATTCTGGAAATAGATAGTGATAATATATCTATAACTATTTCCTTATGTAAAATTTCTATAAGTGAAACACAAAGGTAATATTGATTAAGATACTGAACAGTATGGTAATTTACATTTTTACCTTATTAATAAAGCTTAACATTTATCCACTTAATGTTTAATTATTTGTAACCTTTTTTCCCTTTTTTTTCTCTGTGCAGTCCTAGGGGGTTGAACCTGGAGCTTCATGCATGCTCTACCACTGAGCTGCATACCCAGTCTCTTTTAAAACATTTTATTTTTAGACAAGGTATCATTATGTTGCTTAGGCTGCCCCTGGCTTTGAACTTGGGATCCTCCTGCCTCAGCCAATTAGTCACTGGGAATCACTGGGATTACAGGCATGAGCCATGGTACCTGGCTTTGTAATCTTTTTTAATCACAACTGATGAAATACAGGATTGGGGGTCTAATGAAAATTTAATGATCTTATGAAGGTTTATGACTTATTTTTTTAAAAATTGGTTTATATCACTTATTTTGTTACCATTATTTCCTGAAGCTGAGCCTCCTACCCCATAAATAATGAAACCAGATACAATATTGGTAATTCCAGGATATCCAATAGGATTATAACCTTTTGTCCATTCTCCTTGTTAAAATATGCATTGTTGCCTAGTTTTGGCACAAGCCCAACAACAAACAGCATTTTGCTACTGTTCCATATACACTTTGTTTCATGTACTTGATTATCAACTCATCTACCTGTAACTTGTTGGAACCTAAGGCAAATAAGTTTATCAGTTTACAGCCATGACTAACATTTTATAAACCACTTAATGAGTAATAGTTATAATTGATTGGGTACATACTGGCTAACCATACTAGACTGAAAGCTCATTGAGAAAAGAGCTATTTTATTAATAATGAAAGAAACAAATTAAAAAAAAATAAAGGACTTCTGGTTAGCACACTACTTTATAGTAGCAACTGCTGGAAATGTTGTTTAAACTAAATAAAGGGGCCTTTACATTGCTAGGGATTCATGAAAAAGTGGGTCCCTAATCCAGAATATTTTAGAGTCAGAGTAGATGAACTGAAAATGAATCACATTGCTATTTATAAGGATAATTACAGCATGTTTTGTAATAGAAAACATTTGGAGACAGCCCAAATGTCTATCAAATAGGGATCGGTATAATTACACACTTGACTACTGTGTAGCTAACACACCAGAAACAGATCTATAGGGAAGATGTCCTGATAAGGTGTTAAGTAATATGAAAATGTAACATGCATATGTAACATGCATGATGTAATTACATTTTAAAATAACACTAATCATGAAAAATGTAGACGAATGTGCCCTAACTGCTTAGAGTAGCTATATGTTGGGGCAAAGGTTGGTATGATTGATAACTTTAATTTGATTGAGGTTATCTACCTTCTACATTATACATTATTATATTATTTAAAATTTTAACATATGCAAATATACTTTTAATAAAAATAAATTTTAAAAGGAAAGAGAGATATCTAGCCTTTGACCCCTAATTAAAATGTATGCTGCTGCAACCAACAAGCAACCAACAATAAAATTATAACTAAAAATTCCAGGAAAATAATTTTTCTACCATCACCTATATTTTTGCCTAGTATACAATCTCCATTTTCCTTGTTTCATTTATCTGGTGGAGATGGTAATAGAAAGACCTTATGATATGTCTCCACTCCTTTTTTTTATAATGAGTCTTTTAAAAGATTATATGAAGAAAATATATATAAAGAAAATAGGGTAGAAGAAAAGATCCAAATAACAACTGTATTAACAAGAGGTAAGGAGTGGGGATGTAGCCCAGTGGTAGAGCACTTGCCTAGCATATACAAGGCCCTGGATGTGATACCCAGCACTGCAAAAACAGGGGAAAAAAAAAAAAAAAAAAAAAAAAAAAAAAAAAAAAAAAAAAAAAAAAAAAAAAAAAAAAAAAAAAAAAAAAAAAAAAAAAAAAAAAAAAAAAAAAAAAAAAAAAAAAAAAAAAAAAAAAAAAAAA
>VMDO01000062.1:297591-392591 GCA_007922755.1 Pedetes capensis | reverse complement strand
GTGTTAGTTGTTGTTGTTGCTGTTGTTGTTCTTGGGTGCCATCAAGTTGGGTCCAACTCATAGCGACCCTATGTACAACAGAATGGAACACCTCCTGACACTGTGCCAGGCCCAGCACTCTTATCAGTGCTTCTCTGCTATTCATAGGGTTTTCAGTGGTGGATTGTTTTGGGAGTGGATTGCCACCTCCTTCTCCCTAGCCTGCAGCACCTGGTATTGCCAGGAGATCTCCCATCCAAGGACTAATCAGACTGACCCTGCTTAGCTTCTGAGATCAGGCAGGATTGGATGCCAGTGTGCTATGGCCTCAGACATATATATGCATATCTATGTACACACACACACACACACACCCCACACACACCACATGCATTTCTTCTTTTTTTTTTTTGCAGTATTTTGTGGTTGAACCCAGGGCCTCACATATGCTAGGCAAGTGCTCTACCACTGAGCTCCACCCTTATCCTCTTTTATATTTTTTGAGTCCAGGTTTTGCTAAGTCATGCAGGCTACCTCTGTCCTTGAACTCATCCTCCCGCTTCAGCCTCCCAAGTCCCTGGAATTACAGGTGTGTGGCATGGTGCCTGGCTCTGATGGGTATGTAATGTGTAATATAGTTTGCATTTCAAGTAACTGTAGGAAGATGAATTACTTATTCAATAAAATGACATAGTGAGATGACTAGTCATTCAAAGTAAAAAGAAAGAAGGCTCTATCTCTTATTTATACCAAAAACAATTTTTTATCTAGAAAAATTAAAACCAAATATGGATTGCTATTTTTATAATCTCAGATTTTAAGTACGACACAGTGTAGAAACTCAGATAAACACGAATTTTGCTGGACAAGAATGTTAACCTCCAGGATGATGTTGAAGGGAAGTAAGGAGCATGATAACTATACAACAGAAACACAGAGAATAACAGGGTAGTAGTTAAAAAGAATAACTACAAACCAGACTTGGTGGTATGCACCTGTAATCCCAGCTACTCAAGAGTCTAAGGAAAGAAGATTGGTTGAATCCAGCCTGGGCAACACAGTGAGACTTGACTTCAAAAGCAACAACAAAATAGATAAAGTGTGCACTGACAAAAGCATGTTGCAGAAGACCACATATAGGAAAGTCTCATTTTTTTGTGTGTGTGTGGTACTTGGTGGTTGAACCCAGAGCCCTGCACATATTTAGCAAATGCTGTACTACTGAGCTGCACCCCCAACCTACTTTTCACTCTTTTACCTTAAGACAGGGTCTTGCTAATTTATGAAGGCAGCCTCTGGCCTCAAACTTGGAATCCTCCTGTCTCTGCCTCTGAGTTACTGGGATTAGAGGCAAGAGCTACTGTGCTCAGCAGAAAGTTCCTTTTCTTCGTTTGTTTGGTTTTTGGTCCTGGGGGTTGAACCCAGGGTCTTGCACACGCTTGACAAACGCTCTACAACTGAGCTGCGCCCTCCGCCCATGTTTTGCTTTTTATCTTGAGGCACAGTCTTGCTAAATTACACAAACTGCCTCTGTCCTTGAACATTTGAACCTCTGCCTCCACCTCCTGAGTCCCTGGGATGACAGGTGTGAACCATTGTGCCCACCAAAATTCTATTTTTATTGAAGAAATGACGTGTACATCCATACCCGTGGGTTTATGTGTATAAATTGGTACCTCACTGCGGTTTGCAGCAGGAGAACATAGGTGTGCTGTAGGAAGGTTTGAGGAAAAGATGGAATTGATAGATTCCCTGATGTATCTGTACATCCTGAGAGAATATTTATAATTTTCGAAGAGAATGAGTGAGTTATATGAATTAATAGAAGAAATGAGGCAGTTATGTCCTCTAGGGAAAACAAAATCTTACGGAGAGAAAGGAAATTTAGTCATAGTCCACTAAGAGTCACAGCTATGAATAACATTTGTGTCATGTGAGCACTGTGTGTTGAGTTAACCAAAAATTATGATATAACTTGATCTGGAAGACCAGAGTAAAATGGGTATGTGTATCTAAGAAAGCTACATTTGCACCTTTCACTTAAAACTGAAATATTCAGTATAAATACGCTACTTAGAAATACAAAAGACAAAAACCAGAAAATATCTGTAAAACTTTAATGCGGTTGCCACTGGGAAGCAGGAATTGGGTGTGAGAGTAGAGCTATGAGGCAGGAGACAGCTATTTTACATTGGAAGCCTTGAAGAAAATTTTGACTTTTGAAACTATGTTGTTGTTGTTGTTGGTGGTGTTGTTAGGTGCTGTCGAGTCAGTATCTGACTCATAGTGACCCTCATAGGGTTTTCAATGGCTGACTGTTTCGGGATTGACTTGGGAGTGGATTGCCAGGTCCTTCTCCCATTTTTGCAGTGCTGGGAATTGAACTCAGGACCTCAGAGACTGCAGCGCAGCGCTCTACCAACTGAGCTAAATCCCAGCCCTCCTTTGAAATTATAGAAAGGTATAATTTTGATGAAAAATAACATTACATAAAAATTAATGCTTCTTTGATGTGAAACACTTTTTAAAAATAGAAAGACGCAAATGGGGAAAATACTTGTTCTATATACCTACCACAAAGCCTGAAGCCGTAGTCCTGTGGCATCTGATCCTGTCATATCTCGGAAGCTAAGCAGGGTCTGGTTAGTTCTTGGATGGGAGACCACCTGGGAACACCAGGTGCTGTAGGCTTGGGAGACGGACCTGATAACCCACTCCCAAAAATCAATCTGCCATCGAAAACCCTATGAATAGCAGAGAAACACTGACAATAGTGTTTTGCCTGTAGTATGTAGAGTCACTACAAGTCAGATACCAACTGGATGGCACCTAACAACAACATACACCACAAAAATAACCATCATCAAAAATATACAAAAAATTACCATGAATCAAAAAGAAAAAGTGAAGAAAAGGTATTAAGATAGGCATAGGAGGTAAATATCCAATTTATAGATCTATGAATGGTCAATAAACAGTGCAAGATTTTCAATCACAATAATAATCAAAAAATGTAAATTAAATGATACCAATTTTTTCATGTTGCAAAAGCAAGGTATTAGCAGGAATCTCTGAAGACTCTGTGTGGGGGGGATATATATCAGTGTAATAACAGAACTTCATTACTGGGCAACATGACCCTATCAAAATTTTTAAATGGCGATAACTTCCAGCAATTCTACTTCTACTCATGTTTATTTTATTTGAGTTTTTTTTTTGTTGTTTTTTTGGAGATAAGGTCTTGTTATAGCCCAGGGTCACCTTGGACTCGAGATCCTCCTGCCTCAGCCTTCCAAGTGCTGGGATTATAAGGGTGCACCACCTTACTTTCATTTGTTCTACTGAAATACACAAGTGGAGAAATATATGTATAGGAATGCTCTTTGGTTGAGTGCTCCTCCTCACTCTCTGAGGACCTGGTTCAATCCCTAGCACCTAGCAAAAACAGGATAAGGATATGGCAATCCACTCCCTGAAGCAAGCTGGAAATAATCAGCCCTTAAAACCCCTATGGGGATCCCTATGTGGCCGATGTAACTCAACAACATAGGAATGTTCAATGTAACAAAGTAATGCAAACAACTTAAATTCTCAATAACATCAATGAAGTGATGGTACATCAGTTTAGAGGTTAAAAAATAAGTATGTATGTAATGATCTTATATGAATAAATTTAAAAAGCATGTTGCAGAGCAGTGCATATAAGAAAAGCACATTTTTTACTTAGGAAATGATACATGGGGCGAAGGGTGTAGCTAATTCAGCGTCAAGAGCACATGCTTAGTGTGACTGAAATCCTAAGCTTGATCCTGGGCACCAAAAACAAACAAACAAACAAACAAACACACACACACCCTGGAAAGACAAAAAGAAAAAAAGAAAGATAAAGAAAGGAAGAAAGACATGATATAATATGTATTAAGTGTATATGGGTTTATGTATATCCATAGAAAGAGTTCCATAAAAAAAAACATCATATCAGTAGAAATAAACAAACTTTAGCAGTGGTAGAACTATAGAGGAATTTCACTTTCCATTTTTCTGTGTTGTTTGCATTTTTCATAGAAAGGAAATTGTAGTAGTCCCTTGATATCTATAGGGGATTAGTTCCAGGACTCCCCTTGAATATCAAAATCTGTTGATATTCAAGTCCCTTACAGATGGTCCTCCATATTTGCAAGTTCTGAAATGTTCCTATCAATGGTTGGTTGAATCCACAGATTTAGAATCCACAAATATGAAAGGCTGTCTTTAAGTAAAAAAATATCAAAGATACATTTTTAAGGTATCCAACATTGAGTCAATTTCTTTGGATTAATACAATATTAACAGCAACCTCTCTTCACTACTTCATGATAAAAAATAACTTACTCTTAGATTTCACCAGCATATTAGGTAGCTTACTAGTTTTACATAAATCTCCACTATGCCAATTGTTACTAAAACATTCAATGGCCTTTTGTTTCTTATTATAAAAGCAATACATGTTCAACAATATTCCAGCAGTATAATGAGGTGTAGAAAGTTTCCCTCTCAACTTGGCCTCCCTATTCCCACTCCTCAAAGCTAAGAAACTATTGTGTATTCTTGAAAATTTTTCTATAAATGCATATATAATGATCATATGGATTCACACTATAATTCTGATCTGCAACTTGCTGACATACACCTTCACAAACCAGTCTAAATGAATAACTACACGATTATTATAAAATATTCCTTTAGTATTTCTTATTTAAGGGGCTGGGGAGGTAGCTTAATTGGTAGTGCACTTGCCTAGCATGTGCAAAGCCTTGGGTTTGATCCTTAGCACCAAACACACACTAAATAAATGGAAAGAAAGAACGAAAGATAGATAGATAGGTAAAAGATTAGTATTTCTTCTTTAAAAGACAAATTTGGACTAATTTGGGCTCACAGTAATCAAATATAAGCAAGCAAGCAAAATATCTAACTCAATCCCCGCATCTGGATTTAATCATAAAAACCACTGCTGCCTCCGCCCTGTCACCATCATCTACAGCTTGCTTACTTTGTCTTAAAGATTTTATGTACATTATATCAATTTATTCCCACAAGAACCCTAAGCCATAGGCACTATTATCCTAATTTTACAGATAAAGAGGTTCTGAAAAGGTTAAGAACCAGAGAAAGTTCAATTCTTAACTTTCTAATCATAGTATGAAAGCTAATGTCTAAACAAATTCGAATTACTTGTTTATATAATGTAAGCATATGTTACTTTGAAAGAAAAACACATATGTTGAGAAATAATAATAGTGAAGGAAAACGTTTAAACATTCATGTAAATGCTATGTGTAAGCTATCTTGATCTTTTGCCAAAAATAACTGAAATCAATCCATGCTACACAGAGTTAAGTTCATTCAATATCAAATCCTTGGAGACTGGTTTTCAAACTCATGTTTCCTTTCTGGCAGAAGAGGAACTTCTACAAAAATCCTAAAACAAGATGCTCACAAATAAGTTTTAGGATTATTGGCATTTAGAGGTTCCATTTTATGTCTTCCTGAATAAAGATCTACTTAGAGGCCACAAACACTATCTTTTCTTTTTAACTAAATAAAATTTGAAAAGTCTATTTGTTCTACATAGATTAATTTTAGTCCCACTTTTACTGAAAATGTGATGCTCTTACATAAAACTGATCCCCAAATTGTGATTTCCCTAATCCCAAGAAGAAATTTCTGTTTATTTTCAGAATGCATATATTTACATAATAATTTCCACTTACTAAATTGGCCAACATACAGTCTACCACACCCAGTGCACATGCAGAATGAAGATCTCCACTGTAATATTTTCTTTTTCAGCAATTTATTTAAAATACAATCACTGAGTTCCTAAAATAACCAGAGTTTGTGTTAGGTGGCAAACAAAAATATGAAACACACAAACCCTGCTTTCAGGGAGCTTGCAGTTTACAGAAGAAATGTTACTGTTGTTAGGTGCCGTTGAGTCGGGGTCTGACTCATAGCGACCCTACACACAACAGGCAAAACAGTATTGTTAGTGCTTCTCTGCTATTCATAGGGTTTTCAATGGCTGATTGCTTTTTTGTTTGCTTGTTTTAGGGTTGGGGGGAGTGGGTTGCCGAGTCCTTCTTTCAAGTCTACCGCACCTGGTATTCCCAGGCGGTGTCCCATCCAAGTACTAACCAGGACTAACCCTGCTTAGCTTCCAAGACCTACTGGGTTCAGACACCACAGTGGTACAGAGGCAGACACAAAAGAAACATATGCACATTAAATTAATGTAATGCTCTACCCCTACTCACATGGGGATGCAGCACAGGACCCTACTCCCCACTCAAGTTCAAAGTTCTACAACTAGAGTACAGCAAAATCTGCATCTGCATCTTACTATGAAACAAACAAACAAACAAAAAACCCCAAAAATGACAAGACCAGCTATGTCAGAAATTCACATTAATGAGTAACATGCTAATTTTTTTCTGGGTAGATAAGCTACAATTTTTTTTTTCAAGGGGAAGTGGAGGTCTCTTATTACAGAATCCATTTTGCCAGTTTAAATTTAAAATGGAACTAAATAATTGAAAGTTTCCACGTATATAAAGTGTAGTGTTAATCAAGATAACAAGTAGATATTTTGGCATGTGGGATTTATAATGGTTTTTAAGTCTGACAGAAATATAACTTAAGTAACTATTTTTTCCCTGTAATTTTATCAATTCCTTCTGTAAATACTTATTTAATATCTGTTATGTGCCAGACTTCATGCCAGGTAGTAAAGATATAATCTTGAACATGTTAAGGTCTTGTCCCTAAAGAGATTATATCTAGTGAGGAAGCAAGCCTGAGATACAGGCAGGAACAGAGCAGTGTAGCACATTTAAAGTATATTTAACCCAGTCTCTTGAGGAAAAGAGGTAATAAAGTCCCAGAGAAGTTAAAAAGTATGTGACGCAGAGGGCAGTTAATGCAAAGGCCTGGAGACAGAGTTCGTGACTAGTAAATACGACTGACAAACAGGATAATAGAGTGTAGATATTTGGACCTTGAACCTTTCTTTAAACAGCATGTGGTATTTCCTGAAAGAAAAAATGTGATAGCTCCTTCTACTAGAAATCGTGGTATGATTACTGGAATTTGGATGCTTTTCTCCAGAATTAATGCAGGAACACCAGGATTCTGCTCCCACTTCCATAGAACCAGGCATTAATAGTTTAATAAAAACAAGGTCGAATTTTCCACTAGTTTTATTTATTTATTTTTTCTGGCTTTTGGAAGTTGAACCTGGGCCCTCACACATACTTTGCAAGTGCTCTACCACTGGGCTGCTTCCCCAGCCCATTTTTTACTTTTGTTTGTTTGTTTGTTTATCTTGAGACAGGGTCTCGCTAAATTATACAGGCTGCCTCTGGCCTTGAACTGGAGATCCTCTTGCCTATGCCGCCTGAGTCACTGGGATTACAGGCATGAACCAACATCCCCTGGCTCCCACTACTTTTAAATTGTTGCCATTTCTCTAAATTCTATTTTACACACGCGCGCGCGCACACACACACACACACACACACACTTTATGTGCAGCCCCAAACAATTCTTCTTTATGTTCCAAGGAAGCCAAAAGGTGGTCACCCTAGCCTATAAAGAATAGCTATATGTATTTTAATGTATCCCAGTGTAAACATATCTATTGGTGGTAGAAAAAAGTTCCATTTCTAAGTGAATTTTAATATATACCTTATCAAGTTTTATGTAACAGTTAAAATAATAAATAAAAAAATGATAAAGCAAGTTTGTGCCTTTTCAGGTAGTGTTAAGATTCTTGCAGGGCACCATGGCACACATCTGTAATCCCAGCAACTCAGGAGGCACAGGCAGGAGGATTACGAGTTCAAGGCCAGAAGCAGTTTGTGCAATTTAGCAAGATCTTTTGTCAAAATAAAAACTAAAAAATGTGACTGGGGGTGCAGCTCAGTAGTAAAGCACTTGCCTAGCAGATGCAAGGCCCTACCTGGGTTTAAACTCCAGTACTGAGGGGGGGGGGAAAATTCTTGACCCAAAATACACTATCATAACTCAGGTCCCAGGCACTCCCTAGATGGCGAAGATATGCTGTGAGTGTGTTATATCTGGGTCCAGTTGATAGCGAGGCAAAGAGGAAACTATGACTTACAGGAAGTATTCTGCATGGCAGCTCCTTTGAATCATAGAAGTAGACAGTTACTAATTAAACTTTAAATGAGTTGATTGACAAGAAGAGGAAGATAAAGAAATCAAGAAAAAGAAGTTCAAAAAGAAAAAGAGAGAAGGAGAAAAAGAAAAAGGAAAAAAGAAAGAAGACATTAGAATGGGAGAAAGAAAGATCCAGAAATGGGTAGAAAGATGCAGAAGGCAAAACTGGTGAGCAACGAGCCTTCAGTTTGACAGAATCCACTTGTCTTCATAAGCCTGAAACAGCCATAAACTTCGTAAAAAATGTGAGACATCTGTTTCCTCTGGTGTGAAGAATAAGAATATGGAACTGATCTCATCTGTGTCTGACTGCCGCCTACCAAAAACAATCAGGAGAAAAACAAGTGATAAGGAAGGTCCAGATATGGGACTAAAAACTCTATAGCTTTGCTTTATATGAGAGGGGGAAATGTCATAAATGGCATGCTCTACGTATGATTGCTATTTTTTAAAAAGTAATTACTAGAGAATATAAGGGGCTGGGATTTAGCTCAGTTGGTAGAGCGCTGCTCTGTAGTCTCTGAGGTCCTGAGTTCAATTCCCAGCACCACAAAAATGGGAGAAGGACCTGGCAATCCACTCCCAAGGCAATCCTGAAACAGTCAGCCATTGAAAACCCTACGAGGGTCGCTATGAGTCGGATATGGACTCGACGGCATGTAACAAGAGAATATAAATGTAACTTGGAATTCGATTCTATTTCCTTTAGGATGAAGCATAATGTGTAACCTTTGATTATGGAATTAATGTAGAGAGTGAATGAATATAAGAAGTAGACAGCATGGAGTTCCAGAATATATCATGCTGAATTAGGAATTAAAGATCAAGGCTCAGCCCCTGGCTGCACCATATACTGGCCCTGAGGCTCTGGGCCTATCATTTCTTGTAAAGTGAGGATAATGCCATCTGACCTTATGGTAATCTTCAGCACCAATTTCTTTTTTTTAAAGCATGTAAAGGTGCTTCATAAATTGCTATAAAATATAATGTGTTATTAGGAAGTAAAAACATTCTGAAATCTATGAAGGTAAAGTAGGATTATTATATTACAAAGAGATGAATTTGCTTTTAATACCTATGAGAACTATGAATAGGATAGAAAACTAGGAAGAATTTCTTGGGTTTATATTGTTTATTCCTTAAGAACCCCAGAGTCTTTCTTTGCATATTTTCTTCTTGCTATCTAGCCAACAAAAAATACTTTTTCTCAGATATTCTTCTCTCAATCCACTGTTTTTTTCATTAATACATCTGTCCTCTAAGAGTCTTTCTTTTCCATTAAAAAAAAATATTTAGCTACTTTTTTAAAAGTACCACTATAGAGAACATCTCAGTAACACCATATATCATGGCCTTCTCTTTAATTCAGAATAAATAAATGAAGACCAAACAATGTTCTTGGTGCATTCCTTCCTTAGGATATACAGAAAGAAACTACAGTGCTGTCCTGCCATGAGTTCAATTAGCCATCCCCAACTGCTTGATGATATAATTTCCCCAAAACGGAACTGTATGCCTAGTCTCTTACACAATGGTGTGGGTAGGTGGTAGACTTAGATCATGCAATTAACTTAAAACAGTTCCTTTATTTATATTAACCATTTGAAATCATGCAAAAGTACACTAAATTCTCATTTGAACCAATCTATATAACCAGGAAACCTAAGATAAAGTTTTAAAAAAGTGAACTCTACTATTATAAAACTGAGATAAATATTAGATGAATTGATATTACAGATTTACAGATTATATCACCTAATCATAAATTCAACTGCAGCTCTGATTCCATACTATAAATGAAAAGTGATCCTCAGGATGGTTAATGTTGGGAAAGCCCTCAGAGCACTGTGGACTTCCAGGAGACTTGAAACCCTGGCCAACCTCAACTTGAGCTTCCAGCTGAACTTGAAGAGAAAGAATTGAGAGGCTTGAAGAATCCCAGTTTGTTATAATAAAAACTAGGAAAATCTTAGGATAAGAAAAACATGTTTAGTAAACTCAAATTTTCTGTGCTGTTTAAAAACAATACAAATTCTATACTTTCAATTTCCCTTTGGATGTGTTTGTTTTAATAAAAGTTTTGTGAGTTATAAGCCTTCATAATGATAAGTCAGGTCCCATGATATCCAGAAGCAACACATGAACCATCAGAACCATAACCTCAGTTATGCTCTCAATATTGTTTAATTAATCAATATTCCTCTTCTTTAAGATTCCACCTAAGATTCTGGTTCCAAGACAAGATGGATTATACCTTCCTGTTCCTCCCCTCTAAATGCAGTTAAATATTCTGGAAATGATTCAATAGAAAATCATGGAAGGATTCTGAATGGCAGAAAGAAGAGTAGGCTAGCCAAGGATCTCAGGACTTAGAGTGACACCTTGACAAGTCCTGTGGGGTTTTGTTTCATCTCCTTTATATCCCAGACTGGGCATGAGAAAGATCTGCGTCCCTGAACCACCAGCAGGCACACAAAAACAGACAAAAAAAAAAAAATCCACTCTCTCTAGTCCAAGGACAGGGAAGGAGAAGCGCCAAGGTGTCTCAGCAGGGAGACCCAGTTTCCTGCAGCAGCAGCAGGGCCATGCTGTCACAGAAGTGAAAACAACGGAACCCGCCAGGCTGCTGACCCACTCCTGCCCCACATCCAGTCACAGAAGTGCCCCTCTGCCCACTCTAGTTATGCCTGGAGGTCTGATGTTTCTGTCCTCAGACTAGTAGCAGAGAACCACCTCAAACTGATGCTTCTTGACCATCCATTCAGTGGCAAAAGATAATTCAGGCCAGGCATCTCCTTGCCCTTCACCCATCAGCAGGAGGTGAATGAGGGCCAGGGTCACCTGCCCTCTTCCCAGGAGCAAAGAACTACCCAAACCTCGGGGGTTCCTGGCCCTTCACCAGAAACTGAAGGGGACCCAGGCAAGTGCTTCCCTCTCCTAGTAAGCAGCCTGCACAACTTTGCGGTAGCTAGGGTGGGAAGAGAAGACAGGACTAGGGGATGTGACTCAGTGGTGGAGTGCTTGCCTAGCATGCACAAAGCCCTGGGTTTAACCCCCAGTACTGCAATCAATCAATGCTTAAAAATAGTGCCCCTCAAAAAAAAAAAAAAACACACACAAAAAAATAAAAACCCCACAAACTCTTGGCAAGTTAGGAACAAAGGGAAACTATGTCAACTTGATAGAGAGCATCTGCAAACAATGACAGTGAACATCATACTTAATATTAAACCCATAGTACTTAATGGTGAAAAACTGGATGCTTTCTCCTTAAGAGCAAGAATAAGACAAGGTTGGTTGTTCTTGACATTTCTATTCAACACTGTACTGGAAGTTCTAGCCAAGGAAATTAGGCAAAAATTAATAAACACATATATACACACATGGATACACACATGTAAAAATAAAAACTGAAGAAAGAAAGAAAGAACAGGCATACAGATTGAAAAGCGATAAATAAAACTGTCCTAATTTGCATAAAACATAATTGTCTACATAGGAAATCCCAAAGAATCTACAAAAACACTAGAACTAATATTTGAGTGGAACAAGGTCCACTCTTCTTTAATTTCTATATACTAATATACTAGCTTTTCTATATACTAACAATAAACACGTGGAAACTGAAATTTTTAAAATTCTACTTATAATCACTCAAAGAAATTTAAATTCTTGGGTATAAGCTTAAAAAACACATACATGGGGCTCAGTGATAGAGCCCTTGCACAGCATGCTTAAGACATAGACACACGCCAATATGCCCAACTGATTTTTTTGTGTGTGTGCTAATAGGGGTTGAACCCAGGGCCTCACATGTGCTTTGCAAGGGCTCTACCACTGAGCTGCACACCAGCTCATTTTTTAAGTTATTTATTTTGAGACAGAGTCTCTCTAAGTTGCACAGAATGCCTCTGGTCTCAAACTTTCCATCCTCTTCCCTTCACCTCCCAAGTCGCTAGGATTACACGCGTGCGCCACCTTACCCGGTTTGCTCAACTGATTTTTGATAAAAGTGCACCCAGAGTGGAGAAAAGGCACTTTTCAGCAAGTGTTGCTGATGCAGTTGGATATTCATAGGGAACAAACAAACAAACCTTGCCAGAAGCAGTGGTAGGATCCTACCATTAATCTCAGAGACTTGGGAGGAGGCAAGAGGATCACGAGGTCAAGGTCAGAGGCAGCCTGTGTAACTTAAGGAGACCCTGACTCAAAATAAAAAATAAAAAATGCGCTGGGGGTGCAGCTCAGTGGTAGAGTGCTGGCAAAGCATGCACAAAACCCTGAGTTCAATCCACCAGTACCCCCAAAATAAATAAATAAATAAACCTTGACATACCTAACACAAAAATGAATTAAAAATGGATTGCAGCTTGAGATGTAAACATAAAATTACAGTATTTAGGGAAAAGGGATAAGAGAAAATCTTTGAGATCTGGCAACAGACAATTCTTAGAGACCACCAAAAGTATGACCCTGATAAAGGAAACATCTGTAAATTGTATGTAACCAAAATTTAAATTGTGTCTTGCTATTCTTTATTTAACATATGTGCCTTCCTCTAGCAGAGGGCACAGACAGGGACTTTTTTTTTTTTTTTTTTTTTGTAGTAGATGACTGAACTCGGGGCATTGTATATACTTTCCAAATACTACCAATGAGCTGCACCTCCAGCCTTCCTTTTTTTAATCTTGAGACAGGACCTTGCTAAATTTTTCAGACTGCCTCTGGCCTTGAACCTGCAATCCTCCTGCTTCTGCCTTCCATGAGATTGTTGTTGTCTGGTGCCCTCATGTCTGGATGACTGTTTCAGTGTTGTTTTTGGGAGAGGATTGCCACATCCTTCTCCCATTTTTGTAATGCTAGGGATCGAACCTGGGTCCTCAGGAAGTGCAAAGCAGTGCTCTATCAACTGAGCTAAACCCCAGCCCCCAAAGTTGCCTTGTTGTTGTTAGGTGGTGTCTAAATATCAGCCTAAAGTACAACAGAACAAAACACTTTCCAATACTGTGGCCATGCCAAGCATGCTTCTCTGCTATTCATAAGGTTTTCAATGGCTAATTGTTTTTTGGGAGTGGGTTGCCAAGTCCTTCTCCCAAGCCTACAGCACCTGGAGTTCCCAAGCGGTCTCCCTTCCAAGTACTAATCAGGCCCGACCCTGCTTAGCTTCCAAGATCTGACAGGATAGGAAGGCAGGGTGACATGGTTGCAGTTCATCACTGTTGTTGTTAGGTGCTATCAAGTCAGGTCCAACTCATAGCAACCCTCATAGGGTTTTCAATGGCTGATTGCTTTCAGGATTGCTTTGGGAGTGGATTGCCACATTTTTCTCCTGTTTTTTCATGTCCTCAAGAGTGCAGAGTGGCACTCTACCAACTGAGCTAAACCCAGACCACTGACTCAAGACAGGGACTTTTAATTATCATTCCAACTCCCGTGGCAAACACAGTGTCTGGAACATCGTAACTTTTCAATTAATACTTCACAAATGAATGAATGAATGAATCAATCAGTCAGCAAAAGGAGTGATAAACACTATCGAATGATTAGAATCTAGTGCAAAAAATCATGGCATGATGAAAATATCTGTAAAACAGAGGAAAGAATAACCAGCCTTTCTGTGTACAATGGGGGGCCTTTCCAATTGTACTCCTTCACCTGAGTCTTATACAATTAGTGACGGAAGAAGAGAAAAACTGTACCAAGCAGACAGAATGGAGCACAGTGCTGTAAGCACAAGGGTGTAAGGAACACCCAGCATTCTCTGTGCAGCACAGTTTGGCATGCTTAACTTCTAGTTCTCTCCTGGGACAGGTAGAGGATCGATCCAGAAGTCTGACTGTGTATACTACACCAAGGCACGTTGGATTTGCACATGAACCCTGTGGCCACACTGCAGTTTCTGAAGCCAACCAACGAGTATCAGATGAATGTTTTAGACTTGTCTTTTAGAAAGTTAATTCTAAAGGTAGGGAGAGGAGGCACAGCAGGTGAGGGGAGGGAGAAGCTGGGAAACCAAGACCTGGTCTTGATGTGAATGAAAATTATCAGTTCTAGCCGGGCATGGTGGCACACCTATAATCCCAGCAGCTGGGGAGGCAGAGGCAGGAGGATCGCAAGTTTAAGACCAGAGGCAGTGTGCATAATTTAGCGAGATCCTGTCTCACTTGCAAAATATGCAAGTGCAAGGCCCTGGGTTCAACACCCCGTACAAACAAACAAACAAACAAAACAAAACAACAACAACAACAACAAGAAAATTCTCAGTTCTTCATAATACTCAATTCACCAGAAAACTCCATTCCCAAATGTACGTATTAGCGCAGGCTAAATCTTCACTCAGCACTGCAAAAATGGGAGAAGGGCCTGGCAATCCACTCCCAAGGCAATCCCGAAAAACAGCCATTGAAAACCCTATGAGGGTCGCTATGAGTCGGATACCAACTCGATGGCACCTAACAACAACAACAACAACAAATCTTCACTACTACTGGCCTGAATGGTTAACATTGCTCTCTTTAAATCTGTATAGTGAATCATATCATAGGGCTGTGAAGTAGAGATATTTACTGAGCATTTTAGTTGCTCTTTTCTGCAGATTCTTCCAATGCAAGCATACCAATTTTATAGTTTTCAACCTGAAATATTATTTTCCCAGGTTTTTAAAACAGTTTTTAATTTTGAAATAAAAATGTTCTTCATACTTACTCGTATCTTGCATGGTAGTGATCAAATTAATAATATTTTGACCATTGAAAAGCATCACTTTCACATGCTATTCAGGATCTTGAGAGATTGGACATATTTCTCTTAAAACAAAATGATTATCATAGCAACAAGGGAAATGGAGCTTCAGTAACTAAAATATTGACCTCTGGAGAGAAGAAATTACGCACCTGAAGTATAGAGAACCACTATAAGTATTTTCCATTCATTTCTGTGTACTTGTGTTGGCTTGTGGTAAAATGTGGAAACTGAATGGTGACTCTATAAAGCAATGACAAAGTGGTGGCACCCATCCCTCACCTTCCCCTCGAAAAAGAAAACAACCTCTCAGGTAAGAGGGAAAAGAGCAAATGAGTTAAATATAATTCATTCTGGGCACAATAAAGTGACTTCTATGTGATGTGACAATTTTTCTTCTTTTCTTTCTCTCTTTTTTTCTGTGGTGTGGGGTGGGGCGAGGCAAACCCAGGGCCTCATACACACTTTGCATGTGCTCTATCACTGAGCTGCACCTGCACTCCCAGTCCCACTTTTAGTTTTTTATCTTGAGACAGGATCTTGCTAAGTTACACAGGTGCTTCTGGCCTTGAACTTGTGATCCTACTGCCTCCATTTTCCAAGGCACTGGGATGACAGGTGTGTGCCATTGAGACCAACTACCATGTGATAATCTTAATAGCTCTTTTCAAAAGCAAAGAGAGAATCAAGGATATGGATTACAAAGAGAAAACAGTTATGAAAAGAAAATTTTCTTTTAAGAAAAGAAAATTGTGTGTTATTTACTTGTAGGTAATGATTTTGTTTCATTTTACAAAGGATAGTGATATTTAAATAGTTTTATAAATTTCATAGATGATTATTAAGTGATACTTATGGGAAATGTTAAACACCAAGAAAAATAAGCAGAAGAGCATAATGAATTGCCTCATGCCTAGTTTTAATAATTATCAACTCATAGCTCACCCACTTCCCACCTCACCCCAGTATTATGAAACAATTCCTAAGTATATCATTTCATCTTTAAATACTCAGAATACATGTTTAAAAGTTAAGAAATATTTGATAATACAAGAAATATAAATGAAATATAAAGATGAAATATAAGAAAGATATTTGAACTTGATATGCAAACTTGAAAAAATCTATTAATTTTAACAGGGGTTTAGTTAAAATTAAACTAAATAACTATTTTAAAAAACAATAACTATACTATTCATATACCTACTTTTTGTTTTTTTCTAGTGCTGGGAACAGAACCCAGGGTCTGCCACTTGCTAGACAAGTGCTTCACCAGAGCTATACCCTCAGTCCTGAGCTACGTCTTTACCCCTAAAAATAAACAGGAATTATTTAATGTCATCAAATATAAGGTCAAATTTTGAAATGATCCAGATTGCCTCATAAGTTTGTTTTATTCCATTTTTTTCTGTGGAAGTCTGAGTTAGGCCCAATATTATTGGTGGATCTATCCAAATTTTATTTTAATGGCAATAATTCAATACATCTTAAAAACTAAATTCAGAAATTTTAGTGAATTTAAGTAATTAAATCCAATATAAAAAGAGTGAATAACCAGATGAAGTCACCCGAGCAGGGCAGTGTTGATTAGGGGTGCTACAAATATGTGGACACTTGGTCATACAAAGCAAACTAGGGGAAAAAAGGGAGAGCGGTAGATTTCATTTTTGCCTTTTTTCAAAACACTTCCTTTTATACTCACAGGTTTTACTATGATTTTTATCAAAGAAATCTAATAGACCATGCTAACAAAACCCTTCTATGATCTCTCATTAGTTTGCTTAATGTTTTCACTGTTTTATTTTGGTCAAACACTTGCTTCTTCATTTGAAATTAGCCTGAGGCTGCATACCATGGTGTAGGCCTATAATCCCAGTACTCAGGAGGTGGAGGCAGGAAGGTCTCAAGTTCATGGTCATCCTGGGCTGTGTAGCAAGACTTTGTCTCAAAAGAAAAATAATAAATAATTTTAAAAATAAGAAAAAAATTAACATGAAATCACAGGATTTTAGAGTTGGGAGGGGATCATAAGGTTTCTGATCTCAGAGAGTAGGCCCCTTTGACATTAGGGTAATGTAGGTATTCCCAGCGAGAAAGCTACCAACCACTGCAGACTGTATTCTAATTTTCTAACAGATACTACTATGCAAGTATGATCAATAGTAGTTTTATTATTGCAACACAAAAATAACTTTGAGTTTGATCTTTTTGTAAAGGTTGGTAAAGTTGGTATTCCCTCTGACATGTTGAAAAGATTTTGTTATACAAGTAACAAAAAAGTACATTTAATTCAAGATTTGAAATAATAAAGGTTAGAAACCTATCATCCACAGAACCATGCAGAAATCAACAGGGTAAATGCCAGACTCTACTCAGATAATATGATAACAAAGGTTTACAGACTGTCTGGTATCAATAGGTAAAACATGCAGTATAAAATATTTGATGGCCCATGCCTGTAATCCCAGAGAATCAGGAAGCAGAGGCAGGAGTATTGCTAGTTCGAGACCAGAGGCAGTCTCTGTAATTTAGTGAGATTCTGTCTGAAAAACTAAAAAAATGAGGTGGGGGTGCACCTTAGTGGTACAGCACTTGCAAAGCATGCAAGCCAAGCGCCAGGCGCAGGTTCAACTCTCAGTACTGGAAAAAAAAAAAAAAATTGATGGCACTCTATTGAGACATTCTAAACCTCAGTCAGAAATTAAAGAGGTCTCCTGACATGTGCACATCAAATTCAAATAATATTTCTTTGGTTTAAAAATTATATAGTCGTTCCTTATACAACAACATACATCTATTTGTAAGTTCTAAACAACACCTCACAATGGAGTAAATTCATTAATCAAAAGCCAAAAAGATATAATAAAAAATCAGCAGTCTCAGTCACTCCACGTATGTGATACCTTACATTAAACCTAAGAATTAGAATGCCCAGTAAAACAATTAAAAATACTTATTGAGTGATTGGCACCAGAATGACACCAAATTAAACTATTGATATAATTCATTTAAAGGAAGTACATAAAGACAGCAATTTAGACATGGGAAGTTTTGAGATATAACTTTTTTTTTGTTTAACTTAGTCTTATTTTAAAAACAACAACAACAACAAAATACAACCTTAGAATTTATTTATTCCAAGCCCAATAAGACAAAAATCGAAGCCACAACAAACAAACATGAACTTGTGTGGACTATTTCCATTTAGAATATCAACAATGGTCTTACTTTTGTCTTGTTCATTTTTTGCTGAGACTGACTTCATTCATTCTCTCCTAGAGAACCTGAGATACTAATTGTCCTTTATTCTGTGTCCTGTCCAAATTGCCTCCCTGATTTACCAAAATACAAAAACCCAAGCTCTTGATTTAAACAAGGTGAAGGTAGCTATCAGAGCAAATACTATCCAGTAGATTCCAGTAGGGCAATTACAGAATTGACTTGTTGGTTATCATACTAAAGTGCAAGTGTGAATTGGCATGCCACATTCTAACCCATCCATTCATCTTACCTGGCTTCACATCAACAACACACATTCGTATTTTGATGGTGATGGAAATGCTAGCTAAGAAGTGTGGTATCAGCTCTATCAGGTTATGTTCAAAATAGCATGAAACATACAGGCAATCGGAACATTTTGGTCTTAGAGTCTTATTTTTACCACTTGCACACTGTTCTCTTTCAATTCATGTTGGAAACTAGCAGAAAGAATTTTTCCAAAGAGGAAAAAAAAAGCATTCCCTTTTAACTGCAAAATGAATCACAATCAATTAATACTATTGATACTACTATTAAGTGTTACAGCTTTTTTTTTTTTTTAGACAAGATCTCACTGTGTAATGCCCAGGTTTGCCTCAAACTTGTGATCCTTTTGCTTCAGCATCCTGAGTATTGGGATTACAAGCATGCGTCACCACCCCTGGTTGTATTATGGTTTTCAAAATAATAGTATTTCACTTTCCCCTACTTACTACTTACTATTACTATTTATTTCTCTTTCTGTCATGCTTTCTCAAAGTCTGGAGTCCCTTGTTATATTTTTACTTTATTTTTTAGTTCTTTATTAAGTCACTCAGCATATGTCTTCAGACATCTTCCCCTTATTAATACTCATCCACCCTTTCACCTTGTCAAGGGTAATTAAAACTTTAATCTGTTTTTCTGAAGTGTTAGCCAATTAAGGATCACTAGCAAATTTCATAGGCTTAGTGTGCTCAATCACCTGGTCCTTAAGTGAAATGCTTAAAAACCAATCTTACTGAGCCATATCTACTTTTTGGAGGCAGACTCTACTAAACATGAGAATGAAAACATTTATATTTTATGGTCAGATCGGGACAGAAACTTAAAAATTAAAATAAAAATAAAATACATTAAGGAGGCTGTAGTATAGTTCTTAGAATGATGGGCAAGGAATATGCATTAATTGAGTATAGTTATTGGTTTCTTTGGATGGATCCAACATTTCTCCTTTCTTAGTGATGATCTTAAAGGGTTTATAGCCAAGAAATTTGAATGTAAAATTTGAACAGTTATAACAAAACATCCAGAATGAGCAGGAATCCAAGGGGAAAGAAGGCTGGTGATGGGAAGAAGTGTGGCAGGAGCTGGGCGGGACCACGGAAAGGCAAGGAAAGAGCCACGTGTTCAGGGAGATAAGTCTGCATTCTTCCAAGCCCTTGCTGCTGGGTAGAATTGTCAGATACTGGCTTGTGTTTCTAGTAGGTGGAGAAAAAAAGGGACATACTGTCAGGCAATGAGTGTCTTCATTGGGACACACAGGGTAATAACACTCTACACCCAGTCTATTTACAAAGCTAAAAAAAAGAAACTATGTTCCTGGAAATCAAGTTCTCATGGTCTATCTGCAGTACAACCTTCTTGTGACTGGAAAGAAACATGGAGTTAGGCTGCAGATAGGGAGGGTAATTACGGAGCTATTTAGAACATTTGTAAGAATAAAGACTAAGAAAAAATCCACCTTGAATAGCTGTGCAACAGTGCAGGCTTAAAAATGAGGTGGAAGAAGTACATTTTGAGATAAACAAATATTTGTTGATATGATGACATACTGTTAAGATAAAAAGCAGCAGCTTGTAAAAGAATGTATGCAATACAAACATCTTAATTAACATTTGGCCTGCAGTTGTACCACTGTGGCATCTGATCCCGTCAGATCTCAGAAGCTAAGCAGGGTCAGGCCTGGTTAGTACTTGGAGGGGAGACTGCCTAGGAACAGCAGGTGCTGTAGGCTTGGGAGAAGGACCTGGTAATCCACTTTGAAAAAACAATCAGCCATTGAAAACCTTATGAATAGCAGAGAAGCACTGACAATAGTGCTTTGCATGGCAGTGTTGGGGAGTGTTGCGTCTGTTGTGCATAGGGTCACTGTGAGTCAGATCCAACTCAATGGCACCTAACAACAACAATAATTAATATTTAAAGAGTACATTAAAAAAGAAGGCTGGAAAGTTATAAGTCAATGAATATCTAGGTATAGTATGTAAATTTTACCTTCTATTTACTCATATGCATTTTCTATTGACTAAAGAAAAAGAATGTATTTGTATAGTTGCTAAAAACTATGTAAGAAGAGCTACCTGGGTTAGGGACTTCCCACTGTTTTTCCCAAAAGAGGAAAAAGGAAATGACTGTCTTAGCTTATATCTACTCATTTACCAAGTCTTCTTACTGAGAACCCCCAATATAAAGAACTGATTTTTATAACACCTGAAAGCAAGGAATTTACAATTCCAAAGTGATATAGGTTCATCATTACTCTTAACTATAAATTTTGTGCAGATTAAAAGATTATTACAGTGCCTGATTCACTGTAGGGCAGACTGCTAATACATTAACATTCTATAGACAATACAGGCTGGGATTTAGCTCAGTTGGTAGAGCACCGCTCTGCAGTCTCTGAGGTCCCAGGTTCAATTCCCAGCACTGCAAAAATGGGAGAAGGACGTGGCAACCACTCCTAAGGCAATCCAGAAACAATCATTCATTGAAAACCCTAGGAGGGTCACTATGAGTTGGACATGATTCAACAGAACCTAACAGCAACAACATACACAATACAAACTATCTTGGGGCATTTTCTCAAAAGAATAAAATATTTGTACAAAAAAGTTTAACTGAAGATTATGAAATATCTTTTTGATTTCCCACTATTACTGGCACTCAAAACACTCAGCTTGAATAATTATAAGAAATGTGTGTTCCACTGGCCCAAGTAGTAGTCTATAGAATTATATCATGTAGCTAAGCTGTTAGGAGGCAAATGCATTTAAAAGCGTAAGCACAGATATGTTCAGTACATAACTAAAAGAATGAAACCCTTAGGAAGGATAGAGTGACAGAGTTTAATCTTTCTGCATAGGCTTTAAGTAACTCAAGGCGTTTTCTAATTCTAACGAGTCTATCATACCACTAATAAGCAATAGTATTATGAATGTTACATCAAAGCCATTCATTGTAAGATTCTTTGACTTTTCTCCATCCTATTTTCAAATGTCTCTGTCTATCAACTTCTTCACCCTTTGGTCTTCTTTTGCAAGTTAGGCACCTCTCCTTAACAGCCAACAGATGGCCTCTTAACTCTTAACCCCCTGATCTGCACATGTCATGAACTCACCCTCCTTTCCTTTTTCTTACATCTTTAGTTCTCTCTACCAAGCCTTCCTTCTGACCTGCAGTATGCTCAAAGTACCACTGGCAGAGGGAAGATGGGAGATCTTCCCCAACAGGAAGCAGCTCTGGGTCCCATAAGCTCAGTCGCTCTAACCTCCTCATCTCCAAATCCAACGGGGCTCTCCTGAGGTTATACCTTGTAGAACCCCTAGACATCACCTCCTTGCAAGGCTCTTGCTCCTCTTTTGTGTGGCTGTCTCCTCTAGGAGTTCCTGTCTATCCACATCTGCTAGCCTGTCATTTCTCACCCGTCTTCCTACAAGCAACTGTGCTGAGTGTCTTCTCTCTGTACTTTCTCTTATTCATCTCTTTCACTCCAGTGCTTTTAGCTCTCCCCCAAGCTGTTAATGCCCTTCATAAATCTCTCACAAGCTGCTTTTCTTCTTTTCTGTTGAGGCTGTCCTACTTCCAGAACCTCATTACCAGTCCAAATTCTCATTCCCAATCTCTTTCTTCCTTGAAGTCACTCGACCAACTGTCTATGCAGTAGACTTTCAAAGGCTCTGTCTGATTGCATCAGTCCCTTCTATTCAAATAGCTTAAATGGCTCCCCACTATCTCCTGTGCAAAGTTCAAACCTCTTGGTACATGATTCAAAGGCCTTTGATTTGCCACTGTCCCTAAGTATCCTAGGCTTTGTTCACAATGCCTGAACTAGGCTAAGAAATACATGGATTATGTCCCACTACACCCGTGGAAAAGCTGGCCAGCTTTTATGCCTCAGTTCAAATTCCTTCTCCAAGCCCCCCACAATTCCATGGAACAGAAATAATCTCTTCCTTCTTCAGGTATAGAGAATACTTGGCAACTTCTTCATGGCATTAGGTTCCCTTGTGCCTTACTTTTAAAGGACACTGATATTTCTTAACTTCATTAATTGAACATGACTAGCAGTTGTCGTTGTTAGGTGCCAACAAGTTGTGTCTGACTCATAGCAACCCTCAGGGCTTTCAATGGCTGATTGTTTCGGGATTGCCTCGGGAGTGGACTGCCAGGTCCTTCTCCCATTTTTGTGGTACTGGGAATTGAACCAGAGACATGAGAGACTGTAGAGCGGTGCTCCACCAACTGAGCTAAATCTCAACCCAGACTAGCAGTAGGAATCTTAATTATCTGTCCTCTATAGCATCTTCATGACAGTAGGCAATGTATGCTATCCATTTGAATTAAAGACTACTTGTCCAGGATCTGAGCTTTTGTTTACCTCTGCCTTACTTCTGAAGAAAAGATCTGGGAGACAAATTAGCTAAATAAATAGTATTTTGTGTATCTGTGTGCAGAGAAAGGGATGGTGACTAAGTGACTCAAAATAAATCATGTAAAGCATTTTCATTTTGATAATTTTATGAAAATGGGCAATTCCACTCCTAGGTACACACCTAAGAAAATTGAAAACACATGCCCACACAAAAACTTGTTTATGGATGTTCACATAGCATTATTCGTAATTGCCAAAAAAGTGGAAATAACTCAAAGGTCCATCAACTCGTAAACAGACAGAATGTGGAATACAATGGAATATTATTTGGCTATAAAAAGAGAAATACTGATATATGTGACATTATGCTAAGTAGATAAGCCACTTATAATTCCACTTATATAAAATGTCCAGAATCAGCAAATCCATAGAGGCATAAAGTAAATTAGTGCTTTCCAGGGGTTGGGGTAACTTTGAGTGCTTGCTAATAGATACAGGGGTTCTTTCAGGGGTAATGGAAATGTTAAAGAATTAAGGACATAGTGATAGTTGCAACAGCATCATGGATGCACTAAAAACCTGAATTGTATACTTTAAAATGGTGAGTTTTATACTACAGGAATTTTAATTTTAAAAAAGGAGAAAGAATTATGAGTAATCATTTGGACATGTGGTATAATGGAAAAGAACTCTGACCTTCCAATTGGTAAATGTGGATCTAAATCAGCTCTGTCACTGACCAGCTGTGTGATATTTAGGCTCCTGCTAAGTTCTGGAAGTAATAATAGCCTCATCTATAAAATGGGAACAATAATACAACACAAAATTGCATGGGACTACAGAATAATGTGAAGTTATTATTTTGAATGAGAAAATCTTATCGATATTTTATATCCTTAAAGCAATTTTTTAAAATCCTAAATTGGAATGGTCAATAATTTCATTGAATAGACTACAAGTTTTTATCATTGATATGTTATCTAACCAGCTTTTATTGTCCTATATGAATAGCATCTTGGACATATGTAGCACTTGTCTTCAGGCACTAACAGAACAGTGCTCGAAAGGGTTATTTAATTCTAATCTTCACCACGAGAGGTAGCCTGGTATGATAGTTTAGAACACTGGCACAGAACTGAGTTCAAGGCCAAATTCTGTTGCCGACCTTGGACAAATATCTGTCCTCTCTGAACATCAGGTACATCCCTGTAAAGTGTATATCTGTCTACACATAAAAGAAGCCATAAAGAGCCAGGGTATGGTGGCACATGCCTCTAATCCCAGTGACTTGGGAGGCTGGGACAGGAGGATCCCAATTTTGAGACCAGAGGCAGCCTACCTTAGGTCCTGTCTCAAAATAATAAACAAACAAACAAACATGAGCTAAGGGTGTGGCTTAGTGGCAGAGCACTTGCAAGTGTATGCCAGGTGCTGGGTTCAACCCCTAAGGACCACACACACACACAAAAGGGAGTCACAAAGGTTCATCGGCAGATATATTATATAAAGCATACACTGCAAGACTTGGCTTCACCTAGCACACATTTAATAATCAGCAATTATTACTACTGTTCATCTGTAGAGTAACAAATTTAAATGTCTTATCCTAGTTTTCAAGATACATTTGAGGCATGACCAGGAATAAAGAATAAGTAGTTTGCTAGTTTGCATATTAGTTTAAGTAATTAAAATAGGGTATATTTAGTGCCCGTTCTATGTGTCTTTCTAGAATCCTATGGGTCTGTATAGCACTGTTTTAGCCCAATTGTTTGATTCTCTGCTCATTAAAGAAAAGATGTATCATGGTTCTACTTAGAACTAACACTAGGCCTGGCACAAGTAGATGCTAACTAAATATTTATTGAATAAATGAATGAAGGGTCTGGGGTTACAGGCCACATCTGTAACAGAGCATGAATACAAACCTTAATTTCCATTCTTTTATGCATATGTTAAATATTTTGTACCTTAAGATTTTTTTATTTGAACCGGGCACTGTGGCGCATGCCTATAATCCCAGTGACTCGGGAGGCAAAAGCAGGATTGCAAGTTCAAGACCAGAGGCAGTCTATAATTTAGTGAGACCCTGTCTCAAAAAGTGAAAAAAATGGGCTGGGGGTGCAGCTCAGTGGTCCAGCACTTGCAAAGCATGCAAGCACGAGGCCCGGGTTCAACCCCCAGTACAAAAAAAGAAAAAAAAAATTTTTTTGCATTTGGGTGTCCTATATGTTCTTTGGTAACAATACAAAAGAAGGTAAATATTATTTCAAATGATAGACAATGGATTGAAAATTGAAGCAATAAATATCCAACCAAAATACCAAAAATTCCTATATTTATGCTTATGATGTACATTTTGCTTTCCCCAAGAGAGTTCTCTAAATTTTGGGGGGAGAGTAATGTTCGTATATAATTAATTTAGTATCCCTTCACAAAGTCTAACCTTACACATAGTAAATACTTAACTATACTTAGGCTACTTAAAAATTGGGTAAGAATACTTCTTAGTGATAACAGAATTTAATGATTATATTTAATCTATAGTGATAGGATGGTAAATTGTTAGTATCAAACCTAAACTTCTCTAGTTGCAGGTGGTACTATCACTTAAAGGAAACAAATGTAGGGTGTAGTTCAGTAATAGAGTGCTTGCCTAGCATGCAGGAGGCCCCTGGTTTCCATCTCCAAAACACACACACACACACACACACACACACACACCACACACACACAAACACATGCAATAAAATCATATATATAAATAAATAAATAAAAATAAATATTTCTATTCATATATAAGTAAAATACATATATATAAACATATGCACACATGTATTTATTATATAGATACACATATAGTTTGTTACAAAGAAAAGCAAACAAATCAATCTACAATCAAATGGAAAATTGTCCTTATTTATATATTTTTCTATAAATGAAATGACAGACCTGACTCAAATTGGGAAAATATTCAAGTCCCTTCAATATTACCAGGATGATGAAACAGATCTACTTTTCTTTCCCTTCAAATCAAAGTCAGGTACCTCAGCTACATGCTTGTTGTTGTTGTTAGGTGCCGTCGAGTCGGTATCCGACTCATAGCAACCCTCATAGGGTTTTCAATGGCAGACTGTTTCGGGATTGCCTTGGGAGTGGATTGCCAGGTCCTTCTCCCACAGCTACATGCTAGGAATCGTGAAAGATTTAACTGTAAGGTAGGGTTCTTGTATCCAAAATATTTATATTAGTAAATTATTATAGCCACTATGGAAAACAGTATGGAAATGCCACAAAAAAAAAAAAAAAAAAAAACAACTAAAAATAGAACTATCATATGATCCAGCTGTACCACTCCTGAGCATATACCTGAAGGAATCAGTCAGGGTACATAAGTACCTACATACCCATGTCAACTGCTACACTATTCACAATAGCCGAGCTACAGAATCAGCTTAGGTGTCCATCAACAGATGAATGCATAAAGAAAACATGGTATACATACACAAACAGAGCATAAAAAAGAATGACATCATGTCATCTGCAGGAAAACAGATAGAATTAGAAGTCATCATGTTAAGTGAAATAAGGCAGACATAGGAAGACAAGTTTTGCAATATGCTCTCCTTTATGGAAATGAAAATTTAAATGGAAAAAAAAAACAAACCTGAAAGTAATGGAGGGATATTAGGGAAAGTGACGTGTGTATGTTTGTGTATGTGTGTGTGTAAACAATGGTAGTAGGGAGAGTGGATATGATCCAAGCACTATATATAAGTATATGGAAATGTCACAGTGAGACTCATTAATATGCATTAATTATAAGGCCAAAATGTTTACATTAGTGAAGACATAACAGTAAATGATATAAGACATTACATACGTTTTTGCTCATTGATGTGCTAAATTAAAAATCACTTGGAGCTGGGCACGGTGGTGCACGCCTGTAATCCCAGCAACTAGGGAGGCGGGGGCAGGAGGATCGCAAATTCGAGACCAGAGGTAGTCTGCGTAATTTAGCGAGACCCTCTCTCAAAAAAAGTAAAAAAAAAAAAAAAAAGGGCTGGAGGTGCAGCTAAGTAGTCCAGCACTTGCAAAGCATGCAAGCATGAGGCTCTGGGTTTAACCCCCAGTACCAAAAAAAAAAAAAAAAAAAAAAAAAAAAAAAAAAAAAACATTTGGGAGCTGCACCCCTATAATCTTAGCAACTCAGAAGGCTGAGGCAGGAGGATCCCTGGTTGAAGGCCAGCAGCAGGCCTGTGCAACATAGCAAGCCCCAGTCTCAAAAATTAAAAACGAACATGCTGGGGATACAGCTCAGTGGTAGATCTCTTGCCTGGCACAATGTCCTGGGTTCAATCCTGAGTATCATCATCATCATCATCATCATCAAAAAAAAAAATCACCTGGGAGTTTGCAGAAAAAATAACATATGAGTTGAAACGGGAAAAGCTTAAAACAGAATTAAACTTGATACAGGGTCTTAAAAGATAGGCAAAATCTGAGTGGGCAGAGAGAAGTTCTGGAGGAGGGATTTTTGGACAAAGTAAGAGGAACCAAAGGCACAGACTTGAATGAGTGTGGGACATCTGAGTGACAGAAGGACTTCAAAAGAACAGAAAGGATAGGCCAAAGAACACAGGAAATGAAGCTGGATAAATAGCGTGGGGACAGATTAGAAAGGGTGTTGAAAGACAGGAAGAAAAAGTTAGACGTGTAGTGGAAAACAGTGAACCATTAAGCTCTTTGCAAAGGGAATTAACCTGCTAGAAGTAGCTTCTCTCTCTTTTTTTTTTTTTTTGGCAGCTCTAGGGGTCAAACCCAAGGCTTTGCACATGCTAGGCAAGTGTTCTACCAACTCCTTTTTAAATTTTTTATCTTGAGGCAGGGTCTCATTAAGTTACACAGGTACTCATTAAGTTACACAGATAGGCCAGGCTGCCTCTGGCCTCAAACTTGTGATCCTCCTGCCTGAGCCTCTAGAATTGCTGGGATTACAAGTGTGTGCAATGGTGCCTGGGTTGGAAGTAGCTTTTAAACATTCAGAATCTGAGGGGGCTGGGATTTAACTCAGTTTGTAGAGCGCCCCTCTACAGTCTCTGAGGTTCTGAGTCACTGCAAAAATGGGAGAAGGACCTGGCAATCCACTCCAGTGGCAATCTTGAAAACAATCAGCCATTGAAAACCCTATAAGGTTGCTATGGTTCAGACAGGATTTGAAGGCACCTAACAACAGAATCTGGGCGTGGTGGTGCATACCTGTAATCTCAGTGATTTGGAAGTATAAAGCAGGAAGATCATGAGTTCAAGGCCAGCCTGGGCTATGTAGCAAGACCTTGCCTCAAAAAGTAAAATAAAGAAAAAGAAAAAGAAAAAGAAAAAGAGAGAGAAGCAATTATGGTAATTTGGGAATGAGGCAACAAGAGTGTGTGAATAGGAAAGGGCACAGATAATAGCCTATTTTGGTGGCAATGTTGAGAAGATGAAGTTAGGGGTTACCAGAAACAAGGAACAGTCACAGACAAATTCAAGAGTTGGCTACTATACCAGGCAAAGATGTTATATTATAGATTAAGACTCAGAAATTTCAAACACTTGAAATATATTCACCTAGGCTAAATATTTTCCAGGTGTGATAAACAGAGTTTGATGATATACATCGTTTCACTGTTAGGTTTAGTCAGTTTATTATAGGTACATCTCAAATTTCACGTCTGCTTTGCTAACACATCCCATGAAAACCGGCTTATGAAAGAATTAGTTGTAATGTTCTCAATTCACAAACAGGAACCCTTAGAGATGCAGAAAGAACAAACAGAAAAACATTCTTCTCTATGCTCAAATATTTATTCCCTATTGCTTGCTTTCATTAAAGACAAAACAAAACAACAAACAAACAACTAAATGCAGCAAAAACTGGTTTTTTGACTGGTCCAAAACCTTCAAAGAAGGTCCTAACTTTATCTGGTAGTGGTGCACTCAGAAGAAAACAAAGACAAACATCCTACTGAGAAAATTAACTTTAAAAACCAACACTTGGCCATGTTGCTTTCCTGAGTTTTAACAAATTGAGAGGAAATTCTCTGGAGAGAAAAATGCTACTAAAGCTAAATTTGTCTGTAATCATTTTGACTAATAATAATTAAATCCACAGTCTACTCTCCCACACCCCCTACTCCTTATTCCCTTAGAAGGGGTAGTACAAAATATGGTAAGAAGAGTAGATTTCATCATGTGTTCCTATGGTACTTTCTGAACACTTCTGTTATTATGACAATATAATCTATACATGATTTCATGTGTTACAACTTTTTTCAATGATCATTTCCTGGTGGAATTCCCAAACACAACAAAAATGAGCTTAACTGTCATCAGTCACTGGGTTCTTCCCCTACAATGCATGGCCAACCTTGTACTTTTCTTATATTATCTCATTTAATACCCACAATAATCCTGTGAGGTAGGGACTGTGATTAATGCCCATTGTATGGTTGAGGAAACTGAAGTTCCTGGGAGGTCAAACAGATTTGTGTTAGGTCACAAAACTAGCAGATGGTAGACATGGTCATCTGCCACGCTCTCATAAATTATTAGATTATAACTGTCAACTCCAAATGGACCAAAACCAAAAGTAAAAGACATAAGAAAGCAGCCAGATGTGGTGGTACACAACTGTAACCCTGCCCTGAGGGAGGTTGAGGCAGGAGGATGGCAAGTTCCAGGCCACCCTGGGCTACATAGTGAGACCCTGGATGTGTCATTCACTATGGAAAAGAGTTAGGAAGAGCATCGTTCTAAGAACTGTGTCAGTAACACAAATGACAGATTCTTGGACTCCTTGAACTGAAAACACTGCATTGTGTTTCTGAAGGGTGGTGAGATACTGCTAGGAATTGGGAGTCTTGCTGTCCCCTTGCAGCAAGACAACTCACATTATATCACAGTCTGGCAGTATTGACAGAATCTCAATATCTTCCCAGTGTGTTGCAATAAAAAAAAAAGCTATTCAGCCAATTTAAAACTAGGCTGGTTGGAGACATCCAAATGCTCTAAAAGGTATTTTCTTAGATTATCCAGAGATCTATCTGAGCAACTTGTGTAACTCGTAGTAATGGAACTAACCATTCCAAGATACCTCTTGCTCCAAAAAATACACGCAGAAGACACTTCTAAAAATAGCACTCCACTGTAATTCCCTCCTTATGCCTCTGGCCACAGATGTCATATTTCCTCCATAAAGCTTCCTTTTATGTTGCAACAGTAAGATTCTTGATTTCGAGTGGAAGCAGAACAATCAAGAACTATGAACTCTTTCATAGGAGGTGACTTTTTTAGTACATATTTTATATAACATTCAGAACATGATGGGACATCCTTACATCTTAAGTCTTCAATACTTTTAAGTAGAAAATAAAACACTTGTGGTTTAAATTCTGTCTCCCCTCCCCCTTCTTTTTTGTGTTAACAAGTGGCCTTTCACAAGAAGGTCAGTGTGATCTTTGCAGACCATCGATAAGGGGTATGACCAAAGGAAACTAGAGAATGGAGGAATAAGCACATGTCAAATCATTTAGGAGCATGAAACTTGCCATCTGTGTATGATACAGCAAACTTTTATGGCTGGTTAAATAAACATGAGCAAATTAATAGGACGCAGTTGGTAACTTCCACTTTTCCCTTCAACGAGTGGCATTTTGGCAGGCAGCCATATAATCTGCAATAATCTGTCACTGTGAAGCACCACCCACTTCCTGTGCCTCACCCCCAACCAAACTGTAACTGGGATAATTCTGGACTGACAATATAACATTCAAACCACCACAGAAGACCTCTCTAACTATAAAAACTGAAATTTAGATAATTTGTACTCTTAAGTCTCTAACATTCACAGGTTGTAAGGGAAAAAAGCACGTGCTAGATGACATCACATTGCAAAATTTTGGAAGTTTTAAATTCCTTTTTCAATATGTTAGAAAAATCTTTCCACCCGATAAATAATACTGACTACAATGCTCCTTGAATGAAACACACATCCCATATACACTTTTAAGACTTAATTTACACATAAAATACATCAGATACTAGGAGTTTGTCCAGGGTCACGAATCAACCCACACATTTCATTTAAACCATGTTCCAAGAGCCTAGTGAAGTTGGTAAAGAAGTTATTAAAGGAGCTTTCCCAGTTCATAAGATGTTTTACATTAACTTTTAAATATACATGTCTTGAGATGTCAAAAAATTGTCCATCTGTTTACTTCATCTAATTTCATTTTATGGACAAGAGTAGTCTCATAAATGATTAATTATCTCATGATTAAGGTATTTTATTTTTATACTTTAATCAGTGGCCAACTTTATGTACCAAAATGATAAAAAAAAAATCACAAGATGTGACCAAACACTCTGATCTGTCTCTAAATTTGATATTATTTTCAAGACATTGCTATGCTTTCTACCCTATTTTCCCTGTATGTGAAAGAAAAAAAAAAAAAAAGGAAATGTGACATTTTTAAAGCTCTGTAGGATGAATAGTGTGTCATTTTGAGTAGTGCAATTTTGAAATATTGTTTTCAACTAGTATACTTCATTAGCATAAACTGCATTTACCTTTAACATAGATGACATTTAGTATATTTTAAATCTTTTGCTAAAATACTCCTTTTGCTAAAATATGATTTCCATATTTCTCTGGCAACTCAGCATTTACCTTAGTTATCCAGAAGAAAGGAAAAAATTTTAAAACCAGTTTTTGAAAATTTGACACTAATGCTTGTTTGTAGAATATCAATCTACAAATTAAAATAAATGGAATCTATAAATCCAATGACTTTTGAGGCTGAAAATTCCCAGATGGACTTTGAGCTAAGGCCGTCAATGTTCACATGAAATTCAACAGGGAGTTTAAATTATTCTCGTGATCAACAATGTTTAGGCACAAATCATATTTATAACAACACATTAACTGTGAAATAAATATTATAGAAGCTTACAGTAGATCATCGGAAATGTCCTATTACTTCCAATCTAACAGACTAAAGATTTTTAAGTGTTTATTTAGCCATAGCAATCAGTAAGTTTGCTCTTACTGTCTTTCTTTTAAAAACGCTGCCTCTTACTCACAGGAAAGATAAAACTGAACTTGAGTTTCAAGAATACCATTAGGCTATCAAGCACCTTCATCCCGAGAAAGGAAGTTATTACAGACACTTAGTTTATAAGTGAGACTTAAACAGAGTACTTCCTGGTCAGACAGTTAGCATCAAGAGCACTTTGTACAGCTTTACATTTTAACAGTTTGCAAAGAATTTTCTAAAAATGTTTCTGGGCACTTTCTCCCAGTCCCTACAAAAGAGAAAAACTAGCTCAAGCTAAACAAATCTGATATAAAAGTCTATGGTATTCAGTCAGTGCTTACCATTGTGGTAGCATAGAAATATTGGAACAGGTCACCGTTACTGATAATGAAATCAGCTTACCTTCTGATTATTTTACATTTATGCACCCTCATTCCTGCTCCCTGTGTGCTGGAAAGGTTTCGCAAGACAGCACCAAAAGGAGAAGAACTCACCAATTCCTTGATAATGAAGAAAAGGCAAACCACCATTCAGGTTTTAATCTTCACATCTGCAGTTCGTTCTCTTTTAAGCTTATATATTTAAAAAAAATCTTCAGTAAGCTTTGTACAATTCTAATAAGGAACTGCAGATGAAAGCGGCGTGACCCAAGTACCCCACGTTACTATCAGTGTAGCAGGCGGAGGTTATTTCCTGTTCTAACGACCATTGGCTCTCCAGGTGCAAGCGCCTATGGGTGGTGCCAACCTACCCTTCCTTTTGCAAGTGATCCACTAAAAGAGATCTAAGGTTGGCATGACCAGCGTTAGGAACATTTAGGACACAATTGCCTGAGCTAATATTGAGATCTTCCAAACTAGGTTGACTGTGAATTGATGATTACCTAATTCAAAAGAGCTGGAGAAAATTTATTTCAGCAGATTTTTATGATTTTTTTCCAAGATGCACTATTACTAAGAACGGCTGTGACTTCACTCGACAAATACTTATAAATGCTTTCTCCCTGCAAAGCACTGTTCTAGGCACTAGAACACAGTAATGAATAGAACACCATCCTTGGGTTATTCATATACTACCTAGGAGACTTTTGAGGATTTTGTATGTAACGAGAAAACTTCCATAAAGGCAGAGACCAAAGGAATTTGTATAGAAATTTGGAAAGTGAACTGTAGTTAGTGTTTGCTACTAAGCAGCATTATAACTAAAGGCACCACGTTAAGCCTAAAAGAGCTTTTCCAGCCAGGCATGGTGGGTGCATGTTTGTAATCCCGGCACTTGGGAGGCTGAGGCAGGAAGACTGTAGGTTCAAAAAGCCTTTTTCAGAACCTGGTACAAAAGTAATGAGGATTTTTATATTTTCAGCGTTTCAAAAAAGCATATTGGAGGCAATGGCATATGCTCCAGCAGGGTAAAGGAGAAACTTCTCATCATGAGTCACCAATGACTAAGTTCTTTTAATTTATGCTTAAAACACATTTCAAACCCAATTACTTATACAGGCAGAAAACTGATAACAATCCCAAATTAACATCAGAAGCTTGATTTGACCAATTTTCAGGGTTAATATCAGCATCTAAGAAACACAAGTGAAGTGTTTTTAAAGGGATAATGCTCCTGTACTAAATCTTATTATTATGTTGGTCTTCGTGCCTTCAACACCAAAGGCAATGCCAGGAAGCTTCCATTAGACTTTGTTATAAGGAACAGGTTTTTTAGGTTTTAGCTATGCTGAGAGAGAGTCATCTTGGTTGTGTGGTGTGGTGGCAGGAACGGCTTTTATTTGCATTCAACAAACCAAAAATATAGTAAATTCAAGGCTGCTCAAAGAAAAATGTAAAGCCCAAAGAGGAAATTGTGCGAGTTAACTCTACACTTCCAAGCTACACTTAACTTCCTTAGGGTTTTACTTCCTTAGGATTTTACATCCTTGTGTTTAAAATAGCAAAACTTTTTTTTTTCTTAATCAATAAATTGGAGGAATTCCTGAAATCAAATTTCTGCTAGTCAACAAATACACACTAATCAACTACCACATGCTTGGCACTGTTCTAGCGTGTGGCTATAGCAATGAATGTGACAAAAAACTCTGCCTTCATGGGTCCTAAATTCTAGTGTAGGGATTTAGGACAACCAGACAAAAGGACAAAATATTTGGTAAGTCAGAAAATATCAATGATGCTATGTAGAAGAATTTAGTATGAAAGATGGAGACAACAGGACATTTATTTGTGCACAGTTGCAAATTGCTTATACCACAAAGTAAGGCGTGTTTCTTTGGAAGATCAGAATATTAAGCTTTTCCAGACTGACTCAAGTGAACAACCACCTTCTGCTTCAAATGACAGAGAATCTTACAACTAGCAGTTCTTCTGCTGCTGCTTCATTTTTTTTTTTTTTAAATGGTACTGTGGATTGAACCCAGGACCTTGCACAGGCTAGGCAAGTGCTCTACTACTGAGCTACATTGCCAGCCTCCTTTTTGAAAAGAAAAATTATTTTTTTGAGACAGGTTCTCCCTAAGTTGCCTAGGCTGGCTTTGAACTCATTATGGAGCTGGTCTTGAACTTGCAATCCTCCTGCCTCAGCCTCCTGAATAGCTGGAATTACAACAAGCCTGTGCCATTACAACAAGCCTGTGCCAATATGTCTGGCTTCATTGATTTCTAATACCTAGAGGAAGGAAAGCAAAATTCCAAAGACTCATCTAATAAAAATATCACCTAGGGAAATAAAAAATAACAAATCCCAAACACTAAGAGTCAAAGTGCACTCTATGGGCCGTTATCAATGTTAAGATGAACATACAAGTTTCCATATACTTATTACCATCATCATCCGATTTAGCAACTGTCAGGGTCAGATGTAAAGTCTTCCCTTAGGAATTATCCTTGTTATCTTCTTCACAGGCGGCAAAAATTATGTCCTATAATTACCTGAATAATTATACTTAAATATTATTTTGAACCTAAGATAAGCATTTAAATTTAATATATTTCAACAACTAAGATATTAGTTGCAAGGCAACTTGGTTAGATGTGTAAGACATTGTCCTTTTAAAACCAAAAAGATGAATATCTAGGGAGGATAAGTACAAACCCTGTAATTCAATATCAGAGGAAATATTATATAAGAACAATCACAAACCAAATGCTTAGGAAATATGAAGAGAGAAGCAAGAAGGATGATCAGAGAAGGCCTCATGAAAGATGGTGATGGAGCTCAGCAATAGAGCCTTGCTTAGCACGTGCAAGGCCCTGGGTTTAATCCCCAGAACTAAAAAATAAATACATAAAAAATAAAAATAAAAATAAATCTGGATAATGAGGATCAGTGGCATCCAGGCAAAAGAAGGGGCAGAAACAACAGACCAGAAAGTGATAAAGTAGGAAGTGTTTGGCCAATAAGCAGGCCAGTCTTGAGGCAAAGGATATACACATATATATCTATAGTGTGTGTGTGTGTGTGTGTGTGTGTGTGTGTGTGTGTGTGTGTATAAAGTAGAGTGTCAAAAGACTAAAAACAGTTTGATAATCTGTACTGAATTCAGTAGGCCATGAATTTATCAGAAATTTTGAACATGTGACCAATAAAGTCAGAGCTGTACTGTAGGGAAAATAAGAGAGTAACTATAAATTACAAGGATGACAAAGAAAAGGAGCCTGGCAAATTGTCACAGCAGTCCTTCTCTAGCACATTATTAAGGCTTTCATTATATCCTTGGACCATGAAGAGGGGAACACATACTGTGTTGAAAAACCAGCTTGAGGGCTGGGATGTAGCTCAGTGATAGAGCCCTTACTGTGCTCTGGGCCCTGGGCTCCACCAGCACTGAAAAACAAATAAACTAACCAGATCTAGATCATAGTGGTCAGGTTTGCCATTGTCTGTGTGACCCTGGGAAGTCACTTACCTTCTCTGAGTCTCAATTTCCCTATTTGTGAATCTATTCAGTTTTCTTTTGGGAGTCAGGGGCCATGAGATTTGACAAATGATGAGATACTAGGAGTAGAGGAAAACCAGCAGTAAAAGACTATTTCATGAGCTGGGCGCCTTGATACACATCTGTAATCCCAGCTCTGTGGGAGGCCGAAGCAGGAGGATCATGAGTTCAAGGCTGGAGGCAGCCTGTGGAACATAGACCCTATCTCAAAATAAAAAATAAAAACGGGGCTGGGGGTGCAGCTCAGTGGTAAGGCACTTGCCCAGGATGTTCAAGGCCCTGTGTGCAACCTCTCAATACAGAAAAAACATTTGTTTCATGTGGTTAAAATAAGAAGCAGCTACCACTTATTAAGTAATTCTTACGGGTTTGCCACTGTGCTTGGCAATTTACATAAATCTCTTCATTCCTTCCTTCCAAGAATCTCAAGAGATATGCATTCTATTTTACAAATGAGAGAACTGAGAGTGTTAAGAGTTAAGTAATTTACTCACAGTCAAATTGCTGGCTTAGTAACAAAAGTCCCCAAAGATGCACAGGTCTTTCTTTCTGAGTCTAAGACTCTTTTTCTTTCCCCAATATCACTGTTTTTATGTGCTAGGTGAATAGAGTTAACATTTATTCTTGTATTCCGAAGGAAACACTACCTCCCTTAACATCCTTTTGATGAGCTAAAACTCCCTAACAAGAACTAGAAACAAAACTTGCACATAAATATAACCTATTAATTTGCTAATCATTAATTCACTCATTCAACTTACATTTATTGAGCATCCTTCCTACTTTGTGCTTCCTCCTAGGCTCGGAGGATTCCTAGCTGAGTACAGCCTTTGATTGCTATGGACATAAGCCAGTTTCAATAGACAGAAAGTGAAACTTATCAAAATAAATATGTGCTGCGTAGAGTCACAGTTTGACCTGGAAATGAAAGGCTCTTCCATTGTTCCTCAAAAATAGTGGAAGAATGTAAAGCTGAAGGCTTCCAATGAGGATTGTGGTAATTGACCACAATATTAAAATAAAACATATAATGTGAGATTGATTTTGCTACCTGTCATTTCACTGAAGCCAGAGGTGAAGTGAAAGGGCCCCTAACACTTGACTCCAGCAAGTAATTTCCCATTTGTTGGGAGCTCACTCCACATGGATCACACCTTTGTTTAGTGGGAGTAGATTTTGCTAGGTTTAGATATTTCTTCCAAGTCATCTCCCTTTTCTCACTCTAGCAATGGAAAATATGTTTTTTCTTTAATATCTCTAAAAAATATCAGGTTGGATAAAATGCATTAGGTCATTAGGTTGATTTATAAAGTATTTAAGTAACTTTAACAACAATATAGCCAGAACAATAAAACTTATCAATTTAATTCCTACTGGTTATCATAAAAATTCTAAAAAGTTTTTTTTTTAATTTGGTGCATTTTGGCTCATACATTCACCATAACTAATGTATAATTCCCCCACATGTCTGTCAGCTTGTCATGCTTTGGGGGCTTGTGTGTTGCTGGGATGCTGAAAGCTATGCTATCAGTATTTGAGATACCAGCAGGGGACCCTCATGATGGACAGATTTCAGCTGAGCTTCCAGACTGCGACAGACTAGGAAGAAGGACCTGGCAGCCCACTCTCAAAACAATTAGCCACTAAAAACCCTATGAATAGCAGATGAGCACTATCAAATATAGTGCCAGAAAATGAGCCCCTCAGGCTGGAAGGCATTCAAGAAATGACTGGGGAAGAGTTGCCTCCTTAACATAGAGTCCATCTTAACAACAGGAATGGAGTAAAGCCCCTGAGACCTTCTTTTGCTGATGTGGCACAACTCAAAATGAGAAGAAACATAGTGACTGCAACAATGGGCTCAAACATACAAAGATCGTGTACATGGCACAGTGCTGGGTAGTGCTTTGTTCTGCTGCATTTAGGGTCACTTTGAGTAGGGTCTGACTCTACTATGGCATCTAACAACAACAAACTTATAATTACAGATAGGTACTTGATAGGTAAATATTACTTATGCTTCTTTTACTAAGCTGGGTCTAAGAAACAGTAGCAAACAATATAACCTCACAAATAATAAAACAACCAATTCAATGGGTGATTAGACTAACTAATCACTAATTAAACTCCCTTTGTTGAAATGCAAGTGCATGTTATCCCACAACTCAAAAATAACAATTCAAAAACTATGCTGATTAACAGAAATCTCTCACGAAAGACAAACTGAGAGACATACTCTCTTTGGGGAGTCACAAAACACTTGTAGATGGAATCCTTCCTGCTACCTCTTTCCCTCTCTTCCTCTTCCTTTATTTCTTTCATGTGTCTGTCTGCTTTTTTTGGGGAGAGGGAAGAAATTAAGACTGGGAAAAAATTATAAAAGAAAGAGGCTTTAAGCTAAGACTGTAAGTACTAATAGTGAGATTTCATTCATTCTCCTATATTACTGAAATCAATGCATATGAATACTGGCAAGCAATGAGAACATTTATTCAGGCTGGCTTAAACATTAAGCCAAATTAGATACCAAGGTAGTCTCTGAGATCACAATGGTTTGACTGTATAGGGCTCAAATGGTAAAGAAAGCATAAAATGGGTTACTGTACTTACTTCACAGTACTTATATCCTGTAAACTAAGAGTGAGAATAAGCACCCCCGCCAAATCCCATGCATTCTGTGGTTGCTATAACCATTCATACCAAAGTGTAAGGCTCTATCTTAACATCTTGTTGTTATTATATTTTTAAATAGAAAATACGCAGTTTAAATGCACAAAGGTATAAAGATTTCACATATTCATAGTACCTTGTAGTAGAGTTTTATTTTTTGAAACAAATGGGAAAAATTCCCATAGAATTCCTACCCTCCTACCCTGGGACATTATAGGCCTTTCCTATCACTAAAAATTCTATTATAATGAATCTCTGTTCATCATCTCTGGATCAATACCATAACGTAATGTGGCTGAAATGATAGCTTTCGTAATCACTCAGGGGAGTATTACAGCAGTTTTTCTTACAAGGAAATAAATTTACTGTTTTGTCTTCAAAAACAAACATGTGTAACAGTCAGAAATAAGCCAAGAAGACAGTGAAAGAACTTATCTTCTCTGACATTGGTACTGATCTTCCCAATCCTTCCACAGGGCACTTCAAATATTATGTGAAGTGCATAATGAAAACGCAATCCTTTTAAATAACCTCTGTGAGTTAAACTGATTTTTACTTGAACTCTACCTAGCATGTCTTCTACTTACTATCATCCTGATGAAAAGAACGTCAGTAATTTTTGTCTTGGATTTAGATGACAGATCTAGAAGCAGAGGATGTAGATCAGTGGCAGAGTGCTTAACTAGCATGCATGAGGCTTTGGGGCTGATTCCTAGCACCTAAATAAATAACAAATCTAGGAAAGCCTCTACATTATATCTGTAGGAAATAACATAGCATTCCTTTCTTCCTCTTAGTTGGAGTTGCAAAACACCGGCAAAAAATTTCTAGGGAAGTGCTCCACCACCGAGCTACAGCCCCAGCCCTTCAGGCAAAGATTTCTAGTAAGATACATTCTAAACCTGAAACAAAGGAAATACCTAGAAAACTGAAATCATATAGTAATTAAATTCTCCATAATTTTCCCCCAAAACATCATTTTCTACGTTTGCTTCTAACAAAGGAAACTAACAAAGAAGTGAGAATCAGCATTGCTAATAGAGAAAAGATTAAAAATTTTCAAATACAAAATTACTGTCTATAACCATAACAAAGTATATGCACTGAGAGATCTTTGAAAGGTAAGGCAGTACCTTATTAACATGTCCTGAGTACTGGTCATTAGTTTAACTTTTACATAGGTCAAAGAAGGAGCTGCCCCCAGGTGCCACCTCCTATTGCTTCCTATTATTTGTTTCAGCATTTTAATAGACACACACTTGCCTCCCACTGGGACAGGCAGTGTCTGGTTTGAATAGGCTTATCTCCCTCCTTAACACGTCCTGGAATTAAGCCTAACATTTAGTCCCAGGAGTTTCTGAGACGAGAAATCTAAATGGAAAGTGCTATTAGTTTAGCGACACCAGTATCTCTTTTAAATTTTTAGTTTGACCTTCCAACTACTTCCAGCACATCAAAGTTAAACAGCCCCAGTTCCCAACCTGGTATAGTTCCTCTAAATCTTCATTGTAAACAATTATACTGATGTGCTAAGTCAGAAAAAGTTTCTTAACTCCTTGTTGAGCTAAAAAGAAAAAAGAAAAAAGTCCGGAAAAATACAAGGATCAAATAAACATCCCAGTTAACCCAAAATGTAGATTTCCAAAAAGATCCCTCTCCCTTCCAACTTCTTGGGGCGAGCTGAAGAAACCTCCTCCAACTTTTCACAGGTCCTTTTCTTTAAGGTCGGGAATCCCTTACTTTCAAGGCATCCACATCAAACTCTAGGAAACGCATCGGAAGCCAGTGGGCGAGTGATAAGAGGCCAGGCAGAGCGGGTCCTAATCCTTCCAAGATCTGCCCGCCAGCCCCTCCAGCCCGCGCCTTCCAACCCAGAGATGTTTCGATTACATAACCCCGGCTCCGCACAGCCCCCCGGCCTCAACCCTAGGGGACAGCTCGGATTCTAGACCCCCGGAGCTGCGCCAGGGTGTTCTTGACCGCGTGGCCCTCGGTCCCACTCGCCGATGTCGCCACAGGGACCCCGGCTCCCTGCCTCAGCTGTCCCAGGGTTCTCCTACTCAGCCTGCGCGACCCCTTCGCCCCTCTCCCCACCAGGCCCGCGCTGCGCACGAAGGGCAGCGGGAGCAACCTCGCACTGGGGGTCCAAGCCCCACTCGCGCCCCCACTTACACCCGCTGTCCTAAGCCCTCTTAAGGTCTCCTCCCCTCCAAAGCTCCCTGTCGGCCCCTCTGTCCCGATCCCTCCCCGCTCTGCTCTGGCCCCTCTCGGGAACCCCCGTCCCCTAGCTCCGCTGTGCAGGTCTCTCTTGGGGTCCCCCAAGTCCTGTCGGTCCTCTTTTCACACCTCCTGCCCTGGCTCCTCTCGGGGACCCCTCTCACTCCGCTGTCCTGGGCCCTCCCTGGAACCCCTCCTCCCACCCTGCCATCGCGGACCCCCTTGGGGACCGCTCCCATCACCCCGCGCCCTGACCTCTCCCGGGGTCCGCCTGCCTCATCCTGCTGTTCCGGCCCCTCCCGGGGTCCCCTCGGCTCCCGTCGCTGTCCCCGTTCCTCTCGGGGTCCCCTCGGCTGCAGTCACTGTCCCCATCCCTCCCGGGGTCCCCTCGGCTCCCGTCGCGTCACCGTCCCTCTGGGGTCCCCTCGGCTCCCGTCACTGTCCCGTCCCTCCCAGGGTCCCCTCGGCTGCAGTCGTTGTCCCATCCCTCTGGGGTCCCCTGCCCTCGCCCTGCAGTCCGGTCCCCCTCGGCGTCCCCTCGGCTAGTCCCGCGGTCCGGGTTCCGCTCGGGGTCTCCACTGCGCTCGCAGAGCCGCCCCCACCTGGGTCCTCCAGGCCTTCCCTCCGCCCGGGGCCCCCTCGCCCGGGCCCGCGCTGTCAGCACCTCGCACCCCGGGGCTCTCACCTCAGCCGGGCTGTCACCAGTCCCGGGCCCGCCGCCGCCGCCGCCGCCGCCGCTTCCTCCCTCACACTTGTTCCCGACTCGTTCCTCTCGGCTTTGCCCCGGCAGGATCCCCGGGCCAGGTCGCTGGGGGCCGGACCCGGCCGCGAGCCGTCTCCACCCGCGGTCTCCGCGTCGCGCCCCACTCTCCACGCAGGACCCTGGCGCCCAGCGCCACACAGACCCGCTCGTGGCGGCCGCTGCTGCTGTCCGAGGTGCGGCTCCTACCAGGGGTGGCCAATCGCACCAGACCGCGCCGAGCGCGCTCCGCCCCAACGCCTCGGTGCCCGCCCCCTGCCCCCGGCCACGCCCCCGCCGCGGCTCCGATAGGCTTTCCATTGACCTTCCCTGATCGCGGGGCTCGAAGCCGAGGCCGGATATAGGCATTTGATTGGATCTGCCTGGGAAGCCGAGCGGTCGATGGAGCCCGAGGATTGGCGCAGTTGACGGCCGGTGGGACGGGGCGGGGCGGAGCTTCTTCGGACGCGGAAGACGCTGCGAGTTCAGTTACCCGCAGGCCCGCCTGGGGTGTGGTCGTTGTTGTTTGTATTGCTCCAGGTCAAAGTTCATGGCACTCCTCCGCACGCCTCTACTTTTCTTGGGAGCCTCCCAGAGACCACCATGTGAGAGCCTTTGGGGAGGACCCTGTTCTTTCCCTAGACTTTGCACGGCTTTCCTAGTAATCCTACCGTGAATCAATACAGCATTTATTCCCCTAGGACTTGGAATATTTCCTGGATCTCAGGCACGGGAGTTGCCTTTCCTTGTATTGCGTTTAACAGACGTCAGTGTACTTTTGTTGGAGAAAACAAAAATCTGGGCTCTAGAGGTGAACTCTGCACAGCTAAGCATTCGACACAGTCCAGACACGTTTTGATAGGTCCAAGGACGAAACTTCGAAAGTACTCAGTTTGTGGGCTTTGATGACAGGAGGAAGGAGAACACTTGTTAGCTTTAGCAAGGTTTCCGCAACGATACTTAACATAACTTTTTCAGGGACACAGGTTTTAATGATTCTTTGTGAACTAATGGCTTTAGCCCAAATGCAAACTGTAATGACCCAGATCCGTCCTGACCCACCCTGAAAGATAGTGCCTGCCAGCGGTGAAAGTGTATCATGGGCCAAGCGTGGTGACGCATGCCTGTAATCCCAGCACTCTGTAAACCAAGACAGGAGCATCTACAGTAGTTCAAAGCCAGGCTGGGCTACACAGTGAGACCCCGTCTCAAAAACAAAACAACTCTTCTCCCCAAACCAAAAAAAAAAAAAAAAAAAAACCTAAACCAAACAAACCCCTCCAAAGTAGATATCGTGGTGCTCAAGGCTATTCTTTATATTTTTGTGGAACTATATTTTGATTTGTCTGCAGCCATAGCTCCCTGGCATCTGATCCCGCCTAATCTCCGAAGCTAAGCAGGGTCAGCCTGGTTAGTCCTTGGATGGGAGACCACCTGGGCATACCAGGTGATGCAGGCTAGGGAGAAGGACTTGGCAGTCCACTCCCGAAACAATCCGCCATTGAAAACCCTATGAATAGCAGAGAAGCACTGACAATAGTGCCAGGCATGGCACAGCGTCAGGAAGTGTTTGTTCTGTTACACATAGGGTTGCTATGAGTCGGATGGGACTGGATGGCACCTGCCAACATAACTTGATTAAATCAACAACGAAAACTGAAAAACTACCTTCCTACCCGTAGGCCATAAGCCCCAGAGTGAGTTTGTGAACTTTGATCATTTGACATTTTATGAAATAAGGACGCTCAGCGTGGGAGCGGTTCACACCTATAATCCCAGTGACTCAGCCCCTGAGGCAGGAGGATTGCTAGTTAGAGGCCAGAGGCAGCCTGAGTAATTTAGTGAGACTTTGACTCAAGCTGGGGGGTGGTGCATCCCAGTGCCAGAGCACTTGTGAAGTATGTGTGAAGCTCTGGGTTCAACTCTCAAGTACTGGAAGAAAAAAGTTTATGAAGTAATTGTTTCATTTCAAACATATTTTAAGTCTTGTGCATGTAGGCAGGCCTTAGCTCTCAGAAAACCCTCTACTGTGAACTTTCTTTTAAACTCTTGCTGACAAAATCTGTGTTCTAAACAGTATACACTTTTCTCTTAATGTTTAAAAATCATACCTGATTCCAATTATGATGTTCCCTTTAAAGTCTAAGTTGAGTGTTAGGAAATGTAGAGTGTGTCTAGAGGCACTAGAAGTTGCGAAAACCAGGCTGGTAGGACTTTGGTTTAAGTCCAGTTCTGAAGTAGATGTCTCTTCAGCAATGTGGCTGAGTACCATTTTGGGGAGGGATACAGAAGAAAATTTCAAGGTGGTAAAACTTACTTTTGAGGGAACTTGATTTTTACTGGCCTAAGGAGACTGTACAAAATCATATTAAAGAACAATAATGGTTGGGCAAGATTTAAATAATCAGTTTTTTAAAGTAGGTTTCCTCTTTACTAAAGAGCATTTATAAAGAGCTCATCCTACCAGTTCTGCAGTTGGCCAACTGGATAGAAAAAATGGGGCAAATTGTCACGACCCAAGTGTTTTTAATAGTACCTAGGCATTACACACAAAAAATAAATTCATGACCATTAACAGATGGTATTTACAACCAAGAATGTAGAAATAAAACATAAGAAAGATAGAAGAAAACCCTAGCTTCTTTTTGCTTTATTATACTGTTTTTGTCATCCAGTAGAGTTGGAGCCAACTCATAGTGACCCTCTGTGCAACATTTACCCGACACTGTGCCATGCACACCATCTTTTTATGTTTGAGCCATTGTTACAGTCACTGTTTCTTCTCATTGATTGTGCCACATCAGCAAAAGGAAGACTTTACCCCATTCTTGTCATGAAGGTCGACTCTACTTTGATGAAGCAATTCTTCCCCAGTCATCTTTAGAATGCCTTCCAACCTGGGGGGTTCATTTTCTGGCACTATATTTGACAGTGCTTCTCTGTTATCCATAGGGTTTTCAGTGGCTAATTGTTCTGGGAGTGGGATGCCAGGTCCTTCTCCCTAGTCTGTCTTAGTCTGGAAGTTCAGCTGAAACCTGTCCATCATCAGTGGCCCTGCTGGTATCTGAAAAACCAATGGCACGGTTTTCAGCATTACAACAACATGCAAGCACCCACAGCACAAACTGACAGATATGTAGAGGATTTTATTATACATGTTTAGAGCATATATATATATATCTCATAACACACACATACACACACACACACACACAGACACACACACACACACACACACATAGTGATCCAATAGCACAAAAGAGGAAAGACAAAAAATGACTTCATCCTTTGGACAAGAAATGGTTCTGAAACCCTGCTATAAGTATAGACTGATGGCTTACAGTGAACTCTGAGGATGACTCTTATTCATAAAGAATTTCAGCTCTCTCAACTCCTGGAATGCCATCCCAGCATTCCATTTTGGAAATTTTTACGTTTTGTTAGGAGGAAATATTTCTTGCAAAGAGAGCCAACATTTTAATTAAAACAAAGTAGTAAATTAAAAAAGTCTTAAAAATAAATGGGATGCAAACTGGGCATGGTGCTGTTCACCTGTAATCCAAGCAACTCGGGAGGCAGACATAGGAGGATTGAAAGTTCAAGGCCAGAGGCAGCCTGCTTAATTTAGCAAGACAATCTCAAGATAAAAAAATAAATAAATAAAAAGGGGGCTGGGGGTGCAGCTCAGTGGTAGAGCCTTTGAAAATATGCACATATCCCTGGATTCAGCACCCCCAGCACCACAAGAATACAATTTCTCATTTTTAGAAGATACAGCAAGGGCCAGTGTGGAGATAAATTTGATCATCAGAAGTCTGAAAATGAGAGGACTGTCGCAGATTCCACCCTAACTTTTTACATCAGTGTTCTGTTTCACGATTTGTGATTTTTTTTTTTTTTTTTTTTGGCTATGGAGATTTGGGTTCAATATCGAGTGGTGTTACTTTGGGCAAACCCTTAATCTACCTCATTTTCTTGCTACACCCAGCTAAACCAAACTGTTCTCAGCAAAAAGGACATTCTAAATTTGTTTATTAAGCAAAACTTACAACATTGTCCCTCTTCTACTCAGAAGGGATCACAAAAATTAATTCATGTAGATATTTAGCATTCTATTTTTGGGGTTTTAGCCAAATTACTTCCTCCAGGCAAGGGCTCCACTTGCTCAGCTCAGTTATTTGGTTAGCAAGTTATTGGATTAGGCAAAGGCACATTTTAATAGTTAATATTCGAGGAAATACGAGGCAGCTGCTCTGGGCAAGGCCTGGGTCATGGTGTCTAAACCAAGTTGACTGGATGCTACCATTTTTTTAAAAAGGCGAATGACAGCTCTTTTTTTTTTATCATTTGAGAACTGGGAATAACACCTAATCGCATAAACCTACACAACAGAAAGCATTCCCAAGGACTGGGAAAACATCCTCCTACTGACCCCAGAATGGAAGAGCGGCCTCTTTATCTTTCCTGAATAAAGCATGCATTACAGGAGAAGCCAGGCTCCCTTTTTTTGTGCATGATCACGCACACTTTGACTGTCCAGGCTTCCTAACCTATCAAGTTCCTGTGGTTCTCTTCCTTAAACCAGAGACCACCTCCACCTGTCAAGGGCCCCGCAAAGCCTCCGCCCCTTAGGTCGCGTCCATCCTCGCTTTTAGTTCTGGCTTCGCGCGCCGCCTGGCGGCCGCTTCCAAAAGTCCCCGCTGAGCTCCGGGGTCCTGACGGCGGTTAGGGCTGCCCGTAGTGGTGCCTGATTCCAGGGCGCCCGCCCCCGCCCCTTCCCCACTGCCCCGACGAGGATTTTTAAGCGATGGAGCGGCTGCAGGGTCGGCGAAAGGGGCGTGCGGCATCTTCTCCCCCTCCGCAGGGATGGCGGCATCCGGCGGCCGCTGGGCAGCTCGCGACCCGGAAGTCGCCCTCAGAGCGAGGCCCCCGTTGCCGAGCGCGGGCGCGGGGGGCGGAGCTCGGCGCCGACGGGGAAGGGGTCGCCGCGGCTCCTGCTCCGCGAGTTGGGCGCTGCCTTTGGGGCAGCCGGGCTGGCGTGGAGGCCCCGGCGCGGGTGGCCGCGGTCTCCGGGGGGCGAACTCTGCCGCCGGCGGAGGCGACATGAGTGCCGCGGGGCTGCTGGCGCCCGTGCCGGCCCCGGCGGGAGCGCCGCCCGCCCCGGAGTACTACCCGGAGGAGGACGAGGAGCTGGAGAGCGCCGAGGACGACGAGCGCAGCTGCCGGGGCCGCGAGTCCGACGAGGGTGCGGGGCCGGAGCCGGCGCGGGCGCGGGGTGGGGTGCACGCGAGAGGGGTGGGGCCCCGCAGTTCTGGGGCGTCGGGGGCAGAGGCGGTCAGAGCCGGAGGTGCCTTTAAGGCCGCTCCGCGGCCCAACGGTCTGGGGCTGGACCTCGGTGCTTGGCTGGCAGCGATGAGAAAGTCGTCCATTGAGTGCACCGAGTGCTGTTTATTTACAGAGCTGATCCCCGGAGCAGCAGGTGAAAGCCCCCCGTAGTCCCCTTGTTCCAAGTTCCCCCCTTTTCTCTCGAAATGCCCTAAGTCGGCTTTACTTCTGATGGCGCGTTACGTGGTGGAGCACACCGGCTGGTTGCAGAGAGCGGGCCCTGGAAGCAGCCAGATCCTGCCAGAAGTTTGGCTCCTCCACTTCACCCCAGCCCTGTAACCTGAAGACAGCTTAAGCTGTTCAGCGTCGGTTACCAAGTGTAGTGGAGCTGTCAGTAGATGGGGCCTGGTACTCAGGAAGTGTTTTCATCCCTGGGGAAGTAGGTACAGGGGGAGGTAGGGATCTGCTTAGCGATGCCTAGATGTTGTGTTTGCAGTCCCGTGCTCTTTACTCTGTCATTATCGCCCTTCAGCACCTCGCTTTCTCAATCTGGGCTTTATTTACTCTTTGGCGATTGTGAGGAACACTGTTTTGGAGGGGTGGAGGTAGGAGCTGTGTGGGAGATAAGTGCAGAAATACAAAAAGGTAAGGGAGAAGAAAGGAGATAGAGACCAATGGATGTAATATTCTGGCACAAGGTAGGGCTGTAAAGCAAAAGCTAGACCAGCTGTCTGGAATGAGGAGTGTTTTATTCATCTCCGTCTCCCAAGTGCCCAGTAATGTGGCTGGCTGGCACATGACAGGACCTCAGTGAAGGTCCCTTCCACTGAAGGAGCGGAGAAGGGTTTGTGGAGAATTGGATCTGAAGCAGCATTTTTAAAGGAGCTGCAGCTGCAGGACATAATGCATGGGGTTTAACCACACTTGATGAGGCCGTTAAGATTTTGAATGTGCATTGCTTTTAATGCCCACGAGGGGGAGCAGCGAAGTCAAAATTGATTTTTTTCTAGGGGCTGTTGACATTATGTACATATTGTTCAGCTATTGATTTAAGAACAATGTTGCAAGTGTTTTGAAACAGTTTTTTTAGAGTCATTGCGGCCTCCCTCCTTCTTTTAGTTGTAACTTTGATAATATTTTAGTTATTGGACCTCACTTTGTTACCAGGGATTCTTTTTATTGCATGGGAAAGAGGGGGAAAGGTGCCGTCAAGTCGGTATCCGACTCATAGCGACTCTCATAGGGTTTTCAATGGCTGACGTTTCGGGATTGCCTTGGGAGTGGATTGCCAGGCCCTTCTCCCATTTTTGGGGTGCTGGGAATTGAACTCGGGACCTCAGAGACTGCAGCGTAGCGCTCTACCAACTGAGCCAAATCCCAGCCCCTTTTTATTGCATACATCTGCTGTAAAAACCTATGAAGGTTTCAAAATGAGCATTTTTTCTTTTTTCTTTTTTTTTAAATAGTAGTGAGGAGGGCTTGACTGCCTGCAGTGTCTCGTCTTAATACCCATACTTCCTTTCCTGAACAGTCCCTGGTGTTGCCTCTGCAGATGCTGCAGCCTTGACCATGACTGCTTGTGTGTGGTCTTCCCTATTCCACTGCACTTCAGGTGAAGGCAGGCTCTTTGCAGAAATATGACTGTATACGTTGGAAGTGGCATTTTGTTTTTTGTATTTACTGTATTTAATGTTTTTTTTTTTTTTACTGTGGTTTCATGCAGGCGTGCCTTGAGCAGAAATTCATTTTATAGAAGATTATTAAATACTTAACACTCCATCAGGTGATAAGAATTCTGTGAATTATGGTTTTAACCCCTCTCTCTCATTTTGCTCAGATACTGAGGATGCTAGTGAAACTGATCTGGCAAAGCATGATGAAGAGGACTATGTAGAAATGAAGGAACAGTGAGTATGATTTTTATGTTTTTTTTCTTTTTCCTAGAATATAGAATTGACACAGAATCTTCATAGTGACTGTATATCTCTGGTTTTGATCATAGTGCTTCCAAAACCCACATATATGTGTGTGATTCCCCCCTTCCCAAATGAATCACATTTAATCTGGGCATGGTGCACATGCCTATAATCTTAGCACCTAGCTGGCAGAGGCAGGAAGATTGCAAGTTCAAGGGCGGCCTGGGCACATAGTGAGTGCAAGGCCAGTCTGAGTTACATAGTGAGATCCTAGCTCCAAAAAAAAAAAAGCCAAGGGCTCAGAGGTAGCTTAGTGGTAGATTGCTTGCCTAGCATGCACAGGGCCCTGGGTTTAACCCCTAGCACCACTAGCAAGCCCACATTAGTCACATTTAGTCAGTCTTCCTGTTATAAAACTGTTAAGGATAGGTTAAAAAGAACCTTGATAGAAATGATCACAGGGGCGGGAGTAAGACCATATTATAAGAGGGAACCTTTTATTGCCTTTTTTTTAAAATGTGAAAAACAGTGCTCAGAGAGGGTAATGGGTGTCTTGCATGTTGGCATGACCTGCTGAGGGCTGAGCCCATGTTAGACAATGTGCTAGGTGCTTGGAGTACTGTGGAGAAAGTGGGATTGGAGAGCAAGCAGGCTGCTGATTCCTGCCCCACTTCTGTGTCCTCATTCCCACACATCTTCACCCATCTTCACCCAAGCTTTCTCCTCATCTTTAAACAGCCACAGCTGTAGCCATGCAGGCCCAAGCTGGCCTTGAACTCTTAGGCTTCAGTGATCCTCCTGCTTCAGCTTCCTGAGTAGCTGGGACTACAGGTGCACGCCACTGCCCCCTATACTCACTTTTATCGTACACTGAGATTGAAGAGAGTATATGTGCAGTAAGTGTGGATGTATTTTGAGAATCTTGATTTTGGCTTTTCAAATTCTTTTAAATTAGATGATCCACGTTCTTTCTCTTTTAGGTCCTATTTGCAAATGTTTGTGGCCGTCCTCTGGATTCTGTCATCCTTTTTGAGCTTTGAAACCCAAAGGGGTAATTCAGCTAAGTCTGTGATACCAGTGATAAATGAAGGATTACTTTAATAATTCCATGTGATCGTTCTCAGTTTCATCCCTGAAACTGTGCTTGGTTTTTATTTGTTGATAGTTTTTTACTGGTTGACTTTATCCCATTTGAGGTGTAGTCTCACATACATTTTTTTCTATATATGATCTCAGTCTGATTTTTTTTTTTTCCTTTTTCACTCTGCCAGTAGTCCCTTTCATAGCCAGACTCAGTGACAGGTATTGGCTGGCACCCTTCGTGTGGTGGAAAATGTAATTCCAAATACTAGTTTCTTGTGCATGGTTTATATATCTGCCCTGTCTCCTGTACTTGCTGTGTTTAAACATCATTTTTAGAGGTGACCTTTTGATTGAATGTGCTCCCTTAATATTTAATGATAGAAAATAATTTTGATTAAAATTGTCCTGTGTGATTCAGGGAGAGCATCAGGAGTAGGTCAGGCTCTGCGCTGAGAGAGGCAGCCCTCCTGTTGGATGCTGCGATCCTGCCTGCCCTTTCCTCCACCTGCCGAGAGTTGGATTGTATTTGTAGGCCCTGTATGAGTAATTAAAAGGCTATTGCCTATATGTTGGACAATGTTCTTTCAGGTTGAAAATCCTGTTTTTGTCACTGAGAAATTGGAGGTGTTTTTTAGGTAGAGGCAAAAGTATTGCTGAAATGTAATTTACATGTGGAACCCACTATTCAGTCAGACTTGCCAGAGTGTGTAATTGCCTCTAATCCAGTGGATGTGAGAGGCAAATAAATAACATGCCATGTTCTCTTGCCTGGTATGTGCTATATGTTCTCATCCAGCTGGGGCTGCACATAAATCTGCATTTGAACTTTTGATTCTGAATTACTATTTTTCTGATCCTGAAAAAATAGTGCTTTTAAAAATGGCCTGAAGATTTATTGACTTAATGCTTACACAGTTGTGTTGTATGTGTAGAAAAGCATGCTGAAGGCATAATCTTGCTCCTTTAGAATTTATAATCTTAATTATAGAGTAGATATAAGAGTTCTGTTTGATTCCATTTGTTTCTTTGTGTATTACATATACTCTTAAATCCAAAAGAAAATGGCATCACACTTGATTTTTCTTTGTAGGTTCTCCTTTAATTCTGTTTAGTATTGGTATTTATTAAAATCTGTCTTCATATTTGTACGTTTTAGACTGACTCTCTAAAGGTGAGATAATTTAGGAGAATATATGAAGTTGTCCCTTTCTGATCCCTTGCACTAGTAACTAGTAACTAATAACTTTAAACAGGACTCCCGTCTCTCCTCTGAACAATACTGACCTTCCCATAACAACTCAGATAATTGCCATGTATAGGGAATATTTTGGAATTGAGGACTGAATGTTTTGTGTTTCAGTGTGGCTTTTCTATTTTATTTTATTTTTTTAATAGGATGTATCAGGACAAACTGGCTTCTCTGAAGAGGCAGCTGCAACAATTGCAGGAAGGTTGGTGTGGATTTCCTCCTTCGTTTCTAGATATTCTTAATATTACAAACCCTTGAAATCTGTGTGTTTCACTTCTCTAGAGGAGTGATTGAAAATATCGTCTGGGTGATTTTAGCTATCCGTACACATTTTGCTCTCTTCTATCAATAAAGTGATTTTTAAACTTTTCTTTTCAGTATGTACCAAATCTTCCTTCAAGTGAAATTTCATTTGGAGCCTTCTGTAGAGCATGTATGGAAAGCCACCTTGCCTAAAGCTAGATATTTCTAGCAGGGATGTTGTTATCAAGGAACAGTTTTATTATTCTTCTTAAGCCAAATGTTAATGACCTCTGGATTGTCCACACTATGTTTTCTCTTTTTGCTTGGTAAATTGCAAGTGATTATGTCTTGTCAAGTGCTGTTGACAGTGCAGTGGGGCTTAAGATAGTGGGCTGTCAAAGCGTATGATAGGTTTGTAGCCAGTTGCACAACTTTTTTTTTTTTTTTTAATTTATTATTTTTTTGTGTGGTACTGGGGGTTGAACCCAGGACCTTGCGGTTGCATGCTCTGCAAGTGCTAGACCACTGAGCTGCACCCTCAGCCCATTTTTTTACTTTTTGAGGCAGGGTCTCGCTAAGTTATGCAGACTACCTCTGGTCTCAAACTTGCGATCCTCCTGCCTCCGCCTCCCGAGCCACTGGGATTACGGGTGTGTGCCACTGCGTCCGGCCATCAGTTGCACAACTTTCTAGTAATGTGGCTGTGGGCCTGCCACTTCCTCTAGCTCGATTTGTTTTCTAATCTGCAAAATGAAGAAAATAAGAGGAGGAGTGCCTAGCACAGTGTTGGAGACAGCACGGAAACTTGGAGACAGCTGCTGGCATTAGCTCTTTGGTTTTCTTTCCTTTTTATTTTTTATTTTTTTTTTTGCAGGTCTGAGGAGCTGAACCCAGGGTTTTGCACAGACTTTGCAAGCGCTTTGCCACTGAGCTGCACCTACAGCCCCTTTTTATTTTTTAATCCTGAGACAGTCTTGCTAAGTTAAGCAGGCTGCTGTGGCCTTGAACTTGTGATCCTCCTGCCTGTGCATTCCAAGTTGCTGGGATTATAGGTGTGCACCACTGCACCTGGCTTCTTTGGTTTCTTATTATAGTGGAGTCCCCTGTTCAGTGAAATTGCTCTTCCACTTGATCCTTTCATTGCTAGCGGGAGACCCACTTGGTTGGACTAGCCTGCGGACAAACATTATGATCAGGAAACACATCCTCCACAAATTGGGACCTTCATCATTAGCTGCTTTGGGAGAAGAACAATGAGCAGAGATTTCCCGATCTGTACCTGAGCCACCTGGTGTTGTCACTAGCCATGTGTGCCTGCTTACATCAAATCAAATTAGTAATGCAGTTCCTCAGTTGTATCACCCATGTTTAGGTGCTAAACTAGCGACATGTGGCTAGTGGCTATCATACTGAACAGTACAAATATAGAACATTTCCACCATTGCAGACAATTCTACTGGATAGCCTTGACCTATACTATACTGAAGGAAAATGAGCTTTCTCCAGGAACGGAAGGCCCATTTCCTCAGGCTCTAGCAGCAAGTGATCACAGTGTCTGGGGAGTGTCTGTACCCTTCCTCCTGCCCTCACTCCCTGGAGAGTGGTTCCCCAGGGATGCTGTGGATGCCACATAGGTCCCAGGTTTTATTCACTGTGTGTCTTGCCCAAGAACAAGAATCCTGTGAACTCTGCTCAGGTGTGGCTTTCCTAGGTTTTTTTTTTTTCCTGGTGTTACTAAAACAGTCACTGTTAGTGCTAGGAATAATATTAGGAAACAAAGTACAGAACAGATTGATCTTCAGAATAACTTTCTATTTTGTAAATGCCCCAAATCAGGTACATTACAGGAATATCAGAAGAGAATGAAAAAGCTGGATCAGCAGTACAAAGAGAGGATTCGAAATGCAGGTAAGGCTCTTTAAACTGGAAATGCATCACCTTCACCTTTTCCACATTTTGCTGGTCATTAGCAAAAGGTGTAATGTAGCTCCAAGAGCTGTTGTCCAGAATGTTTGCTGGCTGTTCCACTGGGGAACAGTCTGGGAGAGAGATACCAAAGCTGCAGTGATCTAAAATTGGTTCCTCTTTTTTTTCAGTAGCCTAGTTGTTCTTGGTGTCCCAAGAGCAGTCTTGCACTTTCTTGCTCTTGTCCGAATGGCTGTCTGGATGGACATTCAGGTGCTGATGTGGAAGAAGATTGTGGGTTGTTTCCTGTGTATCTTAAGTTGTTCTCTTCTGGAATCTGTGCTCTGGGAAGAGGGATATCCTGTTGTTATGTCCCCCAAGTGTTGTAAGCATGTAGAGAAAAGGAGCATGCTTTTGACCTGTGTCTATAGTAAACGTACTCATTCAGCATATTTGTTGAGCACCTGCTGTGTAAAAGCACTGTGAACAGTGTAAAGTCATGAACACATTGTCTTTGACTTTAGGGGACTTGCCATTTCATGGACAAAAGTGATCCATGTGGATAAATCTAAGGAGCAATGTAAGTTAAATGAAGATTCATGCAGAAAGCTGTGTCAGCTATTGAAAGTGTGTGCACACAGATTCCTAAGCTTACTGGACATTTTTTTTTTTAATGTGTTAAATTTTCAAGCTCATCCTCAGACAGCATTTTGAGTGCCAGCAGGGTGCTCCTTCCTTCATGACAAGCAATGCTGAGTTTGAAAAAGAAGGGCTGGGTGCCACTCATGTTGCTTTCTTTTTGGGTTCTGATCCAGCCACTTTCCAGCTTTCCGTCAACAGAAGACGGTCCTCTCCCCTAGGGAGAAGAGGTCTGGTGCACATTGACAGACAGAGTGAAGGGCGTTGGGGGCGCTGGGGAAGTGGGGCTATAACCATGAGCCCTCAGCTTGTCCACATCCTGCTTGTTACTATGGCTGGCCTACTCTCCTGAGTTCCCAGGACATCTCTTTGAGACAACTTTAAAACCTTCCTCCTTTTGGCGTTCCCCTTTAGCCAGTCAGGGAGGTGGCCAGTCGTCCAAGGAGATGGCCCTAGGGTCATTTCTCACCTCTGTCGCTCTAGGTCTGTGCCTTTGAGCAGGGCATTCATTTTTGGAGCCTCATTTTCTCCGTCTGTCGAGGGAAATAGTGATTCTTCAAGGATTTGGTTTAAGATGTAAATAAAGAAGATTGGTATGAATGCTTTTTTAATTTTTTTTTTGTTTTGTGGTACTAGGGAGTTGAACCCCAGGCCTTATGCATGCTTTCTGCAAGTGCTCAACCACTGAGCCATACCCCCCCGACCCCGCCCCGGCCCTGAACCATTTCATTTTTAAGCTGGAGCAGCAGGATGAGTATTGAGTTGTTTTTCCTCGTTCTCTTTACAGACTTTGAATCCTGTCATGTATGATTTCATAAACATCTCTCTTTCCCCCACCCCCAGGGGAAGATGCAGAAGGCCTAAACCAGTCACAACTTAGCTTTGAAAATAACATTTCATAGCGAGATAATCCATCTGCTTTAGTTGTGGCCAGGATCTGGCTGCTTTAACTGAAACCACAGCCACCAGCTCTAAGTGCTAATTGCCATTTGACCTGTTGGTACGGGTGTGATTTCTCCAATGGCACAGGGCTTCAGCTCGTCCATTCATGAGTGGTCCTGTCCAAAGCAGTCGCAGGAGGAGAGAGCATGTGGGGTTAGGTGTGCCTGGGCTCTTGTGCCTTGCAAGTCCCAGGGCCAAAGAGATTAAGGGTTCTGTGGGTCAGAAAATGAGTGGCTTGTCCCTTTCCTCAATTAATGTTTTTCATTTAGCAACTTGTTAGCTGACATCTGGGCCCCTAGTCTGGGTTTCATGGAACTCTAAAAGTTCTGTGGAGGACGTGTGTGAAAATTCTTTCTGGGGAATGGATCTGTAGGCCTTGTCAGGTTTGCACAGGAGACCATGGTAACCTGTAAGCAGCACGAGTGGAGTTATTGGCCCACCGACAGTGTTATTGGACCAGATGCAGCAGGCCCACTGTTATCCAGAAAAGATTAGAAGCCATAGACTTAAACTTGTACTGAGTTTACAGATTGGTTTACAGTCTGTTGGTGGCAGGGCTGCTGGGTCAACAATTCCTCATTGCCTTGCCCACTGTAGGTGCTGCAGAAGCTGTGGAATACTGCTGGGTGGGTCTTTCCCATGTGTGAAAAGGGATTGATGAGTGAGGGGCTGTCAGGAAAGGAGTCAGGAGAGGGCTGCTGTTAGATTAGGAACTCTACGTTGTGAACAGAGGGCTTGAGGGCATTGTTGGCAAGGGACCAGCATGAGCAAAACTTGGTGGCCTGAGGGTAAAGTCCAAGGAGGCCCAGAACCCCTCTTTTGTGGAGTGTCCTTATCACCCAGAGCCTTTTACACAATACTTCAAACACATCAGTGTCAACTCTGCCTCTGGAGAAAATGCCTTGTTTTTCTCTGAGCTGTACTGTTGTCTGTGAGACTGCTGTCTGTGGGACGGTTATAGAGTGAGGTCTGAGTGACAGAACGGATAACTTTCATTTTGTCAAGGTAGTTTGGTTCTGTAGCTTGTTTTTGCCCCCAGGCAGAACTGTCAGAGCTGATCACGTTCAGGGCCAAATTTTAACTAGACACAGGTACTTCTTGTATCCTTTCCTTTCATGTATATCAACACTTCACTGATGAAAACATTTGGTTTATGTAATGTGCTTTCAGAAAGCAATTACTGTCTCTAAATGAGTCCTAACATCCCTGTCTAGAAAGGTGACGTGCCTAGCGAATCTAATTGCCCTTTTTATCTCTTTCAGAACTCTTCCTTCAGCTGGAGGTAAGTATGACAGATCTTCTGGGTTTGCAAACTCGTTCTGAGACTGGAGTCTTACTCTCTTGATCTGGTGGCCTTTTCTCTGTCACCAAGTAGGTAGTTTGGCATCTTTCACCAGTGTTCTGTTTGGCTAAAGGATACTTCCTTCAGACATTCCATATTCTTTTGTTGTTGGATGGCCTCTGCTTATCACCCAGGGGATTAGGGATCCTCACCCCTCACTGCTGTCTTGTTGACTTTTATCTCACATTATCTCAAGTATCTGTGAATTACAATGGCCTAATTTGATGTTGCATACAGCCATAGCACTGTGGCATCCAATCCCGTCAGATCTCCGAAGCTAAGCAGGGTTGGCCCTGGTTAGTACTTGGATGGGAGACCACCTGGGAACACCAGGTGCTGTAGGCTTGGGACAAGGACCTGGCAACCCATTCCCAAAAATTAATCCATCATTGAAAACCCTATGAATAGTAGAGAAGCACTAACAGTGTTTTGCCTGTTGTAAAGGGTCTATATGAGTCAGGTAGTGACTCAGTGGCACCTAACAATAACAACAACAATTTGATGTTGGGGCTGGGATTTAGCTCAGTGGGTAGAACACTGCTTGGTGCTCTCTGAGAACCTGGGTTTGATTCCCACCACTGCAAAAATGGGAGAAGGATGTGGCAATCCACTCCTGAAGCAATCCCGAAATAACTTGTTGTTGTTGTTGTTAGGTACCGTCGAGTCGGTATCCGACTCATAGCGACCCTCATAGGGTTTTCAATGGCTGACTGTCGGGATTGACCCAGTCAATCCCTTGGGAGTGAGGTGCCAGGCCCTTCTCCCATTTTTGCGGTGCTGGGAATTGAACTCGGGACCTCAGAGACTGCAGCGCAGTGCTCTACCAACTGAGCTAAATCCCAGCCCCCTGAAATAACTAGCCATTGAAAACTCTATGAATAGCAGAGAAGTACTGACGCAGTGCCAGGGATGGCACAGTGTCGACGTGTTTCATTCTGTTGTACATAGAGTAGCTAAGAGTCAAACCTGATTCAGCAGCATCTGACAACAACAACAATTTTATGTTGGTCCTTGAAGCAGCTCAGTCTCTGAATTGACTCACTGGATCTGTTTACAATTGAAGGTCTTCAGGCCAATTGGAAAGATGAGTTAAAATTTCCTTTCATTCCACAGACAGCTCAGTGCTGGTTCTGTGTCAGGCTCAGTGCTGTGGTACAGAAATGAGGGCCTGAGTCTTGGGTAATGTACTGTTCCCGGGATGGCTAGTGGGTGCTTGAGGTGGTTTTTGAGAAGATCATAGTTTATAAAATCCATATTCTTAGAAGCCTGATATCAGTACTGAAGTAGTCTTGGCCTGGAATATCACATGATCCATACTTACAGCCCACTGTAAGCCCCCACGTTCATCACTTAGTACAATGGTGAAATCTTAAAAGTGAGTGCTTCTGCAATTTTCTATTTTAATTTAATTTCAATGTTTTGACTATTTCAGGGCTCAGGCACCTCATGAGTGATGTGTACTTTTTATTAAGGTATCAAAAATAATAACTCAGAGTTGGGTGCAGTGGCGCATGCCTGCAATCCCAGTGGCTCGGGAGGTGGAGGCAGGAGGATCGCAAGTTCGAGACCAGAGGCAGTCTGTATAACTTAGCAAGACCTTGTCTCAAAAAAAAAAAAAAAAAGTAAAAAAAATGGGCTGGGGTGCAGCTCAGTGGTCCAGCACTTACAGAACATGCAAGTGTGAGGCCCTGGGTTCAACCCCCAGTACCACAAAAATAAAATAAAATAATAATAATAATAATAATAATAACAACTCAGGCTGCCTGGCCTCAGTATTATATAATTAATTATGAATATAGAAATTCTATCTGGAATGTGGTATTTTCCCTTGAAATTGTGTCCTTCCGAAGGGTCATTTGCTGTCTCGAGAGACTTGTGTTCTATTGTAACATTAAAGCCTGAAAGAAGAGTTAAAATGTGGGAGAGAGGGGGTCCCTGAGAGGCAAGTTTGGTGCACTCAAAAGCCAGAAGGAGTCATAGTCATACGGTTCTATTTGGGGCACTCACAGGAAACTGGCTCCCATAACCCTCAAACTACAAGGGTCTCTTGTGTTTCTAGTAAAGGTATTTTCTTTTTTTTGCTGTTGAGGATGGAGCCAGACTTCAAGTTCTCTGCCTGGGCCCTGTGTCCCTTACCTATGTTCCTCTTTTGCTCAGACTGAACAAGTGGAAAGAAATTACATTAAAGAAAAGAAGGCAGCAGTGAAAGAATTTGAAGACAAGAAGGTTGAGCTGAAAGAGAACCTGATTGCTGAGCTAGAGGAAAAGAAGAAAATGATTGAAAATGAAAAGCTAACAATGGAACTGACTGGAGGTATGAAAACCCTCCAGGATGGGCATCTGAGAGCCCTTACGGGGCCTTGGTGGGCTGTTCCACTACTACTATTGTCTTGCTCCTCAGAAGAGTATCGACATGGAGCTTTGCTGTTACAAATCAGCATTCCAGCTTGGCTATGTGACCTTAAGTCAAGCTGATGAACTTCTCTGAGTCTGTTTCCTCCACTCTCAAGTAGGCTCATCATACCTTGTCTCATAGGATTGTGGTTAGAAATATGAGTGCCTAGGATAGTGATCTGTGTCTAACACTCACTCACTATGTGGTAGACTTTTAACAGTAATTGCAAGCTGTGGTTTTTGCTTTACCTGATTCCTGGATCTGCTGCCATTTGTGTCTTGGTTATGTTCTCGAAGTACTTACCCACATCCATCTGTAGTGTGGGGAATCTCTGCTTTGTTTTTTATAGTCTGCTTCAATTACAGAAAAGGCGTCATCATCCTCTGACCTCCATGGGGGAACAATGACTTTTGGCTGTATTTTCTGTGCTGTTGGGTCTTCCCTCAGGCAGTACTGTGAACATTTTAGAAAGAGCCAATGTGATTTCGGTGGGGAGCTCATCTTTATTGTTCTCCTGTAAAGGTAGTAAGGTTGCCTGAGACTCAGAGCCAGTCCCCCTCAGCGTTGTAGGATTTAGTGATCCACATATGGGAGCTCAGCAGGCTGTAGGCAAGTTTCATGGAGAAGCAATATGGGCCGACTCTTCTGTTAGCATATGTGTACTGATGAATACTAGAAGGATGAAGGTCGCTGGCTGGAACCAGCTATTTTGGAACTTGGTGATACTGTAGAGCAAGTCAGTGGTGATTTTGTGCCTTGGATATGAAGGTGGCACACCCTAAAATTTAACTTTGAGGATCGTGTTCTGAAAGTACTGGGCTCTGGCATGTCTTATTTTAGCAGAATTTTATAGAAAATAAGGTTTCCCTCTTCATGTCAGTACTGCGAGTTGAACCTTGTGCATGCTAGGTAAGTGCTCCACCACTGAGCTATTCCCTAGCCCCTTTTCTCTCTCTCTCTCTATATATTTATTTTGAGACAAAGTTTTGCTAAGTTAATAGGCTACCTCTGGTGTTGAGCTTGTGATCCTCTTGCCTCTTCTTCTTGGGGAGTTGAGATTACAGGTGTGTGCCGTGGTGCCCAGCAGAAATAAATTTTTTTAATGGGAGTCCTTAGAACTGATTTTGAAACTAAAAGATCTGTGTGTGTCCCCTCCTATATTTCTGTACTCTGAACCAGCTTGACCCTTCCTTTGACACAGATTTATGGCTCCAATCCCCATAATACTCTGATGAGAAAGTGCTTGTGTCTGGTAAGGGATCTGACTCCCCAAAACTCTATCTTGGTCTCCTCACCAAAAGATAGGAAAAGATGTGTGTCCCTTGAACGCCTCTGTTGTGGTTCAGAAAATGTGTTTTGTTTGTTTTGGTGAGAATGGATACTAAAATCGCATCTTTAGACAGCACCATCTTGTTCTTGGTCTGGGATTTAGCTCAGTTGGTAGAGTGCTGCACTGCAGTCTCTGAGGTCCCGAGTTCAATTCCCAGCACCGCAAAAATGGGAGAAGGACCTGGCAATCCACTCCCAAGGCAATCCCAAAACAGTCAGCCATTGAAAACTCTATGAGGGTCTCTATGAGTCGGATACACCGACTCGATGGCCCCTAACAACAACAACAACAATCTTATTCTTACTGAAATGCTTTTTAAATTAGACTGCTATCCCTGCACTGCCTTGTTTGGTACAAGTCTGCCTGCCTGTTTTTTTTAACACACACACTTATTTTCTTTGATGGTGGCTGTGACTGGCATTGATGCCTCATCGGTCTCTGCTAGAGCCACCAGATGTTCGGGAGCCTTCATTAGGCTAGTGGGAATATCGTCTGTTTATAGCTGCTCCCTCTCCATCTGCAGGGAAGGATATCAGACCTTACCTGTGATTTGGCATCCTAATTATTGACAAGCAGCAGATATTGTTTGGCCAGGCAGTTTTACAGCCAGAATCTTAACTGGGACAGGAGGCATCCTCAGCGACTCCAGGCAAATCCTGCCAGGGTAGAAAAGACAAGTAAATGCAGTAAAATCATTTGTAAGGTAATAAAGTAGATTATAGAAGTGTTTAAAGCTAGCCCTGGGCATTAAAGGTACCGATGTCCTTACTCAAGCCATTCGGTACCCTTGGTATGGAAAGCATTGCCAAGGTAATGATAGAGTGTTGAAAGAAAAGGCACTGGAGCTAGAAGGATAATTAGCCTTTCCACAGATGGTGCTGCTATGGTGTTGGATTAAAGGCCTGATTTCATTCCTCTAATTGAGTGACTTATTTCACCTTTGTGGATTGATGCCCAATATCAGTGTTGCCCGGCTCTGCTCTGAAAAGATGTTTCTTAAAATCTCCTTTTCTGCTTCAACATGAAGATCTCTTTAAAAACAAAGTGGAATGAGAAGCTGATGAGAAGCTGTGTCCAAAGGACCCATTGGAAACAGATGTATCTGGCAACCTGCTTTGTCTAAATTTGGCTTGCAGATCTTCTCAGGGATTAGCAGGATGTACTCATTAGCACCCAAACTTCTCATAGAGAACTTAGGAAAACCGGATTGTATAGGCGGCAAGGTGCTCAGGAGTGGAGAAGCAAAGCCAAGTTATAGTCTGCTGCTTCAGCTGTCCTGCGGATGTGGGTCACTTGGGGGGTCTTGAGAAAAGACAGATTCTGTCTCAGAGCAGCTGGAGTGCAGGCTTTCTGACCACTTCCTTGGGCCTGCCCGTGCCCCCAGTTGGACCACACTGAATAGGGAAGTTGCAGGTAGAATGCCTGGTGTGAGGTTTTTTTGATGTTGGGACCGATGTTAGAAGTAACTCAAATAGCCAAGGAGCACCTAGAGAGCTTTAACATGTGGGGAGCTTTATAATTTTTAATTAATTGTTCTAATCATTCGAGCACTGGCCTTTTCCCTTCCTTTCAACAGCTCATTGCCACTTTGCATTCTTTTGTGAATTCTTGCTCACTGGGGCATCTTCAAACCCTCCGGCCCCTGTGGGAACTATTCATGACCTCAGTAAAGCCTATGAGTTTCTTTTAGAGCATCCTGGATTTGTAGCTGGCACTACAAGTTGCCATAATGTCCAAATCAACTTGTTTCCCGAGCATTTACACTGAGCAGGGTGCAGTAGAAGAATGTTAGAGTTGTTTCTACAGGGTGGCAGGTCTGAGGAGAGTCCCTGCTCTGGTGTGCTCTTCCTTCTGAGGTTGGGTTTCCTCATTTGGCTGGGGCCTAAGAGAACCTCCTGTGGAGTATTGGTTGAAGATGACATGAGGTGGTGCCTACACTGTGCTTTGGAGAGTGGCTGGCACGGGCTTGAGACTCAGGAAGCGTAACCACATTTAGTTCTTGCACCTCCCCTTGACTCGGGTGTCATTTTCCTGAGTGTACAGATGGCAGAGCAGACTCAAAAGTGGAACCATTTGCTCAGGTCCTCAAATGAGCTAGACAGTGCTGAAGCCAGAATTTGACGCCAAATATATTCTCTTAATTGCCACACTATACCCACTCTCTAGGCACCATGGGTACGCATAGCACTGAGGGAGTCACAGAATTAGGCTGATGCAGAAGGGTGTGAGTCTTCAAGGAGTTTAGAGTCTGATAGTCACAGAACTGATCCAGCTTTCATGCCCTCCCAGAGGGATTGAGGGAGATTCCTCCAAATGAAGGTAAAGATTTGACAGGCTTGTTTTACAGCTTTCAAAACCTTAGTGTGTATGTGCTTCTGCTATGCAGGAGCAGAAGGTCTCACACAGTACATAGCAGATGCCGGTGAGGAGGGGCCTTGGAAGTTAAGCCAAAGGAAGAGGCCCCACCCAAATATCTGGAGGGAAGATGGGAGAGGTGACGTGGATTTGGGGTGGAGAGGAAGGGCTTGTGCTTAAGATGTTCTTCCCTGATGCTGACATTGTGGAATCCAGGCCAGGCTATCAGCATGGCTGAAGGGCAGAGAGGACCACTCAAGTAAATGTGCTGTTGAAATGCTGTCCCTTCATCACAGCTTTGCCTGCATGGAGAGTGCTCTCTTCATTCCTCCCATGATTTGGAATTCAAAGACCTGACTTTGATTCTTACTCCATGCTCCCGTTTGTGGTCACTACTGTAGCATTGATTTATGACAATGTGAGTGGCCCTGCCAGCCCATTACAGCAGATTATGGGGTGTTCTGGGGTTAGCTGCAGGTCTCTAGCACAGCCCAGTGTTGCACTGCCCCTTATTTGGAGATAGTTGCTAATCTGCTACAGGTGGGTTTTTGTTTCTGCAAAAAATTGGGTCCAGGTTCAAGTGCAGGCCCAATATGTTAAAATTTAGAGGTTTTGGGTTCAGTTTGAATTCAAATTTAAATCCTATGCATAGATACCAGGTCTTCAAACCTGATCCCTGAACCTGTTACAGTTCAAGGAGTTTTGAAATATTTTTTTTTTTTTTTTTCTTTTCTTTTTTTGTGGTACTGGGGGTTGAACCCAGGGCCTCACACTTGCATGCTCTGCAAGTCCTGGACCACTGAGCTGCGCCCTCAGCCCGTTTTGAAATATTTTCTGAACCTGACCCCAGTGAAAAATTGGGTTCCGGTTTAGCTTTTAATGGTTTTTCCTTTTTCCTTTTTCTTTTCTTTTTCTTTTTCTCTCCTCCTTTGTTTTGTGTCATTATCTGTTCAAAAATTGAAGAAAAAAAAAAAGAAAAGAAAAAAATTTTTACCTATCTACACATGGAATTAGAATTTTAAGCCTGGACCCAACACTCTAAATTTTAATATGTTGAATCTGCGACTATACTTGAATCCATTTTTATTATTATTTTGTGGATTTGAAGCCCTAAGTACGAGATTTATTCTGTAGTGGTTTTTTTACTGTATGTATCATGTTTCTTAAGTATACTTCTTTGAATCACTGCAACTCATTTGTTTCTAATAGCTAGACAAATTTTTTTCTTCTTAGCATGCCAGCTTTTTATTTGTTTGCTCTGAATCCCACCTTCCGGTTTGAATCACCCTTCCCCTCATCCTACTTCAGAAACCAGTCAGGGTGTCTCCTGAGCTCACATATTCCCTTTGCTAAACAAATGTTTTATGAAATTTTTTTCTTTTCTGGAACTGATAATGGAACCCAGGGCCTCACATATGCTAGGCAGGGACTCTGCCACTAACCTACATACTCAAGCCTTAAATTTTGTTTTTAACTGACACATAATTGTGCATGTTTATGGGGCACATAGATGTTTTGGTACATATGTACATTGTGTAATAGTCAAATCACGGTATTAGCCTGTCCATCACCTCATAAATTTATCACTTCTTTGTGGTGAGAACATTGAAAATATATTCTAGTAGCTGTTCTGAAATAGTCCATGCAATATTATTAATCATAATCACCTTACAGTGCTAGAACTTATATGTAACTGGAACTTTGTAATGACCTATCTTCTTTCCCTAGCCTTTGGTAACTACTATTCTCTACTTCTTGAGATTGGCCTCTTTCTTTTTTTTTTTCCCCCCAGTACTGGAGGTTGAATCCATGGCCTTGCACCTGCATGCTTTTGCAAGTGCTGGACCACTGAGCTGCACCCTTAGCTCATTTATTTACTTTTTGAGACAGGGTCTCTCTAAATTACACAGACTGCCTCTGGTCTCAAACTTGCGATCTTCCTGCCTCTCCCTCCCGAGTTTCTGGGATTATAAGCATGTGCTATGGCGCCTGGCTGAGATTGGCCTTTTTAGGTTGCACTTGTGAGTGAGATCATGCATGAGCTTTTTTTGTTTTTGTTTCCTTTAATGATTTTTTATTTTTTAAAAATTTACACATTAATGGGTTTCATTATGGCATTTCCATACATGCATATCATTGTACATTGCTCATGTTCACCCTGTATTACCTTCTCAGGTCCCCCCTTTCTGCCACTGATCCCCTTCCTCCCCACAAATGGTCCTCCTTCTGCTTGCATATTTAAATCTAGATTTTGCCTATGAGAGAAGGTGTATTTCTCATCTTACCCCATTACCCTGATGTCTTCCTTCCCCTCTCCTTTGTCCCTTTTCTCCCCTCGGATAGTCCCCTCGGATAGATATATTAAAATATCTAGTGTATATTAAAATCTAGCATCCACATATGAGGGAAAATGTGTGACATTTGTCTTTCTGGTTCTGGCTTGTGTCACTTAAAATGATGGTCTGTGGTTCCATCCATTTTCCTATAAATGACATAATAAAAATATGGAATGCTTCATGAATTTGCATGTCATCCTTGCATAGGGGACCTGTTAATCTTTTTTGTATTGCTCCAATTTTAGTATATGTGCTGCTGAAGTAAGCACTGTGAGCCTGTTTTAATGGTTAAAGTATAGCTTGTACTGCAATTGAACATGGTAGGTAGGTGAGCTGTTGGAAGTGAGTGAACAGGCCTCGGAAGGTACAGAACAAAAGGCCAGCTGGTAAACTGGTAATTGCACATTAATTGCGGGTAATTAATGTTGTCAGGAATCCCTCTGTAGGGAGTGTGCTGTAATGACTTAGTAGTCCTGATTCCACCTGCACTGCCATTTCTTAGGTGCCTCCGTTTCTTAGAGGGTAGACTCAGTGCTGCCTGGGAGTGCCCGTATGTCATATTTCCTGGTGAGGAGAGCAAAAGGATTTGTACTATGGAAGTCTTGGATGAGGTGGTTGGAGAGGAGTTGTGGTGCCCTATGCCTTGTGCAGTGTGTCTCTCCCTGTTCTCCCGAGTCTGGTTTGTTTGATATTCGGTGCAGGGCTTCAAAGCCACTAAAAATTAGGTTCAGGTTTAGGTTGGGTTCAATATGTTAAAATTTAGAGGGTTCAGGTTTAATATTTTAATCCTATGTGAAAAAGAAGAATAAATTTTTTCATTTTGTTTTCAATTTTTAAATAGCTAATGATACCAAAAAACAACAACAACAACAAAAACCAACAATACAAGAAAGACAAAAACTAAACTGGAACCCAGTTTTTCACTGGGTTTGGGTTCAGGTTCAGAAAAACTTTTTAAAATCCTTGAACTAGAACAGGTTTGGAGACACGGGTTGGGTTTGGTTTGAAGCCCTGCTGTCTACACATAGTATTTAAACCTGAACCTGAACTGAACTGAACCGAAACTGAGCCCTGTATTTTAATATATTGGACCTGCACCCAAATCTGAACCCAGTTTTTTCACAGGTTTGAAGCCCTGGTTTGGTGGGATTCTACAAATAATATCTGCTGTTCTCACTGAAGCAAATCTTGGAGGAGCCATCTGAATCAGAGAGGCTTTGTGATTTAAGCCAAACAAAGGGATTTGGGGGTTGGTGCCCACTGTCCAAGAAGGCTGACAGATCCCCTTTTCAGGTGTCTTTCTCAGGGTTGTCACACTCCAGGATCTGGGAGTTTGAATTGTGTCAGTATTCCCAGATTGAGTGCTGGGAGATTCTTGCTGACCAAACTTGCAGGAAATTGATGTGACAAACTCAGCATGCCAGCCCTTGCTTATGGTGAGAAATAGAACTTCAGGCAGACTCAGCCCAGGTGGTGAGAGCATGTGCTTACCTCTTTGAGAAACCTACCTTTAGAGCCAGTGAGGCAAACCTGGGATTGGAGCTAGGTGACTGAGGTGAATAAATAATCTTATTGTATCCTACTCGGGCTGTGATACTTAAGTTGATCTCCCCCCTAATGACTTCTTCCACCTGGGCCACTGGCCAGGCCTGCTCCGTGCTGTGCCCTCTCTCCTCGGTGGTGATAAGACATGCTGGGAAATTTCAGGGGCTTCTCCAGAGCACCTTCCTTCTGCAGAAGTGGTCTTTTGGATAAGATTCACTAGGTTATTGCTATGACCAGGCTAATAAAATTGGTTGATTTTCACCATTTTATGAGAGGAGTTTGATTATATTTTCTGATTTATAAGTAATAAGTTATGATTTTTCTACATGTAGTGGCCTCATTAAATATACTATTCCCAGATCCTCTCAGCTACACCTTTACTTGGCTTAATTCCATCATTCACCAACCCCGTCCCTGTCTTATCAGCCTGTAGAACACTCTGCATTCAGCCCCTCTCTGCAGTGGACAGAACATCCCATAGTGTTCACAGGCCACCTGCTGTTTGTCTGCTCTCTAGGATTGAGTGAGCTCCTTTCCCACTTGGGTTTCTAAATTTGATATGGGTGCTGCAAAGCCTCACAGCAGATATCATCTGCCTGATGGCACGTAACTTCTGTGCAGCTATTTGCACCTTGTCTTTTTAAAAAAGATCTTTGTTTTCTTCTTGCCAAAAAATATGATAAAAATGGCTAGATTCAATGGAACTTTGTTATGCCAGGCACTGTGCTATGGGCTTCATGTGTATCATCTCCTATAGCCCCGAGAGCATCCCGTGACGGAGGAATTGCTATTTCCATTCTTTAGCAAGGAAACTTGAGACATAGAGCATTTATGTAGCCTGACTTAGGTCACACGCTGCTCCAGGGATTGAGGTCCCGGTTGGTGAGACACCCCTGTTCTTAACTGCAGTGCTGTGCCCTAGGCCAGTAAGTAACTGGAGAAAGGTGACATGCCAATGTAGGGAAAAGACTTCTCCCCTCTCTCCAGGCTTGTGTGTGTCTTCTTCCTTCTACCCCAACTTCCAGGCATACCTTTATGAATATTCATTAGGCCCGTGGTTCTTATTTTACCTCCATTCTACTCACAGGGGAGAAAACCCTCAGTATTACCCATTTCTGTTCTTAGCAATGTGCAGAAACATCTTTAACTTTGTGTGGCACATTTGTCATATGCCCTATGATCCCGTACATCGCGATGGCACAATTCTCTGATGCTGACCTGCCTGCTCTGCTGATAGTGTCCTGCCACTAAACTCAAGCATATCACAACTGCATCACTTATAAATGAGAAAATTCAAATTCTTCTTATAAAATGGTGAAAATTGACCCTTTTTATTAGTCTGGTCACAGCAATAAACTTGGTGAATTTCATTCTGATGGACTGCTGTGGCTAAGGGAGGAGGGATTTTTGGACGTGGGGAGTGGGGCCAGGTAAGAACACAGAGAGAATGAAAGGAGGCTTTATTCTGTGTCTTCATTGTGTCAGTCTTAAAGTCAAGTGGTTACAAAAGGTTATAAAAAAAAGAGAGTCTTGAGTTTGTAAATGAAGATTTAATATAAAAATGTTGGCACTGAGGCCAGTGGCCTCTAAAAGAGCCTTTTATACCATTGGGCTGCAGCATACCCCCCCTTGGTGAGAGCAACAGAAATTAGACAAACGCGATGACCCTGAGGTTCCTTCCAGTCCTAAACCTTGGACTCTGTGTCTTCTTAGGGTGAAGGAAAGGAGCTGCAGCCCCTAGTTTTGAAGGTGCTGGAGAGAAGCCTGCCCATGGCCGTTAACTTTAGACAGTAGGGTTGGATTTCTTGGCAGGGGATGCGGAGAGGGGTTCTGGTTTAACTAGCCTGAATCTTACACAAGCACAGACTCTCGGTCTGATAGGGGCATCTGGCATACACTGTGCGTGAACCAAATATCTCCAGTAAAACGGTTGTGGTTGGGTGGCTGAAGGGCAGATGGGGGCAGATACTCTTACACTGTAGGCATTTTTCAAGTGGGATTTGGATAGATTTACCCATTGCATTCTTGCCACAGATTCTATGGAGGTGAAACCCATCATGACCAGAAAGTTGCGGAGGCGACCAAATGATCCTGTCCCCATCCCAGACAAGAGGAGAAAACCTGCTCCTGATATCCATTTGCACCAAGCTTTAATTACTTTTTACCCTAAGACCACTGAATCCTTTGTTTGTCCACTTGATAGGGTATACATGGCCATCATCCTGCACAAAACAGTCATCATTGATGGGAAAAACAAAAAGGCGTATGGGTTAGGGGTTGGCTGTTTGGTACTGGAGTCCTTAACTGACACTGCTTTTACAGGGAGAGATTTATTGTAAGTGGTTATTTTGAAAAGTCTGTGTTGGATATTCAGCCAGGTTTTAACACTCATTTCAAGATTCAGGAGCAACTGAAAACTTGATATGCCTTAATTTTTCCACCCCTAAAATGAAGACAGTATATATAATATCTGCCTTTGTGTCTCTCACTTACCTCAGCCCTAAGATATTGGATGGCAAACTGCTCCTAAATTAAAGCAAAGGAAGTTTTAGTTGACATTAAGAAGCTCTTTTATTATAAAAGTGGAAAATGGAAACGGGGTACTTGAAGAGAGATGTTGTTTTTGTCTCACTTCAGGAGATTAAATAAGTAAGTCCAGAGTGGTTCAGTCATTGGCCCGCTAGCAGCAAAGGGTGTAACTTCATGTCCCTTCACCTTCACAACAGGATTTAAGTTGCTGTGGAAGACTAACCTTACTTCGTGTGTGTGGAAGTTTTCAGGTCTTTGGAACAAAAGCACTTTATAAATTGAGGATGAAATTGTTATTTAGTGCTCTCTGTGCTCTCATTATAGTAGATACCTGATAAATCATGTTCTGCTTTATCATTATAGTAGTTTATAATGTGTGGGGCATGAATTCTTTTATATACCTAGTGGCCATGACATTTAGTAGGGAAATTCCTAAGAAGCAAGTTGTTATTGTGAAAACATCATTTAACATGGTCATACTTTGTCAATTCTGAAATGCTGGTAACGTTTTGTTGATTTCTGTTTCCTTGGAAACTACTTTTCAGGCACATTCCTTTAACTCTCAGTACCTCAGCTAAACTATTTGTTAACCGATGAACAGATCATGGAGGATCTGAGAACATTAAATAAGGTACAGTTTGATTTTTCTGATTTATTTGAAAGCTCAGGCTTGACATGGTTTTCTGCCTCGCTTTGTTCATGTCAGTTGTTAAATCATTGGTACTCTGACACTTTAAGTTACATTTGAAATGATTTTCTCTAAGATTTTTTTTGTTGTTCCTCCTACAGCTTAAGTCACCCAAGAGACCAGGTAAGTGCATGATGTCGTTGGCATTTGAGCAATCTTTATATCATGTTGTTGGGAAAGCATGTGAATACCTGTCAGGAAATTGTTGGAATTTTCAAAAGTAAAGCATTCATTGTTTGTCTAAGAGTAGTCATGAAAACAGAAGGGAATCATAAGTGTACCCCTTCCCTGACTATTTTTTAACCCTACTATGTTTTGTTTTTTCATTAGGATGTATTATGGAAGAGACATTTGATTGTCTAGTTTTTTGTGTTTTTGTTTTTGTTTTTGTTTTTTTGAGACATGTGGCCCAGGCTGGCCTTGAACTTGAGATCCTCTTGGCTTGGCCTCCCAAATGCTGGGATTTCAGGTCTGTGCCACCATGCCTGATTGGCTGTGAAAGGTTTCCTTCTATGTAGGCATCAGGCATAAGATTCAAATATGCATCCAGTTTTGAAAATGAAACCAGAGTATTAGCCAGCATTACTTGCTTTCTGGAATTAAGTCCCAGGCATCACTGTTCCACTTTGTCTTTGTGGTCGGGCCCTGATAAAGCACTCACAGGCTGCTCCAAGTTCTAATTTATAGAAGAGGCTGAGGGAGACTCAGTGTTCACAGACGTTCCTTCCAGAGTGGCACTTGAGAGCCAATGCTAGTTGCAAACTAGAGTTCTGAATTGGCTATTTCTTTTGTTCCATGCACTGTGATTACTCACACATCCCTCTACTTACTGAGGCTTGTGGCAGAAAAACAAGATAGTTCTTTCAGTAGATAATATGGTCCACAGAGAAGTCCTGAGCATTTGAGGCATAATGGAGAGGAGGTTATGTGAATGTGTGCATTTAGGTCATTTGAACCCATCTTAGTTCTAGAAATGATTTCATTATTAAGACACAGTCACAATACTTGCCTTTTTGTGCTTGTTCTGGTCATCAGGATTTTAATCCTACTCTAAGTAATCTTGTGCAGTTGCACATTTGACCTTAACCTTCCTAAGCCTCAAGTTTCTCCTCTGTTCAATGAGATTAATCCTTACCTTGCCTACCTCATAGGCCTGTTTTGTGGGTCAAGTTAGATGAAATATTCAAGAGCTTTGTGTGGTGCAGTGCTGATTGAGTGTCCAAACCAAATTTAGCATCAGTATAGGGAGCTCCCAGGAGTGAGGGACTACTAGGTTGCAGATGCTGATCTGTGATGGGAAGGTGCCTGTGAATAGCCACTGCATCCCACTCTGGGCAGCGTATCAAGACCTCGTCTCTTTAAAAGCAACAACAACAAAGGATTTTGTTCTGTTCCCATGCCTTAGCACTGTGAGGATTTGATGGTTAGGTTTACCACCACACTGGTGGTGCTTCAGTGAAAGCATGGTAGCTGGTGGGCTCACACATTTATCATGTGCTTAGTCACTTAAGAGTCTCTGATTTCTCTAGCATCCCCGTCCTCCCCTGAACACTTGCCTGCCACACCTGCAGAGTCTCCCGCCCAGAGATTTGAGGCTCGGATAGAAGACGGCAAGCTGTACTACGATAAAAGATGGTAAGTTGTGAGAGAATGCCGACTGCTCCTGAGTCTCAGGAGAGCCACTTGGACTGAGGGCTGGGGCTGTCTGTAGTGATTATTTCAGAGCATGGGTGCTGCTTAACTTACGTTTTTTAAAATTTATGTTTTGCAGTGCTGGGGATGAAATCCAGGGCCTCATGCAGGCTAGGCAAATGCTCTACCACTGAGCTACACCCCAGCCCCATCTTAGAGTTTTAAATGAGATTCTACTTTTAGTACTGTGGACCAGCAGTCATTTGATGGATGCCTCTGTTAGGTCCCTGAAAGCAGTGTTTCCCACAGTGTGTTCTGTGGATGGTGGATACCCCCACACCCTGTTGTCACCGTATTAGAATTTGCAGACTGACATCTTTTGCAGTGCCCTTGTCCAGCAGGGCTGGGGTATGTGTCCCTCTGTGCCTCCTCTTAACTCCACTCTTATGTGCTAAAGTTAATAGCTACTCTGTGGATAAAAGGATTTTGTGGTCAAATCAGTTTAAGGCATGATCATGGTGTTTTTTTTTTTTTTTTTTTTGGCGGTACTGGGGATTGGACCCAGGGCCTCATGCTTGCATTCTCTGCAAGTGCTGGACCACTGAGCTATACCTCCAGCCCATTGTTTTTTTTTTACTTTTTGAGACAGGGTCTTGCTAAATTATGCAGACTGCTTCTGGTCTTGAACTTGCGATCCTCCTGCCTCCACCTCCCTAGCCGCTGGGGTTACAGGTGTGCGCCACCATGCCCGGCACAGGATGATCATGTTAATAAACAGATTTCTTATAGCACTCTTTGGGTCTTGTGATATGCTAATAATGTATGCTGTAAATTTTGAAGATGTTATTAAGTAGGCTTTATGTGACACCTGGACCCTTTTCTCATGCATCATCTCACTGCAAAAGTGTTCTAGGAAACTTACCTGGGGAAATTATACCCTAAAACATGACTAGTTTGGATTAAAGACTGTTTGAAACCTTCAGATTGCCAGCGTTTTTTCATTGGAGAGGAAATGGCAAAACAACGAGAAAGAACCTTAAAGGCATACGTTTACTCATTCAACAAACATTTATTGGCTTTTGTATTAGACATTCTGGTAGACATTAAATCACTCTGCATCCTGCCATCTTTTCACAGCTCTTTAAGTTCTAGTACAGTATTTCCTTTTATTCTTTGTCCCTGTGCAGGCAAACTCTTAGTTCAAGTTGGATGTGGACACATGGTCACATCCTGCCTTTCCACATGGTTAGGTTATTTTATGGTCTTTGGGTTATTTTATGGTCTCTGTAATGATTTTAACATCTGTATAACTCTTGAGTTTCAATATTTTATTCACCCATAAGTTCCAAAGTTTGGGTAATAGTTACTATGACTTTTTTGAGGTTTATGTTAGTTGCACTATGTTAGTTGGTTACCTTATATTGTACAGTCATCCCTCTATCCGTGGAGGTTTGTTCCAGGACCCCACTCAGATTCCAAAATCCATGATGCTCAGGTCCCTTATGTAAGATGGTGTAGTATGTGCATATAACCCAGGCCTGTCTTTTCTGTACTACTTGCAATACTATGTAAACTGTAGTAATACTGTATTTTTCAAGAAAAAGTGTTCGTGTTAGTACAGACAGAATTTTCTCTGAAATGTTTTCAATCTGCTGGTAGTTGTATCTACAGATGTGGGACCTGCAGATCTAGAAGGCTGGCTGTTCTTGTTAAAAATGCTTAGAGGTCTAGTCATGCCTGAAATAAATCATTTCTACCTATTAAGTCACAGTGAGTTAATTACCCAGTAGATGAAGGAGGCTTGCTTTGTCTATAAGCTTGATGTTAGTGATTTCTGCCTCTCCGATTTGGCTGTTCTTTGGTGTTCTTCAAAAAGGTCAGTTTGTATTGTATCTTAATATGGCTTATCAGAACATATCACCACTAGGTGGCAGGCCCTGGTTGCTCAACACAGTGGGGTAAAATAAAATGAAAAATGTTTCTAATAATGAAAACCAAATAGCCTTTAAAGATCGAGCCCACATAGAAGAACCATCTTTGAAAATGATGAAATTTATCACTAACATTTTTACGGATCTGTGAGCCTTAAAACCATGTGATATTTCAAATGATGTTCATTTAGTAATTGCATTGCTTCAGATCTTCCTCTTTCTAGACTTAATCCTTACACTTTATGTACTACTTGTAATACTGAATACAATGTAAATACTGTGTACACTGTAGTTATACTGTATTTTTACAAGAAAAGTGTTCATGTGTTAAGAGTGAAAATGCCGTAAAATTCTTGTTTTCTGTTTTTTTAAAGAAAGGATCCACAGAGACTGGTGTTTTATGATGTGAACAAAGCAGTCAGGTTTGACGTGTCAGAACTCGTTATTTTGTTTTGTTTTTTGCAGAACTGGGGGTTGAACCCAGGGCCTCACGCTTACATGCTTTGCAAGTGCTGGACCACTGAGCTGTGCCCCCATTTTTTTTTTTTTAATTTTTTTTTTTACTTTTTGAGACAGGGTCTTACTAAATTACACAGACTGCCTCTGGTCTCAAACTTGCGATCCTCCTGCCTCCGCCTCCCAAACTGCTGGGATTACAGGCATGCGCCACCACACCCAGCTCAAGGTGTCAGAACTCTTAAGCAGTTGGAAGGAATTTTCACCATGTTTATTGTGTTAGCAGAAGACATTTAAAAAACAATGTCTTAGAAAGATTTTACTTTTTAAATGAATTTAAAAGTTTATTCTCTTGTTAAATATATTTTGGAGAATGTTGTTTTCTTTTGTATTTTGAGTATTTTTCCTCTTTGACTTTGGCAATCAGATCTCATAAGTCTTTGAAGGGGGGGTCCCTTTCTTCCCTCCTCCTTTCTGAAAGGGGTTGCTGAAGTTCTGGCCAAGCAGTCACCGTGCAGAACCTCTCCCGCCCAGCTCACCTGGCTCTGGGTGTTTGGCTGTTTTACCCTTGTCAGTTTGTAGGCCTCGGTCTTCTTTTCTCCATTGGCATTTGTGGCCTATGTCTGGGAGATCAACTATTTTGGTTGAACAGTATTTGTGACAAAACATGTTTCAGTGAGTTGTAAATGATCTTAGCAAAATGAGTGTGATTCAGGCTTCTCATCTTGGCGTGAACACTTACCAAGCTACACTTCATTTTGAAAGATAAGCATCTTTCCTTTGTCTTCATCCTCTCCTGCTTTAAGGTATTTTGTTGTTGTTGTTGTTAGGTGCCGTCGAGTCGGTATCCGACTCATAGCGACCCTCTGTACAACAGGGGAAACACTATTTTCAGCGCTTCTCTGCTGTTCATAGGGTTTTCAATGGCAGATTGATTTTTGGGAGGGTGTTGCCAGGTCCTTCTCCCAAGCCTACAGCTTCTGGTGTTCGCAGGCGGTCTCCCATCCAGGTACTAACCAGGCCTGACCCTGCTTAGCTTCCGAAATCTGACGGGATCGGATGCCACAGGGCTACCGCTGCAGGCAATGTATTTTATATTGTGCTATAAGTTTGCTTCACATTTGGTTGGACTAATCACCTACCCCTCTCAGAAAGTACTGTGGAAGTAGCTGATATCTTAAAAGAACTCAGTGACTGCTCATACAGGTGGACTATTTTTTTGTTTCTTTGCCTGAAATCTAGGGCTGCTAATGTGAATCAGAAGTGAAGTCACCCATTTGCTCAGTAGATTTAACCCTCCTGCTTTCATTTGACAGAACACTGTTAAAACTGACTGTTTCCAACTGGAGCAGGGACCCATTGAGGTTCTACAGCTATGATATTGATTCAGTTTTTGGGAAATGAAGTGTTAATATCAGGATTCCCAGTGGAATACAAAGTTTAATTACTTCTTGCCACTCTTTGCCCGATGTTTGGACCCATGTCCTAAAGAAATTACTTTCTTCCAAAATAGGAGTGTTATTCTAGTTCATTGGGTTTAACAATGAGGCCCAACACTGTAAGAGCTTAATTGACATTTAGGGCTTTTTCTCTAAGGCTGTTTAAAATGTTTTTCAGCAGCTGAGTTGCAGCTTGTAAAATGGGTTAATTGGCCAAAAGCAAAAAGAAGTGTTGCACATTTTTGCTACATTTGCTCTATTGATGTTGTTTTTTAGCATGTTTTATTTCTAAGTATATTTTGATTCTTTCTCCCTTTTATTATTTAGAAATTGAAAAGTAAATTTGTATGTTATGATTGCCATATACTTTTTGGTTTATCTTTTCAAAAACTCCATCTGGGCGCTTTAATTTCTAAGGACTTATCTTTTCAGAGAATTCAAATAACTTAATAGGTTTGATATCCAGGGACCGTGGTTCCTTAAGACCATTATGTGGTACATGAAAATCCAGAAAGTCCCAGAGAGATGGGGATCAGTTGGTTTGGAAACACGCTAGCCAGCTCTCCTGTGGAGCTCATGGGAACATGGTGGATATTCCATCTGCCACTGTGTAGTGAGATCAGAGGTGATGGCCCAGGCTGCAGTCTTTACTCCTGATGTTCACTGCTAACCATTCAAATGTGTGGGGCTTGGGGGTTCTAAGTATAAGCGAAGGAAAATATATCTCCTGAGAACTATTTGAATAGTCTTCCGGAGTTCACTGTTTGTGTTCAGTTACTCTATCTTTATTGTTACTTATGTTTTCCAATACCATAACTTATAAGAAAACATCATTTACCTTTTTATGCAGAAATACCTCTTTATTATAGAAAATTGAAAGCTACACAATAAAAGGAGTGCCATTCTTAACATATTTTTATAAAATTTTAGTACCTAATACCTAGATTTACTCAATTTGTGTTTATGAACACATGTGACAAATATATTCTATTAGACACACATGAACATAGACATATTTTCTCCCTACTTATCTCTTTTTTGAGTGGGTTTCCGTGCTAGTAAATGTACTCCTACACCACATGACCATGACTTTCATTATTAAAGTATTTAAAAAGTAGAGTCAGAATGACTTGAGGCTGTTTGCATTTTGTTTTGTGTTTCAATCTCTTTAATAAGTCACGAACGCCACAGTGTAACTAGTGTGCTTCTCCCTCAGTAGTTTTATTCTAACAAAACATGACTTTTTATGAATGATTGTTGGCTGAGCTATGGGAGGGAAACCAGGGGAAGTGTTCATGTTGCTGTGAGTTAATTCCGCTTTTCCTCGCACATTGTATAATTTGGATCTTGTTATATTACCTATTTAGCATAATGCAGGTCCTCTAGCCCACCTTGTCAACTAATATATGGCCAACAGCAACTTTAAAGCCTGGATCTACACCTGTCTCACTGCTCTAATTGTGCTTATGATTCACTTTCTTCCAAAAATGTTTTTAGGAAGTAAATTTACTTGGAAACCTGAGTTTTTAGCTCCTAAGCAGTGGGATGAAGAATGTTTAGAACCTAGATGGGAAGAGGCTCACTGTGGGAGAGATGTTTATCCCTTATTATGATAACTTGCCCATAGACTATTTTATTATACCAGCAAATCAGAATCTGTCGTCTTCCTCCAGAGAAGTAATAAGCTGCAGTGATTTGCTGGGAGATGTATTTTGGTGGAATTTATATGAATTGGTAGATTTCTTTAGCTAGATTTGTGTAGCTAGATGAACCAAAGGTTAGTTCTTGACTGACGTGGGGCTGGCCCAGGCCAGTGCTGCCAGGAGCAGCCTGCTGGTACTTCCAACTCTTGTAATCCAGCAGCTGCTCTTTTGTTCTGTTTCCCCATTTGGACTTTGGCCCAGGCTTCCTCGTTTCCATCCTTGACAAGGCCTTGTTACTGAACTTCTGTAAGTTGGAAGTAGCCTTGTGCTGCAGGCCAAGAGAGTAGGTGCAGGGGCTGGAAGAGGAGCATCTGCCTGTCCGCTCTATTCACAGTGGCTTTCCCCACTCTCCAGGCCAAAGCAGGGCAAATCAGACACTTTGGTGTACATCATGTTGTTAGGAATATTGCCTTAATAACATTTGCCAAGTGTGATTACTTAATGCTTTCCCTCCCCTAATTTTACTTAAAGCTCTTTGACAGCAAGGACCTTGTGGCCTTGTTCATTACTTCTATCCTCCAGCATAGTCAGTGGTACATGGTGAGTGCTTAATGAGTACTTTTAAAGGAATGACTAAAGTAAGGGCTGAATTCAACTTTCCTTCTTGTTGATGACTTAGACACATAGAAGACAAATGGCAAAACCTTTGTTCAAGCCCATCTATTTGTTATGTTTACCTAGCCTCCTTCAGAGTTTGGGGCAGGGACAGAAAATAGAACAGAGATTTTCCCTTAACATTTTCAATTTACTTTTTGCATTGAGTCACGTAACCCAAAAATAAATAAATAAATACATAATAAATAACATAGTTTTCTAGCCTTTCCTTGAGTCTCTTTTTCTCCTTTGCAGAGGGATCAAGGAATGTAAGTTTTAGGTCCAGAAGATGAGGAGGTCATCTGAAGTCCGAACTCTTCTCAAATACAAATTATTAAGGCCCTTTCCTTTAATTACATTTTCTTGTGGTGAGCTCTTCTTTTTTTTCCCCTCCCCTCTTATTTACTTTCTCTTTTTACATTTGTGTCCTGTTTTCCGCAGGTACCACAAGAGCCAGGCCATCTATCTGGAGTCAAAGGACAACCAGAAACTGAGCTGTGTGATCAGCTCAGTTGGAGCCAATGAGGTAGGAGCCAACTTTCCTTACCCTAGGAAAGCAAAATGTGCTCTGCAGAGTGTGGAAAACATGGCGAACCTGAAATGAAAGTGCCACCAACAAAATATGGTGGAGTTGTGTCTGTTATGTGAGTTTGGTCTTAAGGTCAGGACTTGTGGGCAGAAATTGTGTGTGCCCAGAGTCTCCCTTTACAGCCCTTCCATTTGTTTGCCTGCGGTCTGGGCAGCTTGGTTCCTGGTAGTGGTAAACTCCCCATGCTATGATTGATTGGGGAGCCACTGAGTGAGGGTTCAGCACAGATCAGAAAGCAAGTCTGTTTGACTCACATTTGCTTCCTTTTAAGGTGACCATCTACTGCCAATGGAGGTTGCCTGTGGCACATACTCCATCTTTGTTTTATTTTTTCTCTAGAACTTTCCCATGTACTAACAGATTTGTTTCTTGTTGCGAGGATGTAATGAGACACCTGGCACAAGGTCTAGTACCCAGTAAGTGCTTAGTAAATGGGTGCTGGTCCACTCAGCATATGACTTCCCACCTGTACTCTTTCTGACCTGATGTGTCCTACTGTACCTCTGAGGAGCAAGCCACCAGCTCATACTTCTGGGATTGGTCTCCTTGATACCCTCCCATAGGTTGGGGTCTGCTTGTAAAGTTGCTCAGAGTTCTGCCCCAGGGTGATATGATGGCCTTGGGAGTTCTCCCTCTAGCCCTTCATTAGGAGGATGTCAGCATTGTCTACTTGTACTATTGTTGTTGTTGTTGTTAGGTGCCGTCGAGTCGGTATCCAACTCATAGCGACCCTACATACAACGGCTGAAACACTATTGTCAGTGCTTCTCTGCTATTCATAGGGTTTTTAATGGCTGATTGATTTTTGGGAGTGGGTTGCTGGGTCCTTCTCCCAAGCCTGCAGTATCTGGTGTTCCCAGGTGGTCTTCCATCCAAGTACTAACCAGGCCCAACCCTGCTTAGCTTCCGAGATCTGACGGGATTGGATGCCACAGGGCTACGGCTGCAGGCTACTTGTGCTATTAGTAGTTTGAAAAAAAAGTTTAGAACTTTAATAGCTGGATTGGTTTGATCTTCTATCAGTCCACAACTGTCTACAAAGAAATTGATTTTTATGTGTCTGCCCTCTGTAACTTGGGCTGGGATTTAGCTCAGTTGGTAGAGTGCCGCTCTGTAGTCTCTGAGGTCACGAGTTCGACTCCCAGCACCACAAAAATGGGAGAAGGATGTGGCAACCCACTCCCAAGGCGATTCCGAAACAATCTGCCGTTGAAAAACCCTGAGGGTCGCTATGAGTCGGACATGACTTGATGGCACCTAACAACAACAACATCCTCTGTAATTTATTTGTGCCAGTGCACAGTAAATCTAATGAAACTGGATTATGAAATAACTCTTGCCTCTTGTCTTCTCCCAGCTTCCCGAATTGAAATGTCCTCAAATATGGCTCATTTGCAAAATGCTTGTTTACTTAGAAGTTAGAGCCTTCCAGATAAATGTCATTATTCCCCCTGCTCAGTATCTGTGAGTCACCTCAAGCCAAGTCAGAACCAACACAGGGATCCCAGCAGAGAGACCTAGTATTCCTTGGCTAAGAGGTGTTCAGCATGACAGTGTTTCTACCTGGCCATGTGGGTTGCTCACAAAGCACATGTGACTTCCTTAAACCCCACTTCAGAACTAGTACATTGTTCTCTGTGACACCTCAAGAAAAACAGAAATCCCAGTCTCATGATAGAGTTTCAGTGGGGTCCCATGAGGAAATGGTGACCCTGAGATGTCTCCTGGAGGGGAAGATGCCACGGGATGGGAGGTGGGTGATTCTGGTGCTGAGAAACTGTCCTCATTGTTTGGAGGTGTTGGAGCTCATTTTTGAGACCAAATCCTAAGTAATTCTGGAGCTTCCTGGCCTTTGTGAAACTTAGCTCTAGACAGATTTGGTGGGTAGGTCAGAGCGTGTTAGTAACTCCCCCAGTTCAACACTCCTTGGGGTCAGTTTTTGATTAATTAATTAACTAATTAACTTTTTGTGGTACTTGTGGGTTGAACCCAAGGCCTCACATATACTTTGCAAATGCTCTACCACTGGGCTATACCCCAACCCCTTTTTAAACTTTTTAATTTTGAGTCAGGGCCTTGCTGAGTTGAACAGGCTGCCTTTGGCCTTGAACTTGTGATCCTCATGTCTCCACCTCCTGGGTCGCTGGGATTACAAGCATGCTCCATGGTGCCTGGCCTAGTTTTCACTTTAAAATGGGTCTACAAGGTCCTGCAGAGGCGCAGCTTTTTGTGAGCTCTTTGGCTTGTTTCCTTTTTAAACCAGTGTATTTGTCTTTAAAGTCTCTCTGTTGCTAAATAATCACATCAAAGACATTGAGATGGCACTAAAAATAAACTTTTTTGAAACTTGTGAACTAAGTCAGGGAAGGCGGAGAGCCATCTGTAAACGTGTGTGGATGGGTGAGATGCAGACATTTCCCAAATCACGCTTCAGTCTCCATTTAATTGCATGTTACAGAGCCAGCTGAGAGGAAGAGTCAGGGGTTACTTTAGTGGAGAAGAGCAAGGGGCTTTCATGTCAGGCACCTGGATCACATGGGGACAGGTGGCTCAGGCCTGTCAACCTTTGATCCCCTCTTTTGTCCCATGGGCTCCTGATAGTACGTTTCCCAGGACTGTTCTGAGGTAAAGCAGCCAGCGTGCTGGGTGTAGAGTCTGTGCAGTGAGAGCCCCACTGCCTGAGGGTGTCTGTCAGCTCTGGCAGCCCCCTGCTCTGCTGCAGGAGTTCACTGTCAGTTCTACACAAGAATAGATAGTCTGCCCTGTGAAGGGCAAGGAGTCAGATTCCACCTATGGGAGAGGGGGCTGGTGAGGAGGGAAGGACGGTCATGAGCTCTTCAGCTTTCTCACTGTCTGTACTCCCTTGTGGGATCTTTATTGTTGGTATTTTTTCTTTTTCCTGTCATAGCCTTTAGTCTTAATTGCCAGGAGACTACATTATTGAAAGGCTAAATGCTATGGGAAGTCCCTTGGGGCAAGGGAAATATTTTCAAATTTGATTGAAGAGTCTATGAGTCTGTGCCTCCTGCATGTTGATAATTCTGTAATCAAGCCAAATCAAGAGTTGTTATGACCAAGGCAAAAATGGAACTGAAGATTGCTATGCTTTTCCTTTTCTTAGTCAGGGGTGTGGAGAGAAGGCTGGGAGACATGAGTTTGAGGCTGATACCAGTTCCCCCAGGGAAGTAAGCCTTGGGCTGGGATTTAGCTCTTAGCCAAGGAATACAAGGTCTCTCTGCTGGGATCCCTGTGCTGGTTCTGGCTTGGCTTGAGGTGACTTACAGATACTGAGCAGGGGCCATAAAAGTTGTGCTTATGAAGCCTCACGAGTTGAGATGGCCCATTTGAGCCGAGCCTTCCAGTTTTCTGCCTCCACACACTAGCTCATGCAATCATCTTAATGCTACCAGAGATGTGCCCTTCCGTTTTGTAGCCTCTCTCATCTTGCTTCTCCTCCTGTCCTTGCAGATCTGGGTGAGGAAGACAAGTGACAGTACCAAGATGAGGATCTACCTGGGCCAGCTTCAGCGAGGGCTCTTCGTGATCCGGCGGCGGTCAGCGGCTTGACTTTCTACCGCGTTCCTCTTCTCTTGACCCTTTTTCTGGAGTGGTTTTTATGTTTGTTTTGTTTTCTTCTTAATAGAAAATTCTTAACTTACCGGGAATAGCTACTTGGCCTTGGAAATGGAGCACACTGTTGTGGATTCTGCAAGGCACTTTTGTGGCCAGCCACTTCCACTTTTGTGTCATTCTTTCCTGCCTCGGCTTCTTCCAGACATCAGGCACCATGAGACTCTGACTTTCAGGAGTATTGGGGGTTTGATTTATTTTCCTTTTATTTCTTTATTTTTTGTTTATACTTTGTCCTTTTTAAAAACCTCCATTGAGTTTGAAGGGACAGCTCTTATTATCTTTCCATCTCTCTACCACGAAGAAGAGCAAGAATACACTGTGCAGTGCATTTTCATGTTTGAATCTGATTAGTGGATCACGTAGCCACTTCTCTTGTCAAGCCCAATTCACTGTTTCCCCAGAAGCCTGGGGCAGAGGTCCCCGCAGAAGGAGATTAATTCTCCTGGCTCTCAGCCTTCTTGGAGAAATAAATGCTTTGTGTAACATCTGGTGCATGCCATCCATTCTACTGGCCCTACATTTGCCTGGGAGACTCTGTGCATCCAAGTGAATGGGGCTGGGGAGGGGACATTTCATATGCCTAATGTACTGAAGTTACCATATTTTAAATCTTATTTAATGCAGGTGACTTATTCAAACACATTTTTTCTCACTCAGGCTGGAACAAGAAGTGATAATTCCAGAAGTTTTCATCTGTAATTTCTTTCTCTCCTTTGTTCCAAAGTAGACAGAAGTACCCCAGGCTGATCATCTGGGTTCTTTTGTAGGTGGGGCTGCAGGTTGATAGTGCAATAATCTGGGATGTTAGATTTATGTATATAATTTGTGTGTCACTCCTGTTGCTGATGCCATTGCTGCACACTTTATCACCAGCTCTAGCACTCATGGCCTCTCAGGAGATCCAGCGCACGCAAGGGACAGGAAAGCTCTGCCATGCTGCATGAAACCTGCACTGTTCCTCACGCATCCTCACAAAACAGTCTGCCGTGCAACCCATGCTCCTCCTCTCAGTTCTAACTGGAGAAGTGGTTCCTTGGATGGTGGGGTTCTCTGTCCCATAGTTGCCATCTTGATATGTGTAAAGAATTTTGGGTTTACGCAATTGCTAGGCAGTTGATAGACCTTACGCATCCTAGGAAGTCTCTGTGAGTAATCTTTTTGGTAGGAACTGGGATACTGTTCGAGTTGTTTCTTGATGCTCACAGCCTACAGCAGGTTGAGGGCTGTGGTAGTAAATCACTTTCTTCTAAGTTCTGAGCGCCAGAGACTAGACCTTCTTCACTCACAGTAAAGACATGTACAAATCCATCTGTATTTTATTTATGCCCGTTTCTATCTCGCACTTGCATGCGCTCTCTCTTTCTCTCTCTCTCTCTCTCTCTCTCTCTCTCTCTCTGTCTCTCTCTCTCTCTCTCTTTCTCTCACTCTCTCTCTCTCTCTCTCTCTCTCTCTTGCTCTCGCTCTTGCTCTCTCTCTCTCCTCCTCTCCTTACTATTAGTCTTATTTAGAAAATAGGATAAATGATGGCATTTATTGAAAGTTGCCTGGGCATTTTGCTTCTTCTTCCCACACACCCCCGTGCCCCTACTGTTAGGATGTTTACACAGGGAACCAAGTCCATGGTCAGCAGAAGCCTCCCCTTCAGTTTGCCCTTGGTGCCCTTTGCTGTGAGGGAGGGCTTCTCTTTCTTGAGTCACACTGGTGTGTGATGTCACATGTAGGTTGCTGTTTATCACCGAGTGTCCTGGGAAAGGAGATTTATTTAGATATATTTAGTATGTTTTTCCATCAAAGGTTTTTAAAAATGAAAAAATTTTAACAGATCATCTTCCTAGTGCTCCCAAACAGTATACCAAAGTGTGTTTTTATTGGAAAGGCTTATATCCATGGCCACTGACAGTTCTGTATTGAAGCAGCAACAAGTTGCCTTTTTTTTTTCTGCATTGACTGGTGGCACCTTTGTGCTTTTGTGAAGTAACTTTGAAGCCAGGGTATGGGCACTTTGCCTTCTATCTTCTGTAATTTTGGGGGGTTACTTGGGGCCACACTTAGACATGGTCTTGCAGCCCCATCCATTCCTCCCTACCTTCTCCTGAGTGTCCTCATAAGCTGCAATCATGACCCAGTGAAATGGGGAGAAATACGGAGTTAAGATATAGCACAGAAAATTATATTAAAGCACAGAAGATTTAATTTTTATTGATCATCTCAAAGGTGAAACATCAGTAGTTGAGCCATTCAGATAGGCCTCTGGGGTGACGAGGGCCAGAAGCAGCCCTCTAAATGGATGGAGGTCCTTCTGTGCAGGACAGAGGCTTAACTGAAGGGGGAGGCTGACTTGGAGGCTCTTAGAGTAAGAGGCGGCTAGTCTTCAGCCTCGGTGGCTGTCCTTTCTCCGCAAGGTCTTTGCTTCTCAGTAGACTCCAGCATACCAGATGAACTGCCAAATCCAGCTGCATCCTCCAAGTGGCCCTTGGGGAAAGGTCAGTCCAGACACTTCTCATGAAGAACCTGTATGCCTGTTTCGTCAGAGGTGTCTGCCTCAAGTATTACATCCAGTGTTTGCTAGGGGTGTGTCCTGGTACTTATTTGACCTCTGCCTTGGGCTGCTGTGTGCCCTTCCCCTTGTTCTCCCTTCTCCCCAAGCCAGTGTCCTTTGAATAATTTCCAATAGATTTCTGTAGGCCTACCAAAGCCAGGGCATTTCTGTTCTTTTGGATACCAGTATTTGTGTGTATATAACTACCTAATTTTCCTTGTAAACCTCTGACAAGGACCAGTCAAGGTCCAGAGGCTGATCTGCACATCAAGCTATGTGTATTTATGTTTGAGACCAGTGTTTTAAGACTGGATGGCTTTTCTAAGTGAAATCGGGGGGGTGGTTTAAGGGGTTGATTGCATTTTTTTTTTTTTTTTACCTAATTCTGGGGGGGAGATCTTTTCACAATATATCTGTTCTTTTAATATTTCCCTGTAGCTTTGAACTTTTACTAAATAATTCCTCTTTATTTAAAATTTTTATTTCTTATCTAGGAATTTGAAATCTTAGTACTTACTGTTTCACCAGTTTTTCCAAAGAGTTCAAACCATTTTAATATAAGACCATGGCAAATTTGCAGGCACTTCCAGCAGCTGATGGGCTTTTTATATAACATTAGCTGGTACCATTAAATGTTCTGAGAGGTGAATGTAAAAATGTACAAAGTATAGTTTTTTGTTTTTTGTTTTTTAAATAACAATAAACTTTCAAAGAGAAAACCAGCCTGAAGTCTGTTGTGTCCTTTGACTTGATAAGTAATTGAAATTTATTTTAAGTTTTCCTCTTACTGATTATGGAGAGAAGTAGTGAGGGAAAGGAAGAGATATACTAGACATTTGCTCATTATCAAGGACGAGTAAAAAAGTGATGTCAGAAAGCCTAAAACTCCATTTCTCAGCTTTGTAAAGAACAGTCTGGGGGTGTTGACCCTTTATTACATGTACACTGTGCTTGTTGGAGATAAAAGAATCTAATTTAAAATGAGGAAATAAAATTGATCTTAGATGGAAAAACCTTGAAATAAACTCATGACTGAGGCTTTTGTTCATTTAATGCATGGTTGAAGAGGATATTGTTCCATTGGTACTCCATCAGTGCCTACTTATTTTACGTCTTTTGTTATAATATGCATACATCAAATTGCACAAACTTTAATTGTAGAGGTTGTTGAAATGTCTTCAAAGTGAATGCATCCCTGTCACTGGCATCTTGAACTAGAGGTGACATTACTAGGACTCACAGCCCCTTCCAGGACTTCCTCCCGCAACTAGTTTTCTACTTTAATTACCTTAACTTTCAAGCTCTTTTGCTCTTATTGTTGCTCTAGTTTGGGTGTGAAAGTCCCCCAAAGGCCCATTTGTTAAAGGGTTAGTGCCTAACTCTGCGCAGTTGGGAAGTGGTGGAACCTTTAAGAGGTTGGGCCTAGTGGGAGGCCTTATGTCATTGTGGGTGTGTCCGAGAAGGAGATTGTGGGGCTCTACTCTCCTTGACACTCTTTTCTTGGCTACCATGAGATGAGCAGCTTTGCTCCACCTTGTGTTCCCTAATTGTGACATACTAGTTCACCACAGGCTCAGAAGCAACTGACCATTGGTGGAAACCTGTAAAACTGAGCCCTCAGAAACCTTTCTTCTTATTAAGTTGATTATCTCTGATATTTTGTTACAACAGTGGAAGGCTGACTAATGTATGGGTCCTTCCAATAATCCTAGAAGAGCAAGGTACTTTATATTGGCTAGGAATTGAACAGGGAGGCAAGAGCTGACAACAAAGGATGTGGCTAAATGGCAAGTCAACCCTTTCACCCTCCTGTTTGTTACCAAGGCGAGTGAGGCTTCGCCTTGCTGTTAATAGGGTCTACCCTCTGAGTACTTTTGTATGTGCCAGGCCCTTCGTGGGAGGTATTTTCTCATTTAGTCCTCACAATAAACAGTCCTAATGCTTCCAGATTTAAGGCTGGTGTATTAATATAGTTAATCCATGCCTTGACTTAATTCCATGAAACCTGGAGCTCAGCAGTGTGCCTAATACATAGGAAGTGATTCATAAATGTTAATTGTCAATGGTGTAAAATGAAGTGCAAAGGCAAACTGTGTGAGAAGCAATAGCTCATGGCCCAGATACTGTGCTCTTCACCTCCATTCTCCCATTTAAGCATCATAACAACCCTGAGAATAGGCTTCCTATCCTTGGTGTTCAGAGAAGGAAACTAAACAAAAGACCAAGGCTCCATTAGTCATAGGAGGAAGTTCAGTGACTTCTCCAGCATCACACAGAAAGTAACAAGATTCCAGATCTTTTGGATTCCAAACCAGCTTTCTCACAGCCACTATTCTTTGCAGTCTTTTTCTTCTCCCCTTTAGTTAAAATTACATCCAAGCTGGGCACAGTGGTGTGCACCTGTAGTCCCAGCTACTTGAGAGGCTGATTGCTCTAGCCCATGAGTTCAAGGCCAGCCTGGGCAACATAGTCAGACCTCGTAGCAAAAAACAAAAATACCCCAACACATCACCTTTCTTCTTTGGCACTTTCCTCATATTTTTTGGTGCTTTTTGTATTTTGAGACTAGGTATCATTGGATAGCCTGGCTGGCCTCAAACTTGTGATCTCCTGCCTCAGTCTCCTGAATGCTGGGATTATAGGCATGTGCCAGTATGCTTTTTTTTTTTTTTTTTTTTTTGTGGTACTGGTGGGCTGAACCCAGCGCTTATACATATTTTGCAATTGCTCTAACACAGAGTTACAAAGTTGCATCTCCAGTCCCCTTTTAAAAAATTTTAATCTTGAGATAGGATCTCACTAAATCATACAGGCTGCCTCTTGCCTTGAACTTTGTGAGTTGCTGGGGTTACAGGTGTGTGCTAGCGTGCCTGTCAACTTTTTGTTTTGTTTTAATCTGCTTTCACCTCTAATATATGTGTACTCACAGAGCAAATGCTAGAGGTAAAAACACTGTTATTTGCTAGGACTTGTTCCCCTGCTGGATGGCCCTGAGTTTTCCTAAGGAATTACAGTTAGAATCAGTTACCAGCCAAAGGGTTGCTTTTCATTTGTACTTCACGAATGTAACCATTCTGAGAAGGAAGGGGCCCTTAGAATGTCAGCAGTTAGTGGTCTTCTTGGGATCGACTTTATACAATGAGCAGCGTGAGAGCCTTTAGAGAGCAACATGCCTCCAGATTTGCGTAGATCATGCTTTTCCTACCTTTTTTAACATCTATCTTTTTCCACCCTTTGTTGATAAATGTTGATGGAATACAGAGTAACATGGCACTTGTTATTTCCACTGTGCAACTATTACATTGCTTTTGGTTACACTTTCATTAACTCACAAAGTTTATGGAACTTTTTGGTTAAAATGCAGTAAAACTCCTGTGCAATTATGGGTTATATTCTCTTATTTTTCCCCATATATTCATAAGGTTGCATCATATAATTTGAGATTATCCTCTCTTCTTTTATCCATTTCCATTATTTCTCCTCCCCTTCCCACCTTTCACAACCTTTGCTTCCCCCTGCTAGTCCTCTCTCCCCTCATTTCTACTCTGCTTATATTATCCCTTAGCTAAGTCTCATTGTTCATTTTAAAATATCAATGTATATATAGTTTTTTTCTTCCTTTAACATTCAGCTTGCACATGAATAAAACTATACAGTATTTCTCTTTTTGAGCCTGTGTTCATTAACTTAAGATGATATTCTCCAGGTTCATCCATTTTGCTGCACATGATATTATTTCATTCTTTTTTATTGTTGAATAATGTTGCATTGTGTATATGTACCACAATTTCCTTGTTTTTATCCATTCTTCTGTTGATGGACATCTTGATTGGTTCTATATCCCTGGGACTGTGAAGAGTACTGCATTAAATATGGAGAAGCAGGTGTCTCTGTGGTATGATTCCCAGTAGGGGTATAGCTGGGTTGTATGGCAGTTCTAAGTTTTCTGAGGCATGTCCATATTGATTTCCAAAGTGGTTGAACTAATTTACAGTCCCACCAGCAGTGTAAAGGGATTCTGTTTTCTCAGCATCCTTGCCAGCCATTTATTATTCATTTTGTTGATCTTGCCTATTCTTTCTGGAGTTAGATGGAATCTCAGTGTTGTTTTGTTTTGCATTTCCCTAATGGCTAGGGATATTGAAATTTTTTTCATGTGTTAGCCCTGTGAACTTCTTCATTTGAGAACAGTCTGTTTATTTTCTTTGCCCACTTAAATACTGGATTATTTCTTGTCTTGGGGTTTGCCTTTTAAGTTCTTTGTATGTTCTAGATATTAGTCCTCTTTCCAATGTATAGGATGCAAAATTTCTGTCCCATTCTGTAGGCTCTCCCTTTATTGATTGTTTCCTTTGCTGTATAAAAGCTTTTTAATTTCATTTAATCCCATTTGTCAATTCTTGGTGCCACTTCCTGGGTGATTGGAGTCTTGTTAAGGAAATACTTTTCTATGCCTATGTGTTGAACCCTGTTTCATATATTTTCTTCTAGTAGTTTTAAGGTTTCTGGTCTTATGTTGAGGTCCCTTATACATTTTGAATTGACTCATACAAATTGAGAGATACAGGCCTACTTTCAACTTTCTGCAAATGGATACCCAATTTTCCCAGCACCATTTGTTGAAGAGGCTATCTTTTCTCCATTGAATGTCCTCAGCCCCGTTGTCAAAAATGAGGTGGCTGTAGTTATGTGGGTGTATCTCTTGGTTTTCAAATCTGTTTCATTGGTCTTCAAGCCTATTTTTATGCCAGTACCAAACTCTTTAGCCCTGTAGTATAGTTTAAACCCAGATATTGTGATCTCACCTGCACTGTTTTTGCAGCTTATGGTGGTTTTGCCTATACATGGTCTTTGGTGTTTCCATATGAATTTTAGGATTAGTTTTTCTATTTTTGGAAAGTCTATTATTGGGATTTTAATGGAGATTGCATTAAATATGTAAATTGCTTTTGGTAGTATAGCCATGTTTACAATATTGATTTTCCCAATCCATGAGCAGAAGAGGTCCTTCCACCTTCTAGTATCCTCTGCAATTTCTTTCTTTGGTATTTTCAAGTTTTCCTTATAGAGACTTTCAGGGTCTTTGGTTAGAATGATTCCTAAATGTTTAATTTTTTGGTGGACTATTGTGAAAGGGATTGTTGCCTTAATTTCTTTCACTTCCTATTCACTGTAAGTATAAAAGAAGGCTTCTGATTTTTGAGTGTTAATTTTGTATCCTGCTACTTTGCTGAACAGATTAATTAGCTCTGAGTTTTCTTGCCTGCTGGGGTTTAGCTCAGTTGGTAGAGGGCTGCTCACACTCTGAGGACCTGGATTTGATCCCCAGTACCACATATATGCAAAAAGGACACTGCAAGTTGGGCGTGGTGGCGCACACCTGTAATCCCAGCAGCTTGGGAGGTGGAGCCAGGAGGATTGCAAGTTCGAGACCAGAGGAAGTCTGTGTACTTAGCGAGACCCTGTCTCAGAAAGTAAGGAAAATAATAAAAGGGCTGGGGGTGCAGCTCAGTGGTCCAGCACTTGCAAAGCATGCAGACATGAGGCCCCGGGATCAACCCCCAGTACCACAAAAACAAACAAACAAAAACAAAAAAAAACAAAAAAACACGGCAATCCACTCCCGAAGCAATCTTGAAAAACAATCAGCCACTGAAAACCCTATGAGTTGGATCCAACTTGATGACACCTAACAAGATTTTTCTAGCAGAATTTTTGGGTCTTTTAGGTAAAGGATCATGTTGTCCATGAATAAGGATAATTTGACCTCTTCATTGCCTATCTTTATCCCTTTGATTTCTGATTGCTCTGTCTAGGACTTCAATCGCAATATTAAATAAGAGAAGAGAGAATGGACATCCTTGTCTTGTTCCTGATCTTGGAATGGTTTCAATTTTTCCCCATTTGATATGATATTGGCTATAGGTTTGCCATAGATGGCCTTTATGATATTGAGATATTTTTCTATTATCCCACCTTCTCCAGGACTTTTATCATGAAAGGATATTGCACTTTGTCAAAGCCCTTCTCAGCATCAATTGATATGATCATGTGATTTCAGTCTGCAAGTCTCTTGATAAGTTGAATTACATTGATTTTTGAATGTTGAACCAGCCTTGCATCTGTGGAATGAAACCCACTTGATCATGGTGTATGGGTCTTTTGTATGAGTTGCTGAATTCAGTTTGCCAGAATTTTATTGAGGGTTTTTGTATCAGTGTTCATTAGGGAAATTTTGCGTCCATGTTCATCTCTTTCCTTGAGGTGTCTTTGCCTGGTTTTGCTATCAGGGTGATACTGGCTTCCTAGAATGAGTTTGAAAGTGTCCCTTCATTTTCTATTTTATGAAATAGTTTGAGGAGAATAGGTATTAATTCTTCTTTGAAGGTTTGATAGAATTCTGCTGTGAACCCATCGGGACCTGGGCTTTTCTTCTCTGGGAGATTTTTTATTACTCTATTTTGGTGAATGTAATGGGTCTGTTTAAATTGCTTATGTCCCTCAAGGATTAATTTTGGTAATTCATGTGTGTAAAGGAACTTATCTGTTTCTTCTGTGTTTTTGTTTTTAGGGGAGTACAATTAAAGTACTCCCTGATGATCTTCTAGATTTTGTTGGTGTCAGTAGTTATTACTCCTTTCTCATCTCTATTTTTTAAAAATTTGGGCCTTCTCCCCACCTCCGTCTCTTGTGAGATTGGCTGGGGATGTGTGTCTGTTTTATTAACCTTCGAAGAACAAGCTCTTAGTTTCATTATTTCTTTGAATTGTCTTTTTAGCTTCTATTGTCCAATCTCTGCCTTGAACTTAATAATTTCTGAGTACTCCTTTTGGGGTTGGCTTCTTTTTGGCCTTCTAGTGCCTTAAGATGTACCATTATTTAATTGGTCCTTCCCTAGCTTATTGATAAAGGCACTCATGGCTATGAACTTCGTTCTTAGATCTCCCTTTACTGTATCCCATACGTTTTGATAGGATATGTTCTTATTCATGTTTGATTGCAGAAATGTCTTAATTTCCACTCTGATTTCTTCAATGACCCACTGATCATTCAGCAGTGTATTATTTAGTCTCCATGAATTTGTAACATTTCTGAAATTTTTCTTGCTCTTGAGTTCTAATTTTATTTCTTTATGATCTCATAAGGTCCAGGGGATGATTTCAAAAAAAATTTTTTTTTTTGTATTTGTTAAGGCCAGGTTTGTGGACCAAAATGTGGCTTTTCTTAGAATATGTTGCATATGGTGCTGAGAAAAATGTGGATTCCTCATCTAATGCATGGAATATTCTGTAGACATCTGTGAGTTCCAGTTAGTTTGTGGTGCTATTTAAGTCCATCATTTCTCTGTTGATTTTTTGCTTGGATGACCTGTCTCTTGGCAAAAGTAGGGTATTGAAATCTCTCATAATTATTGTGTCTGGCCCAATATGTTCCTTTATTTCCGATAAAGTTTGTTTTATGAAGCTAGATGCACCTGTGTTTGATGAGTAAATATTGAATATCTTTATGGGTTCCTGGTTGACTTTTACTAATATGGAGTGTCCTTCTTGTACCTTCTGATTAGTTTAGGATTGGAGTCTAAGTTATCGGAAATTAGTATCATTACTCGCCCCCCCTTTTTTTTAGTTCCCACATGCTTGGCATTTAATTTTCAATCTTTTATGGTTTTTATGGATAAGGTGAGTCTCTTGAATGCTGCATATTGAGGGTTTATGTTTTTTAATCCAATTGGCCAGTCTATGCCTCTTGAATGATGAGTTAAGACTATTTACATTGAGAATAATTATTGAGGAGTGCTTATTATTCTGCATCAATTTGGTACTTATTTCTGTTTTTTGATTCATATTTAGTCTATTGTTTTCTTAAGTTTCCCTATGTTTATTATTAATTCCTTTGATTTTGTATTTGGGGTTGTCTTGGCTCTGTCAAATGCAGTGTTTCTTTGAGAAGCCTCTGACATTCTGGCTTAATGGCCATGAATCATTTAAATAAGCCAATATCATGGAATGTCTTGAACTCACTGTTTTAAAAGATAGTTTTACTGAGTACTGTAATCTTGGTTGGCAGTTATTCCTTTTCAGGGCTTGAATGATGTCTGGCCAAGCTTTCCTTGCCTTTAGGGTTGTTGAGAAATCAGCTGTTATTCTGATGGGTTTGCCTTTGTAAATGTTTTGGTGCTTCTCTCTTGTAGCTTTTAGAATCGTTCTTTGCTCTCTAGATTTAGCATTCTACTTATAATGTGTCATGGAAAGGATCTGTTCTGATCTACTCTTTTTGGAGTTCTGGTTGCTTCAGTTGTATAGGTGTCTATTCTTTTAGTTTTGGGAATTTTTCATAAAAATCTGGTTGAATAGCTTTCCTATTACTCTTGTGTTTTCAACTCCTTTGTGAACCCCTGAATTTGTAGGTTGTACCTCTTATTTTATCAAAGACCTCTTGAAAATCTTGATCATGGTGCTTCATCCTTTTTCTTTCTTGGCATCTGAGTAGATAAGATCTTTCCCTGTTTCTTCAGAATTAGATATACTATTTTCAGCTTCATCTAGTCTGGATATTGTAGATGTTACTATAATATTCAGTTGATTAATTTTGTTCTGCATTTCCAGCATTTCTAATCGATTCTTCTTCAGAATCTCAATTTCTTTGTTGAATTTTTCTTCTAAATTGCATACTTTTCTGTCCAGAGTTTCAATTGTTCTCATCATGGTGTCCATGAAGTCTTTCAACATATTTATCAGCAGGCTTCTAAATTCTTTTACTAGTATCTCTAAGATTTTGGTTACTTTGATATTGTCCATTGAAGGGCTTTGGTCTGTTGGGGTTTCCCATTATCCTGCCCTTTTATGTTTCACATATTTTTCTGTTAGGCTTGCCCATTGTTTGATTTGGGACAAGGTCTGCCCAATGTAAGGATATTAGAAGTGTAGACTTGATTTTGACTAATAAACTGACAGGTACTTATTAATAATCAAAACCCCAGAACCTCTCAGCCCACTCAGAAATTGACAGAAAGAGAAAGAAAAGAAATTTATGTGTAGTATTGATAAAAATGTTGTTGTTGTTAGGTTGTTACCGTCGAGTCGGGTCTGACTCATAATGACCCTATGTACAGCAGATTGAAACACTTCCCAATTCTGTGCCAGGCACAGGATCTTATTTATGTTTAAGCCCATTGTTGCAGACACTGTGACAATCCATCTGGTGGAGGGTTTTCCTCTTTTGCGTTGACCAGCCACTCTCCCAAACATGATGTCCTTCTCCAGGGATTGATCTCTCCTGACTACATGTCTGGAATATGTAAGACACAGTTTGGCCATTCTTGCTTTCAAGGAGCACTCTGGTTGCACTTCTTCTAGGATAGATCTGTTGGTTCTTTTGGCAGTCCATGGTATATTCAATAGATGTCTCCAGCACCACAATTCAAAAGCATCAATTCTTCTCCTGTCTCCCTTGTTCAATGTCCAGCTTTCACAGCCATATGATGCCACTGAAAATACCATGGCATGAGTCAGACGCACCTTCGTCTTCAATGTGACATCTTTGCTTTTCAATACTATAAAGAGATCTTTTGCCACAGCTTTTCCTAGAGCAATGCGTCTTTTGATTTCTTGACTGCTGCTTCCACAGGTGTTGATTATAGAGCCAAGCAAAGGAAAATCTTGAACAACCTCAGTCTTTTCTCCATTTATTGTGAAGCTGCGTGCTGACCCAGTAGTAAGGATTTTTGTTTTGTTGTCGTTTAGCCATAACCCATATTGAAGGCTATGATCTTTGATCTTCATCAGTAAATGTTTTAAATCCTCTTCACTTTCAGCAAGCAGAGTGGTGTCATCTGCATAACACAGGTTGTTAATGAGTCTTCCTCCAATCTTGATGCCACGTTCTTCCTCATAAAGTCCAGCTTCTCGGATTATTTGCTCAGTGTATAAATTGAAGAGATAGGGTGAAAGTATACAGCCCTGATGCACACCTTTCTCAACTTTAAACCACTCAGTGTTTCCTTATTTTATTCAAACAACTGCTTCCTGGTTCATGTACAGATTTCTCATGAGCACAATTAGGTGTTCTGGTATTCCCATTTTCCAAAGTGTTATCTATAATTTGTTATGATCCACACAATCAAATGCCTTTGCATAGTCAATAAAACATAGACATCTTTCTGATATTCTCTGCTTTCAGCTAATATCCACCTGACATCAGCAATGATGTCCTGGTTCCCCGCCCTCTTCTGAATCCCGCTTGATTTTCTGGTAATTCCCTGTCTTTATACTGCTACAGTTGCTTCTGAATGATCTTTAGTAGAGTTTTGCTGGTGTGTGATATTAATGATATTGTCCAATAGTTTGCACATTCAGTTGGATCCCCTTTTTTGGGACTAGGCACAAATATGGATCTCTTCCAGTCAGTTGGCCAAGTAGCTGTTTTCCAAACCTGTTGGCACAAACATATTAACACCTCCAGTGCTGCATCTGTTTGTTGAAACATCTCTATCAGTATCCCATCAATTCCTGGAGCCTTGCATTTCACCAGTTCTTTCAAGGCAGCTTCCACTTCATCCTTCAACACCATTGGTTCCTCTTCATATGCAGTCTCTCGGAATGGTTGCTCATCTACCAATTCTTTCTTGTATAATGACTCTGTGTATTCTTCCCATCTTCTTTGGATGTTTCCTGCATCATTTAATATTTTCCCTGTAGAATCTTTCACTACTGCCACTCGAGGCTTGAACTTTTTCTTCACTTCCTTAAGCTTGAGAAACACAAAGTGTGTTCTTCCTTTTTGGTTTTCTGCCTCCAGCTCCTTGCACATGTCATTATAATATTTGTTTTTGTCTTCTCGAGCTGCCTTCTGAAATCTTCTGTTTAGTTCCTTAACTTCATCATGTCTTCCCTTTACTTTGCCTGCTCTACATTCAAGGGCAAGTTCTACTGTCTCTTTTGATGTGTAATTTGGTCTTTTCTTTTTTTCTTGTCTTTTTAAGAACTTTTTGCCTCCTTCTTGAATGATATCTTTTATGTCGTGCCACAACTCTTCTGGTCTCCTGTCATTTGTGTCTAATGCATTAAACCTATTTTTGAGGTGGTCTCTGAACTCAGGTGGGATATACTCAAGGTCATACCGTGGCTCTCGTATACTTGTTCTAATTTTCTTCAGCTTCAGTTTGAACTTGCATATGAGAAGTTGATGGTCT